>CM038117.1:24187287-24223585 GCA_001642375.2 Mentha longifolia
AGACACAGACATGGTCGAGGCACATGCCAGTGAGGCATTGGACCCGACCAGCGGCGGGAATTCGATTTCTCGAAACGCCGGCAGGAACTAGCATGCGTGTATATACATTTAGCCAAACCCTCGCCGGAAAAACCCTAGACGGCGAGGGCGAAATCTGTGCGCTGGCCCTACCAGTATCTACTTGGGGAAAAGAAGAAGAATCCATTACAGGGAAAGTACTTACTTGTCAAAGTCTTTTTCCGACTACAAATCACCGGGAAATTGAACTGGACGGCGGCGGTTGCAGAATTTTGGGTCTAGGGTTTTCTCTCTCGCTTGCAATTGGAAATCGATTGAGGGGAAAAAATATTTTTTAGCGTACACTGGAAGCTTTTATAAGCAAAGGCACGCCTTTTCAAATCCCGCCTCTCCGCCTGCTCCAATAAAAGTGCGACACGTATCCTACCTACCCTGACACCAACAGTCGAACCTTCTCATATCACGACTATTCAAAGCTCGACCTCGTCAAAACGAGGCGGTGTGCAGTTTCAACTTCGTCGAAATCCGACGGGGCAATGCAATTCAAGCTCGACCTCATCAAAACGAGGCGGTATGCAGTTCGACTTCGTCAAAATCTTAATTTCGACAGGGGCAATGCAATTCAAGCTCGACCTCGTCAAAACGAGGCGGTATACAGTTCGACTCCAGCGAACTCTAAATTTCGATGGAACAATGCAATTCAAAGCTCGACCTCGTCAAAACGAGGCGGTGTGCAGTTTCAACTTCGTCGAAATCCCACGGGGCAATTTACACCTCTCTACAATGACCTCGCTTCTCCGACCTTTTGGGGGGGGATGTGATAGGATGTGGCCCAAAGGCCCAGATCAGCTTGGCCCACCCAGATTGAAGCCCAATAACGAGTCAACAAAATCATCCAACTGCCCCACTAATTTCTCAACCACCCGCGATGGTCAGAGTACGGACGGACATGCGAGAGCAGCATCCATGAATCACCCGTGACCTCAATTCTCTATAAATAGAGCTATCTTGTAAGATAAAAGGGGAGGGCACTGTACTTACTAGTTAAAAAGACTTCAATATAAAGATTCTCTTTTTCCTCCGTGGACGTAGATCTACCCATAGATCGAACCACGTAAATTCTTGTGTTTTTAACTTTCTATAAATCTCACTATCACAAAAACACTCTAAAATCGACGATCGATCACAAACGGCATAAAGATCGAAGACTCAAAAGCAAAGCAATGTTCATACGTTGCTGTTCAAACTCAAAATCGACAAAAAAGTGAAAGTCAAATTCGAAAGCTCTAGCAAGGTAACAACCTGCATGCCTTTCTCGCGAAGAAGCAGTTGAAGCCCGAAGGTGGCGGCGGCGGCGCAGGCTCATGACGGCAACGAGATGAGGAAGAGATTCGCAGTTGTCAGAGGTCGCAGCTGGAGAAGGTAGGGGTAAGTGTTGTTTGAATTGAATTTCACCTTTCTTTTAACCCTAATTAATTACTACCCAGCCTGAGCCCCAGCGCCCAGCCCACAAATCCCGCCTAGCCACTCCCACCGATTTGTTCAACTTGCGCTGCCTAGAAGGTCTAGTCGGCCGCCTAGGCGGCCAATATTTAGAACCCGACTAGATAATCCGTCTTGCCTATAATCGAGTCGGCCGCCGGCTGTCTAGCGCCTAGGCGGCCGACTTGACCGTTTTTTAGAACATTGCTCACAAGTGACTCCGTTTCTACTATTGAACCAAACACTCAATAAAAATAACTATTATTATTACCATTCCCTTTCCGTTACCCAACTTGAACCAAACGAGCATTAAGTTTCCTAAACAAACACAATGCTGATTATTTGGATTTAAAAAGGATGGTAAAAATGGATATAAATACACGAACTTTATCTGACATTTTGTTTAAATCATCAACTTTCAATTTTTTTCTTAAAATACACGAACTTTGAGCCTCGTTCAATTTTCTCATAATTTGGATTTTCCCCCCAAATTAAAACTGACTAAAAAATAAAATACACATGTCAAAACAAAGTTTACGAATTTACAGAAAAAAAATTAAAAGTTGATAATTTAAATAGAATGTCAGACAAAGTTCGTATATTTACATGCATTTTTATCAAAAAAGATTCACTTATGATTGAGTTGTTTGTTTATCATTTACTAACGAGACGAGGATAAATTTTAGTAGAAGTCAATAAAATTGACTCTCGTGAAAGAATGAAGTTGACAAGAAAATGTTGGTCTCGAGTCAAAATCAACGAGAATTGGAGAATTACAATTGTGCCTATTTTTATTTTTTATTCTTTTATCGGAAAAGAGAAGAATCAATATCTTATTTATTCATGTAAGCAATAGAATTACAATAATATATTAAGATCAACGCAAACAACCAAGTATTAAATTCACATCTTATTAAATATGTAATTTTTATAATATTAGCGATGGACATCTTATTTTTATTTTAATGGAAGAATAATCAATTTAATTATTAGGATATTACTAATCCAAGTAACACTACTCTTATTTGTCTATTCTTCAATCCCACATCGAATTTTTATCAAATTTTGTTGGTGGAGAACCTATATAAATAGATGCATCTTTCTAATCCAAATTCTTATTTATTTGCAAATTACTCCATTTGTCACACTTAAATAGTCAATCTTTCCTTATTGATTTGTCCCATATAATAGCACACTTTCCTAAAATGGTAAAAGTCTATCTCACAACTAATACTATTTTAAAATTTCTTATCTCTACTTGCATTGGTCTCTGTGCCAAAAATAATGTGGACTATTTAGGTGAGACAGATGGAGTAATTGATATTCCACATTAATTCACATGCCTGTGTGGAATGTTCTAAATTTAGTATTCTAAAATTTCTAAATACTTCCATCTCACATTAAATTTGTGGAGAACCTATATAAATAGATATATCTTTCGAATCCAAAATTTATTTTTATTTTGCAAATTAATTAATATTTACGTATATCATACAAATTATATCAATATATTCAAATTCAAAATCAATCAATCAGACAACGGAATACACATGGATGATAAAAAGGGGATCTCAAGCATTTATGTTGGCTTTTCATTTTTTCTTTATTATTTCTTAGGGTTGAGTTTTTTTTTTTTATTTTTTTTTATTTTTTATTTTTTTTAGTAGGGTTTAGTTTTTTTTTGAAGGGGTTTTGTTTTTTTTGGTAGGGTTTAGTATTTTGGGTGTATATTTTAAATTAGTTATGTTCCGGACTCGGAGCACCACGTCAATAAGTATGCTTACGCGGGAACTCAAACATTTATGTTGGCTTTTCATTTTTTTCTTTATTATTCTTAGTGTTGAGTTTTTTTTGTAAGGTTTAGTATTTTTTTGTAGGGTTTAGTATTTTTTTTTGTAGGTTTAGTTTTTTTTAGTAGGATTTAATATTTTGGGTATATATTTTAAATTAGTTCCATTGCGGATTCGGAGCACAACGTTGATCGGCATGCTTGAGTGGTGCTCTCGACATCCTCCATTCCATATTTATCTAAAAATCTATATATTTGTTCTTTTTAAAATCAATAATAATAATAATAATAATAATAATAATAATATAATTCTACATAGTCGTGTGGATCCTACTCCCTCCATCTCACCCTAAATGACCCCTCTTTTACTCATATGTGATTTATATTTTAATAAAAGGGTCATTTAGGGTGATACAGAGAGAGTATAAAATATCCAAATAAGATCTTTTTATAATATATTTCCATGACAAATCCTACAAGATTGTTTTTTTTATGATTGTACAAATTTTATTGACCCAAAACGAGCATTTTGAGGTGCCCGTTAGCTAATAAGTTTTTGAAATATAATTGTCAATATATATATATATATATATATACTACTCACCTAATGGTGGATATATTAATTTAAAAAATAAATTAGTTAGACACAAAATCAATTTTGAGGTGGCCCATTGACCAATAAGTTTTTTTTTTAATTTTTTTTAGTATGTGTAGATAACTATGATTGTCAAATTTTTATTGATACAAAATGAGCATTATGAGGTGGCCCGTGGAGCAATAAGTTTTTGAAATATGATTTTCAAATTTTGCAATAAAAAATATATTTTTTAATTTAAGACACTTTACAATATATTAGCTAGACACAAAATCGATTTTGAGATGGCCCATTGGCCAATAAGGATTTTTAATTATTTTTTTAGTATGTGTAGAAAACTATGATTGCCAAATTTATATTAACACAAAATAAGCATTCTGAGGTAGCTCGTTGACCAATTAGTATTTGAAATATATTTGTCAAATTTTTGTAACAAAAATATATTTTTTGATTTAAGACACTTGACAATATATTAGCTAGACACAAAATCGATTTTGAGGTGGCCATTGGCCAATAAGGTTAAGATACTTCACAATATATTAAACACAAAACCAATTTTGAGGTGGCCCGTTGCCAAATAAATTTTTAAAATTAGAGTTTGAAGATCTAATTAAAAAGATGAATATTGATAAGTAATAATAATAATAATACATGTATTCTTAATAATTTACATTAGACAAAAAATTGATTGTGAGGTGGCCCGTCGATTTTGAGGTGGCCTAGCCCTTTGTCTTATAAGTTTTTAAAGTTCTTTTAATTAAATATGTACCGATAACTATAATTGTCAATTTTTGTAAAAATTATTTTACAAAAATTGTCAAAGTTTTGTAAAGGAAAGCATATTATTTAACATTTTATTTATAATATATTATAAAGTGATTAGTGATACCCGTCAAAATTCTAGGGATACAAACTAGTTTTATTAGAAGAAGAAAACGGGTACAAGAGGTACCAATATAGATAGAGAGATTACAGAGGATTCCAATTTTGCGGTAAATGATTTTTGCTCTAGACTTCGAAACTCAACTTGGGACCCGCTTCATTTCTAATCGCACACCAACTCCAATAGCAACATTAATCTCCTCTTCGATTCGATTGAGATTCCACTCTTTATGATAAAAAAATATTGTGTTGTGCCACTTCCAAAGTACCCAAATCACGCAAATCCATAACCCCCGAGTCTATTTCTTTATTTACTTCTTTTATATTTATTTATATCATTAAACAAAAAAATTATTTTAAATTGTATCATTGACAAATTCCTATATCTCGTATTTGCATATATTACTCTATCCGTCCCGTTTATAAATGGTCATTTTCTATTTTGGGATCTCTTATTTATAACAAGTCATTTTCTTTTTTTTAGTTAAAAAATTAAATTAAAACGCAGGAGGGGTGCAACCCAAATAGTAACAAAGGTACAACAATTGCAATCAACCAACAAAATTACAAGTCATTTTTTAAAATGAAAAAGATTAAAGGATTAATAGACACTCTCTTCGTCCCGCGTTTCTTGAATATATTTAAGTGTAAAATAATGAAACATGTCAAAAAAACAGGACTGAAGGATTAAGTATTAAAATGAAAAAGATTAAAGGTATATTTTTATAACATAAAATGTATATTTAAATATTAAACATTACACATATTAAGATTGTCCTAAATTATCGTGCCGAAAAAAGGGTCCATGATGGATGAGATGGAGGGTGTATTATGTGGTCTCTATAAACTTTTCTTAAATGTTTAATTTAGGAAACTAAATAAGATTAATAATATATTGAAGTTAGAGAAACTTTGTTGCAATTATTTTAAAAGGGTTAATTATACTTTATGGCTTAAACTTTCAACATTTTTTTAATAAATGACCTCAACTTCAACTTTTTTCAAAAATATTCTGAACTTTTAACATATATTTTGATAAGACCATAACTTCAGTTTTTTTTAAAATGTCCTTTAACTTTCAACATATTTTTGAATGAGGGTTTCCAACTGATGATGTGATAACACAAAGAATACAAATAATCATAACATTTGATGACTTAACAATCAACTTTAACAACAATAACAGGAGTATTATTTTTTTTCATCAACAAAACAATGACTTTAACCTAATGGTGATTGATTAATGCGTATGGCCACTACATGGAATGTGCAGTGGGATTTACAATTGGAAAATTACAATAATTATGTAAAGTAGCCATTTAAGATAATAGATGAAAAAAACTAACTACTAACTTATAAATATATAAAAACTAGTCATTTTTTATTTAATTGACAAGAATACCCCTAACACACTCAATTATAATTGGGACACACTTGGGTCAGCCGGAGGCACCGTGCGGCCGGGCTAAAACAATGACACTTTTATTCATATATATTGTCACTTTTCTGTATAAAGATTGACACTTTTAAAAATTGTCATTTTATTCGTAAAATAATTATGTTAAAGATTGACACTTTTATTCATATAAATTGGCACTTTTCTGTATAAAGATTGACACTTTGGGCCCGGCCGCACGGTGCCTCCGGCTGACACAAGTTTTTGTCATTATAATTTACAGTTTTTGAAATTAAAAAAAGAAAAAGAAAAAAAGAAAGAAAAACACACATAAACACACACACACCTCTTACCACCATCACCACTGTGAACGTAACCCTTTCCTTCTCTCTTCCTTCTCTATATCATCTTCTTCATCAACATCCCAAGCTCCATTAATGGCTGCCCCACACACTAAGCCATATCTCTCACCCTACTCCACCATCCGCTCCGCCACATTGATTTTCTCGATCATCTTCATCACCTCCGCCATCGTCGGTCTCTTCTCCAGCTGCGGCACCACGTGCATCGTCAACACCACCTCATTCTCTATATTCTTGTACAACAGCGTCGTCCACTCGTCCTTCACCATGACTCGAGCTGCTACCATGGCCGACGAGCACTCCGGCGATGAGACTCCTACCGGCGACGACAACCACCAGTTACAGACCCAGAACTCCTGTAAGTATGAGATCGAATGGCTCGATTGAGAACGATTGAGATTTATTCGATCTCTATCACATATAGTCGCTGGGCTCGATCGATCCGACTCGGGCTCGATCGATCCCTTTGTTCTTATGCGTGTAGGATCGATCGACCCCTCTGTGCTTCTGTATGTAGGCTCGATCGACCCCTCTGTGCTTCTGTGTATAGGCTTGTTTTGGTTCTTGAAATGGTTGGCTCGATCGAGCTCGGTGAGCCCATGCGTTCTTGTTAAATTTCGTTCGATCCTCGAACCTAGATCTGTTCGAGTTTTGAGATCTATTCGTGCCGAACAACGGCGGTTGTGGCTACTGCAGGCATGGGGGATGGGGCAGCCGGCAGCTACGGTGTTGGTGTTGCCAGAATGAGGAAATGGGTGGCGTTGTCGTCCTCTCCAAAAATCCCTCCTCTATTTCCGATCGATCCCGCTGAAGAAAATGGCAGCAACAATCACCATTGGAGCAGGGGAATAAGGCGACGGTGGTGTGGTGACGAATGGTGAGAGATGAACGAGAGAGAGAGAGAGAGAGAGAAGAGGGAGATGATATTAGAGGAGAGAGAGATGATTGCTATTGGTGTCGGAGAAAAACGACTTCGGCGGAGGAGATGGGGCGGCGGCGACACCAGAGTTGGCGACAGGTGCTGGAGTGCCGATGTGTTTTATCTATGAGGAAGAAAAGAAGTGGAAGAGCCGAAGAGAGGAGAGAGATGGATGGGTGTGTTTTTCTTCTTTTATTTTGTTTTATTTTTATTAATTTTTCATTAAGGGTAAAAATGTCAAAGTGGTTAGTTTTTATATGTTAATAAGTTGGTGGCTACTTTTTTGCTTTTGTTATCGTAAGTGGCTAGTTTCTACCATTACCTAGATATTACTATATTATGCTCACTTGTGCGACATTGTTAATGCGGCACGTCATTTACTAATATTTTGTCTCTAAATTCTAAAATGAGTCAACACAATAATATTCTTAGAGAAATATTGTTGGAAATGGAAAGCAATTTTGTAAAGTTATTATTGATTCTCTCTTTTATCTCTTGTCTCACATTGAATTTGTGAGCTTAAGTGGGAGGGATTGAAGCATTACATATATTGTTTGCTTGTCCCACATCGAAATTGTGAAGAAAAACTTAAGAGGGATGAGCCTATAAATATTTTCCTCCACCTCCTTTTCAAAACACACCAAAAAAAGGGAAAATTACCATATTTCTCTAGTTATCTCTCTTCCGTTTATTTCATTATCTAAGTTTTCTTTCCTTCCACATTTTTTGTCATGGGGCTTTGTGGGCTTAGTGGCTAGGGTTTGTGGGGCGTTTGGAGACATATA
Source organism: Mentha longifolia (assembly GCA_001642375.2). NCBI lineage: Eukaryota > Viridiplantae > Streptophyta > Magnoliopsida > Lamiales > Lamiaceae > Mentha > Mentha longifolia. The sequence continues at coordinate 24,195,516 of CM038117.1, forward strand.
TATACGTGGCTGTTCTCTTCATAGAGAGACACGAAAACCCTACCTGCTTTAGCCGTAGCCACCATCGACTTCCTTACTGCAAAGCATCTCCATCTCAAAACTCACGAGTGCACGTGAGATTTGAGAGCTGTGTTAACCTTCGAGAGTGATTCGGCACTTAGACTTGGCACCGAGGGTCTGCTGGAAATAGCTTTTAGGGCAGTGGTTTGGCCACGACACATCGATAATCTTTCTCTCCTTTTCTTGTGTTTGCGCAAGTTCTTTCGATCCTTTCGGCTCCTAGTTCTAACAATCTAAAAGCTATTCATGGCCTCGTCAAACCATACCTTGTCCGATTTGTCGAAGCTGGAGCCCGTTGATGGTTCAAAATACAAGATAAGGCCTCTAACTCTGTAAATTATGCTTCTGTTATTAAATTGCGTACTATGGGTCTTATTTCTGCTTTAAGTCACAAAGATGATCTAAATATGTGTTGAAGCAAAGTTTGCTAAGAAGTCTTTTAAAGTTGTAGAACTTAGATCTTCTGTTTTCGTTGAGCTAATTTACACAGACTTAGCAGAATTTAGAAGCACTGTTAGTAGAGGTGAGAAGATATACTACATCTCTTTATTGATGATTTTTCTATATACACTCGCTTATATCTGTTTGGAACTAAGGATGAGGTTGCTGATATATTTCTTAGATATAAGGTTAAAGTAGAGAATCAGTTGACTTTGAGGATTAAGAGATTAAGATCCGATAGAGTATGAGAATATAGTACCGTGTTCCTAAAGAACTTTTGCGAGAAACATGAGATCATACATGAATTTACTGCTCCTTATTATCTTGAATATAATGGTATTGCTGAGAGGTAAAATAGAACCCTTAAGAACATGATGAATGCTCTGTTGCTTAGTTTGGGTTTACTTAACAATATGTGGGGGAAAGTTGCCTTGTTTGTCTGTTATGTTCTTAATCGAGTAAGAAGTTAGACAAGACCCCATATGAGTTGTGGAAGGGTTTTGTGCCCACTTTGAAATTCTTGAGAGTGTGGGGGTGTCTAGCGAAGGTGAGGATGAATAATCCAAAGCAGGTGAATGTTGATTCTAAGACTTTTGATTGTGTGTTTATTGGTAATACTCATAACTCTACTGCTTATTGGTTTTTATCCATTGGTGACAATTCGATTTGTGGATCTCGAGATGCTGAGTTCTTTGAGCATGTATTTTCTATGATGTCTAATGTTTCTATTGAATAGGTTTGTGGTAAATGGTTCCAATCATGTCTTTATGCTAAAACTCATGGATCTGAATGTGTGCTCATATGCTTATTTGTGGATGATATGTTGATCTTTGGCACTTGCCTTGATATTGTGTTAGAAACGAAATCTTATTTGTCATCTGGTTTTGATATGAAAGATTTGGGTGAGGCTGATGTCATCCTTAATATCAAATTGGTGAAAACTAGTGATGGATATAGGTTGAGTCAGTCACCTTATGTGGAACAAGTGCTGAATAGGTTTAATTGTAGTGATCTGGTTCCTGTAAGAACTCCTTATGATTCTAGTGTTCATTTAAAGAAGAACGATGGTGATGTTGTTTCTTAAGAACAGTATGCTAGAATTTTAGGGAGTGTGATGTATCTGACGAATTGTACTAGGCCTGACATTGCATATGTTGTGAGTCGATTGAGTCATTACACTCATAATCCTAGTAAGGAGCATTGGGATGCTTTGTATCGATTGTTGAAGTATCTTAAAGGAACCAAAGATCTTTGGTTGTACTACTCCTGTTTTCCTGAGGTGGTAGAAGGCTACTGTGAAGCGAGCTGGGTTTCCGATTATGGTGGCGTAAGCTCCACGAGTGGATTTGTGTTCACTCTTGGTGGGGGTGTTGTATCTTGGAAGTCTGGAAAACAGACGTGCATTGGAAGCTCAACCATGGAGTTTGAATTTATTGCTTTAAAACTTGTGAGTTATGAAGCACAATGGTTACGAGAACTGTTGACTGATATACCATTGGGTAAGAGGTCAGAAGCTCCTATTTCTCTTTGTTTGTGACTCCCAATTTGCTATGTCTATTGCGAAGAATAGCATCTATAATGAGAAAATGAGATATGTAGTGAGACATGTTGTGGTGAGAGAAATAATTAGAGATGGGGTTATTTCTCTTGACTATGTGAGGTCAGAGAGAACTTGTCAGATCTTTTCACCAAAGGTCTGATAAAGCGTCAAGTGCAAGAACTTGCTGCTAGAATTTGTATGAAGACATTGAATGAAGAAAGTTGACATGGTGGACACCTAGTAGGTCAAACGAAACTATGTTTTCTTATCTTTATTCTATTGTCTATTTTTCTGTATTAACATATGTTAATTACAGTTAGTGGGTATAGCGTTGAGCTATATGGTTCTGCTGCGGAGAACTTTGGACATAGAGGAATCATCACCTTGCGAGGTAATTCTACTGCGGTAGATTTTGATTGTACTATGATTTTGTTGAGGTTGAGCATTTGGGCTCTTAATGATTCATGCAGTTATGTTTTGTGAAACATTTCTGATATATTATATGCGTATAATATATTTAGTGCCTTGGCGATTGCACTTTTATAGAATCACCTAAGTGTGTGTGAAGAGGTAACTCTCTATGAAATAATTTTCTAGAGCACACACGAGAATCGAAGGTATTTGCCTTGATATTATCGCGAAGACGTATTACTTAAGGAATGATGTGTGTTGTGGGGGTGAACTGTAACGCCCCGTATTTTTCTACCTACTTTAGAAGCGATTAAAAGGAATTATTCGCTCTTAGTGATTTAATATCACTTGAGTATAAAAGAATTACCTAAAAGAAATTCTATTAGAAATTTGAGTAGCCACTTGATAGATAATAATTCTTAGTTCACTATTGAATAATTGAGTAACTACTTGATTCCCAATATTTTTTTTTTAGTTAATTAGCAAATAAATCGAGTAGAAGCTTGATTACGATATTTCACTAAGTACTAATTATTGCTTTGTTATAAGTTAACAAAGTAAAACAATTCTAGTGTTTAGATTTATTTACTCACGAGATATATTAGTATGTTAACGGACCAAGCCGTTTATGATTTCGATTGGATCGAGCCCACTATACTCAAGATATTGGGCTAGGCCCAATTAGAGAAAAAAAAGCTGCAGCCATACATTATATATATATTTTTGTCCAACTCCTCAAATCAAGTACATATTGATTTCATTGATCAAATGTCGATCCAGCCAAAATCATATAGCTTCAGTAACCAAAATGCAAGAAATTAAATACAAGGATAGATTAACAAAATTACACTTATTACAAATGCTCCAAGGTCAAAAAGTGTAGGCTGCAGCCATTAAATGGGTATATACATACAAGCAACTTATAATTCTTCTAAATCAAAGTCAAGGGGACACCAAATCTAGTGCCCTATGCAGCAAATGGCTACTTACCTAGCTGCATTCCTTAAGCCCCAAAAACCTGCAGAGAGAGAAGGCAAATAAGTCTTAAGAAGAGAAGATTTTGGGGGATTTTTGTGCAGAGAATTAATCATGACAAATCATTATATACACCCTCCCATTTCAGTCCACCCCCCACAATTCTACACACCACCAATTTACTAAGCACTTAGATAGAAAAACAAGTTGAAAAGGGAAGAGTAGTGCATCAGCTAGGAAGAGGAGAAGGTTCAGAATCCATCTCTTCCCCCCCCCCCCCCCTACATACATCAGCCACACTACCATTTTCCTATCTCACCAAATCTGTAAAGAAAAAAATAGAGTAATCTAAGAAAGTGGGAGTAAAGGAAGGGAGCTGCAACAGTAGAGAAAGGAAGGAAGATAGGAGCAGAGCTCCACCATTTTTTCCTTCACCACAGCCCCTAACACTCCCACATCACCAAGGTATTCAAACCATTCAAATCTTGTACATAGAAGCATGTTGTTTTCTTATTCAAGTTTAAACAACAAGCACGATCGTATAGTAACTCTAAAAAAAATACAGCCTTGCATATTAAGTCCTAGAATCATGAACTTAGCAAGAATCAACATGCTTCCTTACAAATAATCTACCAAACAAAGGAATATAACTCAAGGTAGTTTCTGAAAATCAAGCATAAGCATGTGCTTATTCACCTACAGCACCAAACATGTAGCAAGTTCAGAGAATTCATAACACTAAGGCATGAAATTAGAGTCAAAATAGACAATACACAAAACATGCCTACAATCAGAAAACGACCAAGGAAAGAGCAAGAGTAGAAAGTAGAAGACAAAACCGAAACCTCGATGGCAGCAGATCAACGGCGAGCATCAGCGGCGTCCTCGTTGTTGCATCGCGAAAACCTGCAAAACAGAAGGAGCAAGAAGAATCAATAACCAAAAATAAAATAAATTAGCGAGTATTTAAATCAAACAATATTAATAATTTAGAGGGAGAGAGCGAGAGAGAGTCGAAGGGAGCCGAGCTCGGTGCTGCTCTCGTGGAGACGGTAGTGCCCGTCACGGCACAAGGGCGAGATAGAGCTCGGCGGTGACGGTGGCGACAATGCTGGAACTTCACTCGCAACAGCAGCCGGCTTTGCCGCCGGCGATGGAGAAGACAGAGCGACAAGATGCCGCGGGTATGCCGAAGACGACGGCATCGACCATGGCGTCTTGGATGCGCCGGCGTTGGAGAAGACCGGAGCTATGAAGAGTGGTGAAATCTAGGGATTTCTCCAACATTTTGAATTTGGGGGAAAATAAGTCCATAGAAAGGTGAACGAGGAGGGAACGGAGGTATGGCGAGTGTCGACGAGAGTAGCGCCGGAGATGGTTATCGGAGGAAGGGGAATTGCAAAGAAGATTCGAGAGAGAGACAGAGAGAGACGAGCACGACTGAAATGAGGGGAGAATTTGGGGGCTTTCTTGGTTCATCCGGGTCGGGTTATTTAGTCTATCCGGGTCGGGTTCGCAGATCCGGGTTTCGGGCTAAGGGCTGGACTAGTTCGGTGGGCCGAGAGAGAGAGAGTCAGATTGGACTGAATATATGGGCCGACTTTTAATTCTTCATTGGACCAGAAATATACCAACATTTAATTAATTTATGTGGTTCAAGAATCACCAATTAAATTATACCACACCCACAATTAATAATTTAGAGATTAAAGCTTAATAATTCTAGAACGAATTATTTACGAATTTAAAAGAATTAACTTATATAAATAAGTTAATTAAACAATCTTCAATAATCAAGATTCATTGATTAAGTTAATCAATTGTACGATTAGAATTAATTTTGGGAGACCTCTCAATTAATTTAACCCCAAGATAACAAATCAATTAATTGATCTATTAAGGAACAGTCGTATAAACCGTTCATATAAAGGAAGTAATAAATTGAGCTTAGATAGCAGTGACAACGTCACTAGAGTTAAGAATGATGATCAAACGAGAAACTTATTTCATTTTCTAAACAAAGGTCAAACGACGAAGGAGCAGTAGCCAAGAAGGCATATAACATCTAAGAAAAGCAGACGAGGTGGGCTTTCTTCTAAAACAAAGCATGTTTTATTAGTTGAATATAGCTCTTTAAAGTATTGTCATGCCATAAAATGTTTTGATTTTTGTATGATACTATTTGTTATTGGTGAGGCCAATGTTACTTAATCGAATTCGGGTCCTTGTATGACGAGCTATTATACTTGGACTAGTGTACACCAGTGATCGTATCATCCAGAGTGATGACCGATCAAGTGACGAGTAAGGTGGCCACCTTCTCAGGACACAACAGCTCAGATATGGTGGATTACTAAAGAACTTAGTCTGCGTAGACACTTTTGAGATAACAAATGATTTTAGTGAACATAGACTTTTATGCAAAACCCTATGTTTCACTGTATGAATGGCTGACAATAAAACTAGTTTTGGGCATGTGTTCACTGAGTACATTCGTATTCAGCCTGTACATTATTTTTGATGTGCAGGTTGAGCAGGTTGAAGTGGAGTGACCGGCGGAGCTTTTGTCAAATTAGCAATTAGCAGTTGTTGAATTCTCTTGGTAATACATGTCTTCACACATGTATTTTTAATTACCTTTCGCTACGTACTCTCTGAAATTCCAAACCTTTTTCGATTTGGTTGTATTCTAAGTCAGAATCTTGACAAGCAACACTGTACTTTATCAGTTATATAATCACTTGAAGTTATTTCATGAGTCCAAATTCCAGATATATTCCCTATTTCCACCCATTATTTAATATTTATATTTTTAGTCACGAATTACCAAGCTTAGCTATCGGTTAGCAAAGTGCGGTCGTGATAGAGTGGTATCAGAGCACTAGGTTAAATCCAAGAGTCTTCTTCAAAGTAAAGTCTAGACTTGAATCGCTAGACTTAGTAGAGTCATTTGACAAAAGCTTGGCACTCCAACTCATCACGCTCAACGAGGTAAAGGTCAAATATTTTCTTCAAATGATTGAAAGTTAGAAAAATTTCTTTAGCAAGAACTTAATAGTAATTAATCCATAGATCACTAAGGGTAAATCAAATTTCTCTAGAGAACCTAGTTGCTTAGTCACATACTTTGAGTAAGTATGCTTGAACTTAGGAGTGAAATGAGGTTTTCTTTCCCTATCAATCGAGAAAAAGAGATAGTGAATATTGCAAGAAGCAAAAGAAATGCCAAGGCCAGAAGTACGACGAGAATTAAGTGGAAATTAAGTTGGGAAATTTGTCATCCGTTGCCCGAGGCGATCGAATAATCTAAGGCTGGTAATGCCTTCAAATTTAGCATACATCAATGCTAAAGTTAGAGTAATAATATATTGTGGCAAAATAAGTAAGTCCATTTCAACTCACGGATGTTACTGCATACTTGGATAAAAATAGAAGTTAATGAAGAAGAAGAGGAAGTCGAAGACGAGATAAATTTATATACTATTAGATATAGTAGTAAGCATCAGGGCGTAGTGCCAATTGCAACGAATAACAAATTCACTAAAACATTGCAACCCAAATTGCAACTTTTATGAGAAATAGGTATCTGAAGAAGAATTCTTCTTTTAAAATGGTTGAGCCATGTCCAGATAATTTTGCATCCTACTCCGTTAGATTTTCAAGCTAACATGATCGATCATCGAGACGTCGCTTAAAGAAAAGGGAAAATAAATTAGAAAATCTATTTCCACCTGCTTGTATGCGTCTTTAGCAACAGTAACATGTCCCATTGCAAGTATAGACCCGATAAGAGGTAAAGGAATAGCAATCTCCTACATTAAGGAATAGTGAGTGAAGGGAACCAACAAAATTATGAAAGTAGTAATTTAAGAGAATCTTGTGTTCAATTGCCTTGTTATGGAGCATGTATCATTTTTGTTCCCTTGAAGCCAACAAAGTCCCTTCTTTGGAAAATCATCAAATTTGGGAGGTTTGAGTTGAAACATAAGTTTGCCAAACCTTGAAAATTCTTTTCGTCATTCTTGACTTACTCTCGAAAGTACGATGAATGGTTTCACGCTGAGGAGGTGCTTATGTGGAACTGGCCACTCCATATAATCTCATTCTCAATAAAATCATTCCCGGACCAGAATTCAGATGAGTATCGGCAAGAGGGTCCCTCTCGTTCGAACCTTTTGTCATTTCATTCCTACCATCTGATTATTCATTTCACACAGGTCTGATAATTTGTTGAGGAAACCATTCGATTGAAATCATGCCAGAATTGAAACATTGATCCTATTGAAACTACATTTTCTGTCAACTCATGAGTTATTCTAGTAAGTTGGTGAGTGAAATTAACCGTTGATCATTAATTCTTGACAGACACCAAGTTCATTTTCAAAAAAAAAAAAAAAAAAAAAGAGTATAAAAAATCAATGAGGAAGCTTCTAGTCGAAGTTGAGAAAGTAAATGATAGGTGTCGAATTAGAGAACACAAACGTAGCAAGACAAATGTAGTGACAAGTGTTATGATTCGAAATATCTAATCCTAGTTATGAAAATCTTCTTATGTCATGATTTACATGTTAACATTTCAATAAGTCCGACCGATATTGTTATTTCAGTAAAGATGGACCAGACAAAGCACACTATTAAGGAACAGACACCACAAGAGACCTCGGGAAATATTCTTTGGGAATATTATTCGTACGCCCCAAGCAATGGAGACGATCTGGGACAATTCTTGTCAAATTATCGCCATCGTTGGAGTGCAGTTCATGAGTACGGTGTCTCCGACTATGATGGAATCGTACGTTTGATAGGCCTACTACCCCTATACTAGCAAGGCTGGGCTAGAAACGTAGCAGGAAACTACATATCATGTGCTAGCACCCCTTACGATTTAGTGTGTAACTTTCAAGGGTTATTTGCCACTATTATGTACAACTTCAATACCTATGGCCATGCCCATAGAAAACTACCCTGGATTTCCGAGGCAGGAATGACTTCAGGGCTCAACCCTTGCATTTCCGAGAATGAGCAAGGACTCCACAACCGCCACCTAGTGCATCCCCAGTTCAATGAGCTTTCTCAGTTTGGAACAAACCAATCAGTACCAACGTCATCCCTAGTACAATACCATAATCCTAAAGGAAAGCACAAAATGATAACACTCAAGGCAGTCAAAAAGAGAAGAAAACTCAGCTAGGACAACTACGACGGCCAGCTAACCCAGGGCAAACGGAGAGCTTTCCGCCGAAACTAGCCTCGTGCCCAAAGTACAAAAGAAGGCACGAGGGGATCTGCAAGGCTGGTAGTGACAGTTGCTTCATTTGTGACCAAAAGGGGCACTTCGCGAATGGCTGCCCTAGCAAACAACAACGAGTAGATATAGGACCGAACCTGCAAAGCGAAAATCAGAAACTTCGAGTATTTCAGGCTCTACCCATATCACCACAGCAACAACTACTCCCACCACCACCCCTACTTCCACCGCATCATCAGCAGTTCCAACAGCATCAGCAACAGAAGAACATGAGGGCTTATGCAATGAAACAGAAGTAGCCCGCCAAGATAAGAGAAATCTCGCAGGTATGTGCATACTCCACTGTATACCAAAATAGTTTTTATATATACGCGTTATTCGCATTCCCTTATCTCACAGCATGACATAGAGAATTTAGGTCTAAGGGCGGAACAAATAGGAGTAGATATGAGAATTTCATCACAAAAAGGAGGAACCATCGCTCGCACTTCGTGGCACGAATTTAAAATTTCACATGGATTCACACAAGCTCCTAGCAAACAAATTTTAGCATTATACCGAAGACAGATGTAGCTTTAATCTCAGAAATGGATTGGCTTGTCAAAAATTACGTCACCATCCTCTTTAAGGAAAGACAAATTTCCTTTGGAATACCAGACAAGAAGCTTACAATCAAAGAATATAGGATGTAGAGAACGTTCGTAAATTTCAGACGTTTTCCGGACATATCACTGGGATTACTACTAGATGAAAAATAGAATATACAATCGATTTAGAGCCTAGATCATATATAATATCCAAGGCCCCATACGTAATAGCCCCGAAGGAAGTGGAGGAACTCGAGGCGAAATACCAAGAGCTTTTAAACTTAGATTTTATCAAACCTAGCATAGCATCATATGAAACGCCTATGATAATTATGAAGAAGAAAGATAGCTCCATTAGAATGCACATAGATCATTAGAAATTGAACAAGCTTACTCTTAAAATAAATACCCTTACCCAGAATTGAAGATATGTTTGACCAAATCAAGGGAGCAAGCATGTTTGCAAAGAATGATTTATGATCATGCGACCATCAACTGAGGATTCGACCAGAGGACGTACCCAAGACGGTTTCACGGATTAGACATGGTCACTACGAGTTGTAGTTATGCCATTCGGATTGACCAATGCACCATCATTTTTCATGGACCTAATGAATCATGTTTTCCACCTCAACCTAGACAAATTCGTTCTAGTATTCATAGATGACGTCTTAATTTATTCGAAGAGCGAAAGGGAACACGAGGAACACTTGATAGCAGTGTTAGAAACCTTAATAGTAGAGAAACTTTATGCCAAATTCAATGAGTTTGAGTTTTGTCTGAAAGAAGTAACATTTTTTTTGAACATATTGTGTCATCCGAGGGAGTCAAGGTTGATCCCGTAAAAGATGAAGCAGTGCAGAGCTGGAGGTCCCCATCAACCCCAATCGAAATCCACTAATTCTTAGGATTAATCGATTACTACCGGAGGATTCGTAGAAGGATTCTCCAAAATAGCAAGGCCACTGACACAACTATTAAGGAAAGGAATCAAGTATCAGTGGACTCCGGAATGCGAGTCAAACTTTCAACAATTGAAGTGAAACTGACAACCGTACCAATTCTGGCAGACCCAATGCCAGAGAAGCAGTACGTAGTTTACACCGGTGCATAAAAAAAAAAAAAAAAAAAAAGGACTGGGTTGCGTTCTGATGCAAGAAGGAAAGGTGATAGCATACTCATCTAGACAGCTCAAACCCCCCACGAGCTCAATTATCCAACCTACGACTTAAAATTAGCAGTAGTAGGACATGCCCTGAACAGTTGGAGACACCACCTCTACGAAGCTCAGTGTGAGATTTTCACGGATCATAAAAACCTTAAATACTTCTTCGAACAGAGAGACCTTATGATGAGACATAGAAGGTGGCACTAGTTAGTGAAAAACTACGACTGTAGGATCAACTACCATCCGGGCAGAGCCAACTTAGTGGCAAATGCTTTGAATCGCAAGACTCACAGTTAACATTTCTTTTAACGAATGAGAAGATGCCCATTCAAGAGTTCAGCAAAGTGAGCCTAGAAGTTGTGTTGCATTTTGAGACCACATTTCTATTAATTAAGTTACGTTGGTATGAAAACTTCGTCAAAATAAATATTAGTTATATTCTTATTTTCTATTGGAATAAAACCTCAAAGTGAGGATTTCTAATAATTATTACATGAGTAGAAGCAATTAGTAAATTGCATTTTACGTGAGAAATTAGTTATTTAAATTAGTACTTGAATAGGTTCAATGACCAAGCAAGTGCTTAGTAGTCCTACAATTTTGATTAAAAGCTTAATCAAGGCAAGGTTTCTTCAAGAAGATGATTTACTGGTAGTATTTTCTAGATAGAATCAAATAGCAATTTGATTAGTATGGCTCTTAGATAACTACCGCATAGACGATCAAGACAAATGGGCCATTTAATTAAGCAAACGAGTAGTGCTCTAATTAATGAGTATAGATTATTGGGTCAGCCTATTGGGCCTAATCATCAAGATGAATTAGAAACCGAATGCCAATAATCTTAGGCCCAAGAGAGTTATTAATTTTTCCTAAGAGTGTAGTCGTTAATTAAGGAATCATCGCCACCTTAACTAGCGCCTGATTTGAGAAGCCAAATTCTTGATGAAGCACTTAAGAAAATACGATTGCAAATAAGTATGGGACAACCCAAAGGTTATCGCAAGAAAGCATGCAGACAATATAATTACGGTCGTATGGAGACTATGCTTTTCACACAACAAGGAACTTAGGAACGGAATTCCGAGCAAAAAAAAAAAAAAGCCCTGCACTGACAACCTTACAACAAGTTGCATCCCTAGGAATTCCACACTGGAAATGGGGGCATGTCACCATGGATTTTGTGACAAGATTGGGGATTACCTAAGAAGTTAGGTCAATTGTATATTCGAGAAATAGTATGCCTTCACAGAGTGCCAGTATCAATCACGTCAGACCAAGATTCAAAATTTACATCGAGATTCTGGATAAGCTTACAAAAAGAATTGGGCACTAGATTAAATTTTAGTACCGTTTCCATCCTCAGACAGATGGACAATTCAGATCCTCGAGGATATGCTGAGGACAGTTGTACTCAATCGAGACGATCACTGGGAGCCAGTGTTACCCTTGATCGAATTTACTTACAACAATAACTATCAAGCGACCATAGATATGGCGCCATACGAGGCATTATATGGAAGAAAATGTAGATCACCACTTTTTATTGGGATGAAGTATGAGAGAGAAAAAAAATACTAGGCCCTGAAGCGATAGGCGAAATGATCGAGATCGTGCGCCAAATCAGAGAGAGAATTAAAGAGGCTCAGAATTGACAAAAATCCTATGCAGATATTAGACAAACATAAATTCAGTTTGAGATAGGGGATAAAGTATTCTTGAAAGTATCTCCTTCCAAGGGGATAGTGAGGTTCGGTGTCAAAGGCAAGCTGAGACCCCATTTTATCGGACCGTACGAGATTCTAGAGATAATAGGTCCAGTAGCATACCAATTAGCATTACCGCCAAGTTTTGGGAACATGCACAATGTTTTCCACGTTTCGCAGCTCAGGAAATACGTGCACGATCCGAAGCACGTAATTCACCAAGATAAAGTAGAACTCAATCCAGACTTGAGTTCTGAGAACATACCAGAAGCAATTATAGACCGTAAGGTGCAACAGCTCAGAAATAAATCGATCACCTCGGTGAAGGTTTTGTGGAAACATCACGGGCAAGAAAAAGTCACGTGGGAACTTCAGGATAAAATGAAAGAAAAATACCCATAGCTTTTTATTTAAACGTATGCAAATTTCGGGACGAAATTCTTTTAAGGGGGATAGGATGTAATGCCTCGTATTTTTCTACCTACTTTAGAAGCGATTAAAAGGAATTATTCGCTCTTAGTGATTTAATATCACTTGAGTATAAAAGAATTACCTAAAAGAAATTCTATTAGAAATTCGAGTAGCCACTTGATAGATAATAATTCTTAGTTCACTATTGAATAATCGAGTAACTACTTGATTCCCAATATTTTTTTTAGTTAATTAGCAAATAAATCGAGTAGAAGCTACATATTTCACTAAGTAGTAAATTATTGCTTTGTTATAAGTTAACAAAGTAAAACAATTCTAGTGTTTAGATTTATTTACTCACGAGATATATTAGTATGTTAACGGACCAAGCCGTTTATGATTTCGATTGGATCGAGCCCACTATACTAAAGATATTGGGCTAGGCCCAATTAGAGAAAAAGAAGCTGCAGCCATACATTATATATATATTTTTGTCCAACTCCTCAAATCAATTACATATTGATTTCATTGATCAAATGTCGATCCAGCCAAAATCATATAGCTTCAGTAACCAAAATGCAAGAAATTAAATACAAGGATAGATTAACAAAATTACACTTATTACAAATGCTCCAAGGTCAAAAAGTGTAGGCTGCAGCCATTAAATGGGTATATACATACAAGCAACTTATAATTCTTCTAAATCAAAGTCAAGGGGACACCCAAATATATTGCCTTCTGCAGCAAATGGCTACTCACCTAGTTGCATTCCTTAAGCCCCAAAAACCTGCAGAGAGAGAAGGCAAATAAGTCTTAAGAAGAGAAGATTTGGGGGGATTTTTGTGCAGAGAATTAATCATGACAAGTCATTATATACACCCTCCCACTTCAGTCCACCCCCACAATTCTACACACCACCAATTTACTAAGCACTTAGATAGAAAAATAAGTTGAAAAGGGAAGAGTAGTGCATCAGCTAGGAAGAGGAGAAGGCTCAAAATCCATCTCTTTTCCCCCCCTACATACATCAGCCACACTACCATTTTCCTATCTCACCAAATCTGTAAAGAAAAAAATAGAGTAAGCTAAGAAAGTGGGAGTAAAGGAAGGGAGCTGCAACAGTAGAGAAAGGAAGGAAGATAGGAGCAGAGCTCCACCATTTTTTCCTCCACCACAGCCCTTAACACTCCCACATCACCAAGGTATTCAAACCATTCAAATCTTGTACATAGAAGCATGTTGTTTTCTTATTCAAGTTTAAACGACAAGCACGATCGTATAGTAACTCTAAAACAAATACAGCCTTGCATATTAAGTCCTAGAATCATGAACTTAGCAAGAATCAACATGCTTCCTTACAAATAATCTACCAAACAAAGGAATAAAACTCAAGGTAGTTTCTGAAAATCAAGCATTAGCATGTGCTTATTCACCCACAGCACCAAACATGTAGCAAGTTCAGAGAATTCATAACACTAAGGCATGAAATTAGAGTCAAAATAGACAATACACAAAACATGCCTACAATCAGAAAACGACCAAGGAAAAGAGCAAGAGTAGAAAGTAGAAGACAAAACCGAAACCTCGATGGCAGCAGATCAACGGCGAGCATCAGCGGCGTCCTCGTTGTTGCATCGCGAAAACCTGCAAAACAGAAGGAGCAAGAAGAATCAATAACCAAAAATAAAATAAATTAGCGAGTATTTAAATCAAACAATATTAATAATTTAGAGGGAGAGAGCGAGAGAGAGTCGAAGGGAGCCGAACTCGGTGCTGCTCTCGTGGAGACGGTAGTGCCCGTCACGGCACAACGACGAGATAGAGCTTGGCGGTGACGGTGGCGACAATGCTGGAACTCCACTCGCAACAGCAGCCGGCTTTGCCGCCGGCGATGGAGAAGACAGAGCGACGAGATGCCGCGGGTATGCCGAAGACGACGGCATCGACCATGGCGTCTTGGATGCGCCGGCGTTGGAGAAGGCCGGAGCTATGAAGAGGGGCGAAATCTAGGGATTTCTCCAACATTTTGAATTTGGGGGAAAATAAGTCCATAGAAAGGTGAACGAGGAGGGAACGGAGGTATGGCGAGCGTCGACGAGAGTAGCGCCGGAGATGGTGAACGGAGGAAGGGGGAATTGTAGAGAAGATTCGAGAGAGAGAGAGAGACGAGCACGACTAAAATGAGGGGAGAATTTGGGGGCTTTCTTGGTTCATCCGGGTCGGGTTATTTAGTCTATACGGGTCGGGTTCGCAGTCCCGGGTTTCGGGCTAAGGGCTGGACTAGTTCGGTGGGCCGAGAGAGAGAGAGTCGGGTTGGACTGAATATATGGGCCGACTTTTAATTCTTCATTGGACCAGAAATATACCAACATTTAATTAATTTATGTGGTTCAAGAATCACCAATTAAATTATACCACACCCACAATTAATAATTTAGAGATTAAAGCTTAATAATTCTAGAACGAATTATTTATGAATTTAAAAGAATTAACTTATATAAATAAGTTAATTAAACAAGCTTCAATAATCAAGATTCATTGATTAAGTTAATCAATTGTACGATTAGAATTAATTTTGGGAGACCTCTCAATTAATTTAACCCCAAGATAACAAATCAATTAATTGATCTATTAAGGAACAGTCGTATAAACCGTTCATATAAAGGAAGTAATAAATTGAGCTTAGATAGCAGTGACAACGTCACTGGAGTTAAGAATGATGATCAAACGAGAAACTTATTTCATTTTCTAAACAAAGGTCGAACGACGAAGGAGCAGTAGCCAAGAAGGCATATAACATCTAAGAAAAGCAGACGAGGTGGGCTTTCTTCTAAAACAAAGCATGTTTTATTAGTTGAATATAGCTCTTTAAAGTATTGTCATGCCATAAAATGTTTTGATTTTTGTATGATACTATCTGTTATTGGCGAGACCAATGTTACTTAATCGAATTCGGGTCCTTGTATGACGAGCTATTATACTTGGACTAGTGTACACCAGTGATCGTATCATCCAGAGTGATGACCGATCAAGTGACGAGTAAGGTGGCCACCTTCTCGGGCACAACAGCTCAGATATGGTGGATTACTAAAGAACTTAGTCTGCGTAGACACTTTTGAGATAACAAATGATTTTAGTGAACATAGACTTTTATGCAAAACCCTATGTTTCACTGTATGAATGGCTGACAATAAAACTAGTTTTGGGCATGTGTTCACTGAGTACATTCGTATTCAGCCTTGTACATTATTTTTGATGTGCAAGTTGAGCAGGTTGAAGTGGAGTGACCGGCGGAGCTTTTGTCAAATGAGCAATTAGCAGTTGTTGAATTCTCTTGGTAATACATGTCTTCACACATGTATTTTTAATTACCTTTCCGCTACGTACTCTCTGAAATTCCAAACCTTTTTCGATTTGGTTGTATTCTAAGTCAGAATCTTGACAAGCAACACCGTACTTTATCAGTTATATAATCACTTGAAGTTATTTCATGAGTCCAAATTCCAGAGATATTCCCTTTTTCCACCCATTATTTAATATTTATATTTTTAGTCACGAATTACCAAGCTTAGCTATCGATTAGCAAAGTGGAAATGTTGTAAATGGAAAGCAATTTCGTAGAGTTATTATTGATTCTCTCTTTTATCTCTTGTCTCACATTGAATTTGTGAGCTTAAGTGGGGGGATTGAAGCATTACATATATTGTTTGTTTGTCCCACATCGAAATTGTGAAGAAAAACTTAAGAGGGATGAGCCTATATATATTTTCCTCCACCTCCTTTTCAAAACACACCAAAAAAAGGGAAAATTACCATATTTCTCTAGTTTTCTCTCTTCTGTTTATTTCCTTATCTAAGTTTTCTTTCCTTCCACATTTTTTGTCGTGGGGCTTTGTGGGCTTAGTGGCTAGGGTTTGTGGGGGCGTTTGGAGCCATATATATACGTGGTTGTTCTCTTCATAGAGAGACACGAAAACCCTACCTGCTTTAGCCGTAGCCACCATCGACTTCCTTACCGCAAAGCGTCTCCATCTCAAAACTCACGAGTGCACGTGAGATTTGAGAGCTGTTACTTGAGAGTGATTCGGCACTGAGACTTGGCACCGAGGGTCTGCCGGAAATAGCTTTTAGGGCAGTGGTTTTTGGCCACAGCACAACGATAATCTTTCTCTCCTTTTCTTATGTTTGCGCAAGTTCTTTCGATCCTTTCGGCTCCAGTTCTAACAAATATTACTATTGCTATGTTTTCAATGGGCAATGATGCCAATGAATTCGGGAGGACTCGCAGTTTTCATTAGATTTTTCCCTCCAAAATTTTGATAAATAATTATTAGTACATTTTTTTTTATCATAAGGAGTATTATACATGAGTAATTAATTTAGACTTCTACATTCTGTAGATCTTTGCAGTTTGCATGATTTCTACATTTTATCGGAATTTGGACCCAAATTCGTTAGTATTTATATTATTAGCATTCTTTTTAAAAAAATACTTTTTCCACCTATTAGAATAGTGGTGTACTTTTGCGGCTTTTTAATGATGAATTTTAAATTGAATTTTTTGAGTTTAGTTTTTTTTATAGGATATTATTTAAAGTAGAAGTAGTTAATTTTAGTTTTTCAAGTGTCATAGTACCCTATAAAAAAATATTTACCCAAAAGTCTATTTATAATCATCATTATAGCATTAGAAGCAACAATGTTCAAGATAATGTTTTGTTTAAGTGAGACTTATTTAACTTTTCTTTAGAACAAAAAGCTGACTACTTCTTTGACATCAATTATAATTTCAACATGCACATGATAATAGATTCATTTTAGTTCCAAACAACAAATGTTTTTTTTGTCTAGAAACCATCACATTCCTTCCACCAGTCGAGCATTTAGAATTCTGAAATTGCTACTCGAAAATATTAATGAAACAATTTCATAATAATAAAAAAACATGTCCTAGAGAGATAAAATTTGTAATATGTTAGCCTCTTGCATACCTACGCGGAAAGAATGATTCAATTCGGATCAACATGGTAGTCCCACTGCATTGCACTACTATAATCCATGTTGTGTATTTTATATTTGAAAGAGATTGACCTCCTTGCTTCTCTCGTGTACAGTTTATCAAGGAAGAAAGGACCCACTAAGCCAGGATCACTAACTAATATAAATCATAACTCATATAATACTACCCTCATCATAGACGTGTTTTCTTCCCTCAAGGATTGTCGCAGAACAATTCTTCTCTACAAAGCTTAACAATTAGCTCTTGCCCAAAACTCAGTTCATTATCGTGTGATTTAAAAAATCTCAATGACTTAAAACCTCTGACTATAAGATGGTGCCATAAATTGTATAGTTTATGAATCGAACCCACTAACAGTAAACGAAAATAAAATTTTTGTCCTTGGCATGGCTATTTAAATGGACTACACATACAAAATCCAATATGAAAAGCGAAAGTATTGAGAAACGTAACTGAGAGAGAATACCTACGAACTGTGTACAGGTTATGAATCAAACCAACTAACAGTAAACTAAAACAAAAGTTATGTCCATGACTACACATATAACATCAAATATAGATAGCAAAAGTATCGAGAAACTTAGAGAGAATACCTAAAAGTTTGCTTTCCGGTGGCGAAGAGAATGTAGATGAAGAATGGCCGAGAAGGGAAAATAATGCAATTTGATGAAGAATAATTTATTATATCCACAATAAATAAAATAATTTAATCGATATATATGAAATCAAAGTATATATACACCCTATTATGGCTTCCGTATATAATCTGAGAAATATATATAAGCCATATTAATTAATTAATTAGATACATAAGTAATAGTTTATCATATCGGCAAGATTAATTAACACCCCTAATACTTATTCAATGTAAGGAATATTTTATTACATCATATTATTACTCTTAATTTGAAATATCTGTACCTTATTATAAAAGTGTCTTGTTTTATAAAATTAGAGTTGCCTATAATATCCCTATTATAAAGTTAAATTTAAGGGCGTTCATGTAATTTGAGAGAAAATATAATTTATTGTAAGGGTTTTAATTGAAGAAGGAATTAAACATGTATATCATGATTTAGATTTTTTTTCATAGTTGTTCTATAATACGCATTTTCTCTTCTCTAAGGAAGTAATAATGACTATCTTGTAGTATGTCTATTATATATTATCCTAATTTATAAGGGTTTATAGTTTGGGGCTACTTGCGAATCCAAAAACATCAAACATATTTCATAATATAATCGAGTCGGAATTGAATAATTTGTGGTAGGACCCCGAACAATTGCCGTTGTTTTTTTGATTGATGAAGAACTCCTAGACTTATCTCATGAGGGAAATAGAAAAGAAGTACTTGATTAATTATGTAAAAGTTTGATGCAAAAAAACGGTTGAATAGTGCATGCACATTAGTAAAATTTTGGTCCAGTAGATGCGTTTTGGAGAGTACATACAAATGAATGAGTTTAAATTGCAAATTAAATTCGAGTGATAATTCAAAGGGGTGCAAACATATACGTTGTACTTGTACAATGTGAATGGATATCTTCTCAAAGTTTGCAGGACGTATTTCCCTTTTTTGAGGCAAAGACTGTGCTGCGGCGATCATGGATTTTAATTGACTTGGTTTTACTTGTACTACTCCCTCTGTCCCCCATTTAGTGAATCAAAAATTTGGGCACATAATTTTTTGTATTTTGATGATATATTAATAAATTAATGTGTTAAAGTGTTAAAGTGGAATAATTGTAGGCCCATCTATTTTTTTAAATGGTATTAAAGTGTTAAAATGTTAAAAGTGGAGTGATAAAGTGTTAAAGTCATTGTGGGACCTACGTCCCAAAATTGAAAAGTTCAATAAATAGGGGACATTTATATATAGTATTAGTGTCAGTAAATGAGGGACGAAGAGATTATTTGTTTAGCATAAACTGAGGAATTTAGATATTTTTGTTTACTGGGAACTGTTATTACTTGGCTCTGTAGTTCTGTTTAGATTTTTTCATGTGTAAAACTTATGCCCAACTACATAGATTTGTCAAAAAAAAAAAAAACCTTTTTGTCAAGTTATGCCCAATTATTTTACATAGAAAAAATTTATGTCTAATAACAGAGCTGAATATCAAAGTGAAATAAATATTAAAATGAATTTTGATCGACTTTTAAGGGTGAAGGAAATAATATATGGGGTCTAAGTCTAAAAATGGACTATTTGCGTTCTTAAGGCAAAAAAAAAAAAAAAAAAGAATACTAAAAGAATACTAAGCCCATCATTAGTGGACAGAGGGAGTATATACTTAACTTCATCTACATGTTGTTTCATATACGCTTTTTTCAGTCATAACTTAAGTTAAGTGGTGCACTTGTAGGTTGTGATTTGTGGTTAAGTATATTGCTATATTGCTGCTTTAATGAAACCTAATAATGATAACTGAATTGATGTAATTATGATTTAGTCGAATTGTACAATTACTTTGGTTCACTCATCCAAGCTATACTTTCGAGACATTGAAATTGAGACATATAATCACATCCGATTTAGATAGCATTAATTCACATATATAGAATAATCCTAAACATAAGGATATGCTTTTTGCTAATTAAATTGTACTCCTCTCTTATCTCTCCTTTAAGAATATCATAATACCAAGGATTTATGCCTAATTTTGCACCAGAAATCTAAAAACCCACTTAAATATACTCCCCGTTCGTGATATACGTGCTTAAAATCTTTCAGCATGCATTTCAAAGCGTCAAAAAAAAAAAAAAATTACGATAAAATTTAGGTCTCACTTGATTAGATATAATGTATCATAATATTTGTAATTTCTTCTTCGGTTACAATTATTAGCTTTAATTCTTACTAATATTGAAAATTTTAATACAGTAATTTTTTAGAATACATTATTATTTATAATATCATATATGATTAAATATATTAAATAAGAGATTATACGTGCAACGCACGTAATCGCTGCTAGTAATATAAAGATATTATAGGCCACGTACGTGTGCGTGCGCTGGCCTAGCTGTAAAAGGTTAATGCCTTGGACCAAAAGTTCAGAGTTCGAGTCCTCCGTGGCGCGACCTTAAAATTTGCAATATCAAAAAAATTATAGGCCACGTACATTTATAAATAAAGTATAGATAAATAGTTTTAGGAAAATAGCAGTACTAGTTTGTAAACGATTTGACAGGCGTTAAAAGCATTTTCTTCTTCTCAAACTTGTAATTATTTTTGCTATAGTTTCACAATACACTCCCTTTCGAATATGATGTTGAATCGTGCTGTGGTGATTTGGGGAAGAATTATCTCCATTTCTTCATCTAAATCATCCTTTCCTCTACCTCTTCACTCATCATTTCTTCAACTCCCTTTCCATTCTCATAATCTCATTCTCGCCCTACCATCCAGATTCTTCTCTGATAAATCCAGATTTGAATTCGGACCCGATGATACCGTCGCTCGATTTCATGAAATGGCCAGGATGCGGCCGCTCCCTTCCGTAATTGATTTCGCGACATTGTTGAGCGCTGTGGTTAAGATAAAAGAATACTCTACTGCCCTCCATCTTTTCGATGAAATGCTTGTTAGGGATGTTCCTGTGGATAACTACACCTTCACTATTGCGGTTAACTGCTTTTGCCAATTGCAAAGAGTCGATTTAGGGTTTGCGGTCTTAGGCAGAATTCTCAAGAGTGGCCATCAGCCTAATGTTGTGACCTTCACCACCCTCGTCAAAGGGCTAATGTTGGTTGGAAAGATCAACGACGCAGCTCAGCTGTTCAGGAAGTTGTGGGATGATGAACTCTGCATACCGAATGAAGTTACTTGTTTTACCATGATTAATGGGCTCTGCAAAGCTGGACGTACGGCTGGGGCACTCGAATTGCTCGCATTACTCGACAAAGATGAAAGATGCAACTTCAAGCTAAATGTCTTTGCTTACAGTGCAGTTATCTATGGTCTGTGCAAGGACGGAATGGTAGATGATGCTCTCCAACTCTTCTCCATCATGATTGATAAGGGCATATTTCCAGATGTTGTCACATACAATTCGATGATTCATGGATTATGCAGCTATAGTAGATGGAATGAGGTGGATGACATGTTGAAGGTGATGGTGGCTAATAAGGTCTACCCAGATGTTTTCACATATAATACTCTAGTGGATGCTCTCTGCAAAAATGGAAAGGTAGAAGAGGCTAGCCTATTGTTGGAAAGTATGAAACAGATAGGTGTTGAACCCGACGTCATGACTTGCAACGCCTTGATAAATGGATGTTGCCTGCAAGGACAGATGGACAGTGCAAGAAACGTCTTTGGTTTAGCATTGAGTTGTGGCCTCGAGCCTAATATCGTTAGTTACAATAGTTTGATGAATGGTTACTGCAGAGTGGGACGACTAGATGAAGTCTCGCGTCTTTTTATCAAGATTCCTAGTGAAGGCTTAGAGCACAATGTTGTTTCATGTACCACGATGCTACACGCGTTATTTCGTGGAGGCAAATTTGAAGAAGGATTGACTATGTTCAAAGAGATGGAAGAAAGTGTGCAATTATCTCCTAACATAATGACTTATAATATCTTGTTAGATGGATTGTGCAATGCTCATCTAATTGATGAAGCATTCTCCGTGTTGCGTACAATGGAAGATAAAGGCATCATTCCCGACATCGTAACATATAATACCCTCATTAAAGGATTATGCAATGATAATAAAGTCGGACATGCAAAGGTATTTTTCGACGAGCTTCCTTAAATAGGTGTGCTGCCCGACCTCGTGACATATATAATCCTTATTCGTGCACTTTGCGAAGCAGGGGAAACAAATGAGGCTAAGGATTTGTTTTTGCAAATGGGAAGCAATGGTTGCTTGCCTGATAGCGTGACATACAATGTTTTGGTTCGAGGCCTTGTGAAAAGGAACAAGATGCACGATGCAAGTCGATTCTTGGAAGAGATGAGGATGAGGGGATTCACACTCAATCCCACTACTTCTTCGATAGTGCTTCAACACCTGCATAACGTTAAGAGAACGCTGATACTTGTTTGATGACGCAAACACGATCTGGGACTGGAATATTAAGAACAAAGGGTCTAGGGGTATATGAAATTCATGGAGAGGTGAAATGTTTGAAGAGTATTCGAGGTATGATATTGTAAAAAGCTTCTTCTATTTATGTAGTTGTTGGAAATTGGTTGGATTCTTGTTTGTTGATGATAGTGATTTGAAATTTAATATACAATAGATAAAATTGAATGAAATGATGGATAAGTAGGGGAAATTGTTGTTTTCAAGTATGTTTATGTTTGAATTGAATCTGGCGATCGATTTGTTTCTTAAATGGTTAATGCAATGGTAAATAACTTGAAGTTTTGATCTCACAGAACTTGATTATCTCGTTGATTGAGTTGATGGGGTATTTATTGGTGTGTTAAGAATGTGTATACAATTACAGAAGCTGTTATTTTTTAAGTATGAGCTGGAGCACATGCTATTTATGTACCTTTTCCGGTGTAAGAGTGTTTGACAGTGAATTTGGAATATTAGTAATTTTGATAAGCATGTTGAATGATTTCACCTAAATGTAGAGTTGTTGTTTGAGAATCTTAGGACATGTGTTTGTAGAATTTCACAAACATGATGTGGCATCTACTATCAAACCACATCTGTAAAAACAAGTAGTATTAAGTTGAAGCCTTCATTTGCCATCTAGCACAAGTATGAATGGCAGAAGCTTGTGTATTCTTGTGTCTTGTCTCTGAATTTTGGATTACAATATGTAGCTCTGAAACACAAGTGTTCAAGACCATGATTCCACCATCTCAAATGCAGTGTCTCAAATGGAAAGAGCAGGCTCCGTTGTAGGTTGGCGTACTTACTTTTGGATCGCATTTTTTCCCTTTTTTGTGAGTATCCATCTCCATGTTCTAAGTACAACATTTGTTGCTTGTTTTACTTGTCCATATAAGTAAACATAGATATTGGAATGCAAAACTTGCTTTATATATATGTTGCTCCCATGCATTCTTGTTATTCGATTGGGCTGTTCAAAGATTTCTAGGCACTAACTTATGCATATATTTTGCGAGTTTATGCTTATAAGAAATATAATGATCATGATTTGCAGATTCTTCTCGCAGTTGGTACCAAGCTTGAGCTCGTGATAATTGATTGCACTGCCCTCGGATGGGTAATTTTGTTTCAGTCGACTGCAGGTTGTCCTTGTCTTGATCCATTTCATTCTTCTCTGAAATGCATTTGAGATTGCATTTTTCTCCTGGATTTGGGTTAATTGCTTGAACCTCCTCCTACTTTCATAACTCAGACATCTATTTTCCATTAGATTTACATAGTTGTCATCTCTTCCTTCCTTTTTTTGCACTCTTTAGTCTTTATGTTTACCGGCATACTACTGTAGCTCTATACAACCTTCCTTTTTCTGAAATTTGAGGTCCTAATACATCTTAAACCAAAAAAACAGAGTAACAATTACAGTCTTGATTAGTGTAGTTGGAATAAATAAAAAGGTGTTAAAATTAAAAAAGAAACGCTGTAACATAGCATTATAAAAATGGTGATTCTTGCATTTCCATGGAGCACCTTATATTTCACTGGATAACTTATAGAAAGAAACCCCCCAAATTCATTTCTTCATTCAGAGAATGGTGGGAATGCATCCACGCCCCTTCCGTTTTTCAATTCATAAAATTTTTCGTGTATAAAAAGAAATATTTACAAGTCATGTGACTTTTTTCTTTCTTTTCGAATTGTGCAAACACCGCTGAGAAACTCGTGAAACATCAGTTGCCTTAAAATACAGACATCATGTTGTATATTTTGGTCCAAGGATTGAGAGTTCTTATAGGTGAATATAATTTCTTGGCATCGGATTTTGGAACTTAAAATTAAATCGACTTTAGCTAGTATGTATTGAAGTATATTAATTCTATGAAGTCCAGCCACCTGTTTTTGTGTACTAATACTTCATTTGTTTCTTTAACAGAAGAACTCATAACAGGGAGATTGCTATCTCAGTTAGTAATTGTACATAGAGGCATGTAGATTCTGGCTTGATAATTGTTGGTGGGAGAATGGAGATGCAGCCTCATGTATGTTGCTTGTCCTTTGAGTATACTCAAATTAGAAAGCAAATTTGTAAATATAATTATTTTTGCCCTACCAGAATTTGAAAGTTTTCCCTTTTTTTTTAATGTTTTTCTGCATGTGGAGTTTCCTTGAACATTAGGCCTAACTCTATGCATTACATATTATTGAAAAGAGGACTGGTGATATGTATTATCATGTCATCAATTGTCAATTTCCAATTGATGAAGTAATTTAGTAGTATGACTTAGTTGGACTACCTTTCATTCTTAACTAGTATTGCGCTCGTGCGTTGCACGAAAACATAAATTATAAATATTAATAAAATAAATAAAATTATAATTATTGCATGTCAACGTAATATTATAAAAATTAATAAACAACATTAACATTGATAGACAAAATTAATGTTGATAATATATACTAACATCTCTCTCCGTCTTACTCGATATGACTTGTTTTATTACTTTATACCACTTATTTGATTAAACAACATGCTATATCGAGTGAGACAAAAGGAGTACTTGCATAAATGATTCACTACAATTTATAAACACAATTTATATGTCCATTGCGGTTGTAGCAGTCCGATTTAATAAATGTTTGTTAGTAAAGTTTAGTTTTGTGTTTGTACTGTATAAGTATATATAATATATACACCCACAATACATGGTGGACATTTGAGCATTTCTCATAATATATTATACATTTTGAATATTATTTTATATAAAATATATTTTTTTTTTTATGAAATCTAACTTGGTTTTATTCCACAAAAGTTCAATTAATAATTAATTTTATTTGTGATCATGTATCCAAAATTTCTATTGTCACAACAAATTAAATTTTACACAAGTTATCAATAAAAGATAGAATTGAAAAAGTAAATAAATAACATAAGAATATAACAAAATAAAGAAATCCATAAAAATAATTTAATGCAAAAATAAGTATATTAGTCAATAATTAAACACTATTTATAACTTAAAATACATTTACCAAATCCATATATTGGTCAATACACAAGTCTTTGGAATAAATCATGTTTATAAATCCATTGGACAATTCATGTATACTTTTGGAGGGAAAATGGTATTGTAGTAATTCTTTGCAACTATTCTCCTTTTATATATTGTAATAGATACTATGATAAAGTTGAGTTCAATCAGTACCATTTGTTTTGTTTTGTTAGTCTAAAGATGCAATGCTATCTCTTTGCATGATGCAGTATTCTAAATGCTTTATGTCTAAGCTATGATGATGAGATACTTAATAAATTAAAAGTTCCTAATGTCATATTTTTATATTTTGCCTAGAGCGTGGATCAATCTCAATCAACGCAGACTCTTTTTGGGTAATTCAGGTACGATATGTCATCCAAAATCAAATCTGCTTCATAGGTATGGTGTGTATGATTAAGTGTTTGTCTATTTGAAATTCGGCACTGAGACTTCAATTACTTTTTTTTCCCCTCATGTTATTGTTAGATGATGTTTACTGTGCTATTTGATACTCCTATATGTTTGATAAATATTGATTATTTTTAATACTTATCATCTAATAACAACATATCCCTTGCCCTCTGACTGGTCGATGGAGATCGAGACTAGCTTACCAGCACAGGTCGACCGATCCCTTCGTTCGAGTAAGGAAGCTCGATCGATCCCTTCGTTCTCTGCAGAGTCAAGGATGCATTGATCATACAATGACTCTTTATGATTATTATTATTATTATTATTATTGAGAGCAATGGTATTATATTTGTATTATTGTTAATAGGAGATATAATACTCTCTTTTCCACTCGAAATGACTCGAATATACAATTTTTTTTTGTTGAGTTGTTCCATTTGGAATAGCCTAGAGCCAAAATTTTTTTTGGAAAAGTTAATGTTAAATCTTCGCATTAATCTAATCTATTAACGTTTCATCTGCCCAACCATCATATAATATTTGTTTACAAAAAAACCTTAATATAATATGGACTGTAACATTATTGTTTCAGAGTGATGCTATTCGGCAATCACCGCCGTCCTCTGCCGCGCCAGAGCTTCCTTTCGCCTCCTTTCGCCTCCGATCACCGCCATACTTTGTATTCAACTGTAATCCAACCTGTAGAACACGATTCCGGGGTCATCTTCTCGATTGAGCAGCTGCAAGTAGCACATGCAGCCTTCGATTCTCGGTTGAGTGAAGAACTAGCCGATTAATTTCTATTCTTGAGGTATAATCTCTATTCTCTTGATGATCCTAGTAAGACTTGGAGTAGTAGAAGAGAATTCGAACCTCAATTATGTTAATTAAGATTCGGACCTTTGATGAATGTTGATGCATGTCTTGAATTCTTTGATAATCTTCACCTCCATCACGTTTGATGAACATTGGCATATATTGTCGAAGTTCTTCCTTGTATCCTCATAATTGACTTCGTTCAGCCCTTGTACAAGTCTCTTTGTTGAGTGTTCCTTACGTTCTTGAATTTGGATGATGGTTTAAGATGAGCTAGAGTCGAATTCATAAACATTACTTGAGTTTCTGAACTTGACATTTTATCGAACATTTGATGTGCACACTTTGTTCTGCGTTTTTGAGCCATTTCCCGTCTTTAAATTCACTCAGTCCTTGAATGAAAGTTGTAGCTTATGATTTCAGCTTTCTGTATCTAGTTTATAAGCTCTGATCCTTCTTATGCGTCAGATATGATGATTATTTGAAGTTCGTGTGTCAAATCAGCCGTTTCTGAAAAACAGCTTCGACCTCCATTTTTTATCCTCATTTTTAAGCACGATTCCGTGTCTGAATCCAGAACTTATAAACACCAAAGAGTTGTAGCTGGTTGTATGAGCTTTCTATTGATATATCATGCGTCCAGATTGGTTGAGAATTGATCGAGTTATCTTAGCTTGAAGTTGGTGTCTTGAAACCGCCAAACTTCAATTTCCAGCAGCTAAGTTCTTGAAGGAAATGCTCATAGCTTTCAACTCCTGAAATTCGAACATGTGGTACCTTTGACATCTACAGCCAAGAGCCCCTTTTAGGAGCTCCCTCCCAATTTCCGACAGAGAGAGCCCCTTTCCGAAATTCGCCACAGCCCAGAGGCTCTTTCTCCGGGTTCTCTCTGATTTAATATATTATTTATAATTCTTTTTTTTAAATTCGATTCATTTTTTAAATTCGATTTTTGATTCGATTTTATTTATTCATTTAATTTATTTTATTTTATTTAAAAAAAACTCTAAACTTTTGGAATTTTTTTTATTTAATTCTAACATTTTTTATTTTTATTTTTGTTATGATTGTAATTTTTATTACACATAAAATGTTGGAAATGGAAAGAATTTGTTATGGGTTCTCTCATTTTTCTATGGTCCCATATTGAATTTGTGAGCTTAAAT
>CM038117.1:24223685-24280207 GCA_001642375.2 Mentha longifolia
AAACTTAAGAGGGATGAGCCTATATATATTTTCCTCCACCTCCTTTTCAAAACACACCAAAAAAAGGGAAAATTACCATATTTCTCTAGTTTTCTCTCTTCCGTTTATTTCCTTATCTAAGTTTTCTTTCCTTCCACATTTTTTGTCGTGGGGCTTTGTGGGCTTAGTGGCTAGGGTTTGTGGGGGCGTTTGGAGCCATATATATACGTGGTTGTTCTCTTCATAGAGAGACACGAAAACCCTACCTGCTTTAGCCGTAGCCACCATCGACTTCCTTACCGCAAAGCGTCTCCATCTCAAAACTCACGAGTGCACGTGAGATTTGAGATCTGTGTTAACCTTTGAGAGTGATTCGGCATTGAGACTTGGCACCGAGGGTCTGCCGGAAATAGCTTTTAGGGCAGTGGTTTTTGGCCACAGCACAGCGATAATCTTTCTCTCCTTTTCTTATGTTTGCGCAAGTTCTTTCGATCCTTTCGGCTCCAGTTCTAACAAATATTACTATTGCTATGTTTTCAATGGGCAATGATGCCAATGAATTCGGGAGGACTCGCAGTTTTCATTAGATTTTCCCTCTAAAATTTTGATAAATAATTATTAGTACATTTTTTTTTATCATAAGGAGTATTATACATGAGTAATTAATTTAGACTTCTACATTCTGTAGATCTTTGCAGTTTGCATGATTTCTACATTTTATCGGAATTTGGACCCAAATTCGTTAGTATTTATATTATTAGCATTCTTTTTAAAAAAAAATACTTTTTCCACCTATTAGAATAGTGGTGTACTTTTGCGGCTTTTTAATGATGAATTTTAAATTGAATTTTTTGAGTTTAGTTTTTTTTATAGGATATTATTTAAAGTAGAAATAGTTAATTTTAGTTTTTCAAGTGTCATAGTACCCTATAAAAAAATATTTACCCAAAAGTCTATTTATAATCATCATTATAGCATTAGAAGCAACAATGTTCAAGATAATGTTTTGTTTAAGTGAGACTTATTTAACTTTTCTTTAGAACAAAAAGCTGACTACTTCTTTGACATCAATTATAATTTCAACATACACATGATAATAGATTCATTTTAGTTCCAAACAACAAATGTTTTTTTTGTCTAGAAACCATCACATTCCTTCCACCAGTCGAGCATTTAGAATTCTGAAATTGCTACTCGAAATATTAATGAAACAATTTCATAATAATAAAAAAACATGTCCTAGAGAGATAAAATTTGTAATATGTTAGCCTCTTGCATACCTACGCGGAAAGAATGATTCAATTCGGATCAACATGGTAGTCCCACTGCATTGCACTACTATAATCCATGTTGTGTATTTTATATTTGAAAGAGATTGACCTCCTTGCTTCTCTCGTGTACAGTTTATCAAGGAAGAAAGGACCCACTAAGCCAGGATCACTAACTAATATAAATCATAACTCATATAATACTACCCTCATCATAGACGTGTTTTCTTCCCTCAAGGATTGTCGCAGAACAATTCTTCTCTACAAAGCTTAACAATTAGCTCTTGCCCAAAACTCAGTTCATTATCGTGTGATTTAAAAAATCTCAATGACTTAAAACCTCTGACTATAAGATGGTGCCATAAATTGTATAGTTTATGAATCGAACCCACTAACAGTAAACGAAAATAAAATTTTTGTCCTTGGCATGGCTATTTAAATGGACTACACATACAAAATCCAATATGAAAAGCGAAAGTATTGAGAAACGTAACTGAGAGAGAATACCTACGAACTGTGTACAGGTTATGAATCAAACCAACTAACAGTAAACTAAAACAAAAGTTATGTCCATGACTACACATATAACATCAAATATAGATAGCAAAAGTATCGAGAAACTTAGAGAGAATACCTAAAGTTTGCTTTCCGGTGGCGAAGAGAATGTAGATGAAGAATGGCCGAGAAGGGAAAATAATGCAATTTGATGAAGAATAATTTATTATATCCACAATAAATAAAATAATTTAATCTATATATATGAAATCAAAGTATATATACACCCTATTATGGCTTCCGTATATAATCTGAGAAATATATATAAGCCATATTAATTAATTAATTAGATACATAAGTAATAGTTTATCATATCGGCAAGATTAATTAACACCCTGATCGATCTTATTTTCGCAAGATAGTTAATGCACGAGAACTGGGATTTAACGAACACGAAAGTAAACGGAACACAAAGGGATTTACGTGGTTCGATCTATTGGAATAGATCTACGTCCACGGGCGGAAAGAGTATAGATCTTTATTGCTTGTATGAGTAGTGATTACAAGATTGTTCTTCCCCCTCAACCTATTCTAAACCCCTATTTATAAGTGTTTACATACGGAATTCGACTAGGATTATAAGTCTTTTCCTATTAGGACTCTTTGGATTGATCTCCTCCTTTACTGGATAAACACCGAGCTTCTATATCTCTTGTGGAGCTTGAATTGTAGTCGATGTAGGAGTTGCCTTGGTGTAGATATTCCTTTGAGGTGGGCCAAAGTGGATTCGGCCTAGGTGGGCTGTTTGGGCCGAGCCAAGTAAGGCTCTTAAGTAGGCCGAGCTGCATAAGCCGAGCTTGACAGTCGGAGCCCAACTATATTGGGCTTCGATGCTTGGGCCTAGTGGCTAGGCCGTATCCTATCACATCCCCCCCCCAAAAAGATATGGAAGTGAGGGTGTGAGCTGGGGTAGAAAGGTGAAACATGAGTAGCGAAAGTTACATTGCTTCTTCGGAAATTGGATTTCGACGAAGTCGGGTTCTGGCCACCTCGTTAAAACGAGGTGGTTTTAAAATTTACATTGCCCCTTCGGAAATAAAATTTCGACGAAGTCGGAATGCTGCCACCCTCGTTAAGACGAGGTGGAATTGGAATTCACATTGCCCCTTCGGAAATTGGATTTCGACGAAGTCGGAATGTGAACCGTCTCATTAGGATGAGGTCGAACACGTGATGTGTCAGTTACATTTAATGCACCGTTTGGGGTCCCGATAAAGTAGGCGGAAAGTTACTAAAACTTCTTTCAGACGCCACAATCAACATTTTTGAAATTTGGAACCCTAAAATTTTCGGCAATTCATCTTCTTCCTTCACGCTTGCAGTGCTGCCGTCAGTGTTACACCAGAATCCAGTGACCCATTCGTTGTCATCACAGTTTTCCATTGCTGAAAAAGTAAGTCCATGGTTTCCTCTTCTTTTATGCGCGAATCTAGCGGTAGTGGTAGTCAGAATTCGGGCGACAGGTCTATGTCGCCGCCGGTATCTCATTCGCCGGAAAATATAGAGGTAGATGTATATACTATAGAGTCGGACATTCCGTCGAATTGTAGGGTAGTTTTCGCTCCTCCCCGTGATTCGGTCGGAACAGTGTCAAAATTTTCTTCAACCCTAGATTCCTCTGCAATTTTGAAAATTGCAAAAAACTATTTATTTCCTGATTGGATAGAGATGTTAGCACCTCGGTCGGAGGATAGGGCGTCCAACTCCGGTTGGCTTCGTAACTATCTACGAAGATTACTTATGCCATGGTCTTCGTCTCCCCCTCCCCCCTGTTTTTGCCGATCTTCTTCGGAAGTTCGGCATTCCTCTAGCGCAAATAACGCCTAACTCGTTTAGGCAGCTTACTACTTTAGGCGTACTTAGTAGTCGTCACGGGGTCAGCCTGTCAGTAGAGCTGATCCTGAAATATTTCCAATTTAATTCCTACAATGGGTGGTATTATCTGTCACCCCGTCTTGGCTTTCGAGTGAAGACGAAGTCAAAAATCCCGAACTGGCAGTCGAAGTTCTTCTTCTGTCGGTTCGGTGAGGTCCCACATTTCATCTGGAATGTGGGTAAATTGAGGAACCAAGGCACCGAAGAAAAGTTCGGTGTGCTTGATAAAGTGTTGACTAGTCTAGTTGATGAAGAATTCACTGAGGCCGATCTTGCTATGGCGGGGCTGAGCCCTTATGATCCAGACTCCATGGTTGAGCCGGTGAAGGGTGAGGCTCCACTTGGTTCGTTTCTTTGTTTTATATGCTCTTTTTCATTGTGCTGAGGCTCTTACTGTTTTTCTACAGTGAAACTTCTTGGTAAGAAGAGGGCAAGGCCGACCACTACTGAAAAGTCAGCATCCGAGGTTTCTTCGGAACGAACAGAGAGCGGACTGGGTTCCTCACCAATGGGGTCCCCTCCGGAGCGACCTCTCGTTCGAAAAACAAAACAGCAGAAGTCGGTTGTTGTTGTTCCTGCTGGAGAGGAGGATTGTACAGTTACTGCAGTCCGGTTATCTGGCGGTGTTGGACGCCAGGGTTTTGGAGAACTGGTGAATCAGCCTCGGCCATTTCCCGAGGTAGTATCACACTTACAGATGTACTTCGGCATTTCATTATTATATATTTTTCAACGCTAATGTATGTTTATATAGGGTGCCGAGGACATGGTGGCGAGGCTGAGCGACCTTACCTCGGAATTGAGCAATTTCCTGACCGCTGGGGTCGACCGCTTCAACAAAGTGGTCCGAGCTCAGCGGGATCTAGAGAATGAGAAGGGCAGCCTCGTCAACCGATTGGCATTGGCCGAAGCGAGGGTGTCGGCAGAACGGGCTGTAGTGGAATCGGCAAAGGACGCTGCTGAGTCCGCGAAGAGAGAGGCGGCCATGTGGACGGCCGAGGCAGAGGTGGCAAGGCGACAGGAGGCCGAGGCGGTAGCCATGCAGGGGTCACTGCTTCGGTCTTATACGGAGAGGCTCTTCCGCTCTGAAAGATTCTCGGAGCTGGCCGGGCAGGTCGCCACCATCTTAAACATTCGTGCAGTTAGCGACGTTATCGACAACATCGCTTCTGATATTCCGAACTTGGACAAGGCCAAGTACGGATATCAGGAGATGTCAGATGCGGCTGTCAACCGCGCGTATGTTGAGGCGCTGTTGGAAGGCCTCAAAAGCATTCCCGTGCTGGACAGCTTAGCCTCGTCGTCTACTGTGTTGACTGCCGAGGTGGTGGCGGGATGGCCAGTTGATAGGGATGAGGAGTTGGAAGGGCTGATTGCCGACCTCAACCGTACTGCCGAGCCCGGGGCTGAGGCTGCTGGCCGAGGCAGAGAGGAGGCCGAGGAGGAAGGCGATGCTGACGGCGGCAAATCCCTTAGTCAGAATGAGGAGAATGCCGAAGTGGTCAGTTGATCACCTCTGTACATTCTCTTTTTTTTTTTTTTTTTTTTTTTTGTAAGGCTTTTGTACTGCGGCATCGGTAATATGTCGCTTGACTTTCGCCTTTGTGGCATAATAAAATTTCAACATTTAATTGAAACTTTTGTTCTTTGCGTTGTAGTCTTCCCCCACTATTTTTGATGCATCCCCGTACATAGCTCAAATCAACAACTTATTACGGGCTCTTGAAGCTAAGGATGTCGAAGTCCTTCGTTTAAGAGACCAAGCTAAGTATATCCAGGACGAGGCCGACGTGAGACTTAGAGCCGCTCAAATAAAAAATGACGAGCTTCAAGCTCGGCTCTTAGAGCTTGGAGATAAGTATGATGCCATGAAGGAAAAATCTATAAGGATCGCCGAGGAGCATGCCGAATACGAGGCCATTGTCCGCCGAAACGGCGGGAAAACCATTGCTGAAGTTGATGCAAAGGTAACAGAAATCGCAGCCCGGTGTAAGGATTGCCATGAAAGATACGGGTCGGACTCCTGGCAACTCAAAGATCAGATGGTTGAGCTGAAGCGAATAGCTAGTATGTACGATGTGATTCTAGCTCGGCGTCCGAAGTTGGCTGCTCGACTGGGAAAGGACTCTCATCCATCGAGTTCATCCACTACCACTGATCCTTCGAGATCGTCGACTTCCGCGGATCGGTCAGACATGAGATATGCGCGGCATTCTAAAGAGATATATGAACAGGAACGGCAAAGATTGGCTCGACAAGGTCGAGGTCGGAGCCTTCAACCGAGTACTGGTCGGAGTCGAGGACGAGGTAGTGGTGAACGTGGTCGAGGCCGCTTTAATATAGATGATGTTTTAAATTTCAATTCCGACGGTGATTTTCCTACAAGATGGCTTAGTTTTAGCAAACCCAAGCCTTCTAGCTCGTCTTACTCACCATGTATTGTACTCTTCCATTTTTGAAATAAAAATGGAATTTTCTGTACTCATATTAGCCTTTTACCTTGTTTTAACATAGATGTATTTCTTTGTATTATACAAAGGTAGGCCATAATGAGCATTACCTCGTCAAAAGATGAGGTTTATTAGGCTTGAATTAGCACGACCTCGTCATCCGACGAGGTTTAGGCTTTGTTTAGCACGACCTCGTCATTCGACGAGGTTTAGGCTTTTGTTTGGCATGACCTCGTCATTCGACGAGGTTTAGGCTTTAAGTAGCACGACCTCATCATTCGATGAGGTTTAGGCTTAAGTAGCACGACCTCATCATTCGACGAGTTGGCTTGTTAGACCTCGCTTGAGGTTAGGCTTTAGTAGCACGACCTCATCATTCGACGAGGTTTAGGCTTTGTTTAGCACGACCTCATCATTCGACGAGGCTTAGGCTTTAAGTAGCATGACCTCGTCATTCGACGAGGTTTAGGCTTTAAGTAGCACGACCTCGTCATTCGACGAGGTTTAGGCTTTGTTTAGCACGACTTCGTCGTCCGACGAGGTTTAGGCTTTGTTTAGCACGACCTCGTCATCGGACGAGGTTTAGGCTCTTCTCTGTTTTAAACAAAGGCCGTATCTTTGTTTTTAACCGAGGTGACGCCTCCTTGTTTTAAACAAAAGTACTTATTCCTAGCTTTTGACAAAGGTGATTCCTTCGTTTTAAGCCCAGGCAGTTTGAACTTCTATTTTTAACAAGGTTAGGTCGTTA
Organism: Mentha longifolia; assembly: GCA_001642375.2. Lineage (NCBI taxonomy): Eukaryota > Viridiplantae > Streptophyta > Magnoliopsida > Lamiales > Lamiaceae > Mentha > Mentha longifolia. The sequence goes on from CM038117.1 coordinate 24,230,561, forward strand.
CGCGCGCGTTTAGAATTTACTCCCAATGTGGAGTTTATTAAATTACCCTCGTCAGGGTTTCAAAATACTAAGCATAAGTGGAATAGAGAGATGCAAAATATGATATGCAAGAATTTAAACGCATAATGAAGGAAAAATAAAACTTTATTTAAGAAAAAACCTAAAAAAGAAAAACAGCTGACAAGACGAACTGACTCTTGACACCTACGACTTTAAATGAACTGATCCTAGACATTACTCTCCTCCACTTATACAAAGTATTTTTTTAAATGATTGATGTGCCATGTACGGGGTAAAGGCTCACCGGATAAATGGGCAAGCTTGTACGACTCTTTGCCGAGGACTTCTTCGACTCGGTATGGTCCTTCCCATGTGGCTTCAAGCTTGCCGAGCCTTTCCGCTTTACTGACCTCGTTATTCCGAAGTACGAGGTCGCCTACTTGGAACTGTTGGTACTTCACCCTTTGGTTGTAGTACCGAGCTACTTGTTGCTTGTACTTAGCTTCTCTTATGTAGGCGAGCTCTCGTTTTTCTTCCAACAGATCCAGTTCGGTTCGGAGGTCTTCCTCGTTGGCTTCGGCTGTGAAGTTGATAGTGCGCGGGCTCAACAGGCCTATCTCTACCGGGATCACTGCTTCGGTTCCGTACACCAAACTATAAGGTGTTTCATTGTTCGAGGTCCGGGGAGTTGTTCGGTACGACCATAGGACTTGGGGCCCAATTTCATTTGGCTTTGTCGAGGCGGGTTTTGAGTCCCTTGACAATTGTTCTGTTCGTCACTTCGGTTTGGCCGTTCGCTTGAGGATGAGTTACCGAAGTGAACTTTTGGTGAATGTGAAGCCCTTCACACCATTCTCTGAATGTCCGATCGGTGAATTGTGTTCCATTATCCGAAACCAGGATGCGAGGTACACCGAAGCGGCAAACCACATTCTTCCATACGAAGTTGAGGGCGTTCTTGCTTGTGATCTTTGCCAAGGGCTCAGCTTCGACCCACTTAGTGAAGTAGTCGATGGCTACGATGAGGAACTGGAGTTGTCCGGGAGCTTTATCGAATGGTCCGACGATGTCAATTCCCCACTGCACAAACGGCCACGGGCTTTGCATGCTTATGAGGTCAGTTTGAGGTAGTCTCGGTACCGTCCCATGGATTTGACATTTTGGGCACTTTTTAACTAGTTCGACTGCGTCTTGAAAGATTGTAGGCCAGTAGTAGCCCCAGCGCATGACCTTCTTTGACAGTGCTCGAGCTCCAATGTGGCTTCCACATGACCCTTCGTGAACTTCGCTTAACGCATAGTTTGCTTGGTTCGGCCCGACATATCTTAGGAGAGGTTGAAGGTATGACTTTCTGTACATAATTCCTTCTTGTAGAACGTACTTTGGTGACTTGCTTAAGATCTTTCTTGCCTCAAGCTTGTCATTGGGCAGTTCGCCCTTCTCCAAATAATTCCGAAGAGGAGTCATCCAATTTGGGGCTTCATCATCAATTACGAGGCCGACCTCGGCTTCTTCTATACTTCGGTGTTTGACTTCTTCCACTGGAGAGCTTGTTGACGAGGACGCCAATTTGCTCAAAGCATCAACTCGGGTATTTGCTCCTCTTGGGATTCGTACCAACTCGAAGTAGGTGAAGCTTTCTTGCAGACTCCTAGCTTTTTGGAGATACTTCCTCATTCTGTCGCCCTTTGCCTCGTATGTGCCGAGCATATGGCTAACTATGACTTGGGAGTCACAGTAGACTTGTACAGCTCGTACTTGAAGACTTTGAGCGAGGCGAAGTCCTGCAATTAGGGCTTTGTACTCCACCTCATTATTTGTGGTAGGGAAGTCGAACCGAAGTGCATATGTTATCTCCTTTCCATCCGGGCTAATTAGCATGACTCCCGCTCCACTGCCTGTACGACCTGAAGCGCCATCTACATAAACTTTCCAGCAGTCATGTGGGGGCTCCTTAGGATGCTCGGCTTCGACTTTGTTTTGCGGGAGTTCATCCTGCTTTGGTGCTTCGGAGAACTTAGCCTCTACCAGGAAATCCGCTAGGGCTTGTCCCTTTATCGCCTGCCGAGGACATAAATTTATGTCGTGCTCGCCGAGTTCGACAACCCACTTTGCAATTCTACCCGATGCTTCAGGTTTTGTCAAGACTTGGCGAAGTGGCAGGTCGGTTAGAACTCGTATGGTGTGTGCGTGGAAATACGGTCTCAACCTTCTAGCGGCATTTACTAGTGCAAGGGCGACTTTTTCCAATGGTTGGTACCCTCGTCTCCGGTCCTTTCAGGGCTCGGCTAATGAAATAAACAGGAAGCTGCCGTCGTCCTTCCTCCCGAACTAGTACAACACTTATAGCTTCATCCGAGGCTGCGAGGTATAAGGAGAGGACCTCTCCATCTTTCGGAACAGACAAAGTTGGGAGTCTGGCCAGGTATTTCTTCAGCTCTTCAAACGCCGCTTTGTGCTCGTCCTTCCATTCGAAGTCGGGTGCCTTCTTGAGAATTTTGAAGAAAGGTAGCTGCTTTTCGGCGGCCTTAGATAAAAAACGACTTAACGCTGCCAAACAGCCAGTCAGTTGATGCACATCATGAATGGTTTTCGGGACCTTCATCTCTTGGACGGCTCGAACTTTAGAGGGGTCTGCCTTTAAACCTTCTTGCGAAATCCAGCACCCCAGGAATTTCCCTGATCGTACCATAAAAGTACATTTCGCAGGGTTTAGCTTCAGATTTACTTTCCGAAGTAGATCAAAGACAACCTTCAGGTCGTTAACACAGGTCGCTGGTTCTCTGCTTTTGACGACGATGTCATCGACATAGACTTCAACACTCTTTCCAATATGTTGTTCGAATATCTTGTCGACCATCCTTTGATAGGTTGCTCCCGTGTTTTTTAGCCCGAATGGCATCTTCTTATAGGCAAACACGCCGAAGTCCGTGATGAAAGCTGTCTTCGGTGCATCCTCTTAACTTATTAGTACTTGGTGATACCCCTTATATAGATCTAGAAAACTGAAGACCTTGTGACCAACTAGGGCTTCTACTTTTTTGTCTATGTTGGGCAAGGGATAGCAGTCCTTTGGACAATATTTGTTGAGGTCGGTATAGTCAATGCACATCCGCCAACCTCCTTGTTGTTTTTTGACCATGACCGGGTTAGCTATCCACGTCGGATATTTGACCTCGAACAAAATGTCAGCTTTTTGAAGCTGTTGCACTTCGTCATGAATGACTTGCCTTCGTTCTGCCGTGAAGACTCGTTGCTTCTGTTTTACCGGCTTCACTTCGGAGTTGATATTCAGCCGATGAGTGATGATGCTGGGCGCTACTCTGGTCATGTCGAGGGGAGTCCAGGCAAAAACATCTCTGTATTCCCGAAGAAGTTGGACGATCTGCCGGTGGAGTTCGGCACCTCCTGCGAAGCCTACTTTGACGACCTTAGATAGGTCGCCTTCGTAGAGTACTATGCTTTTCACCGGCTCATCTGATGCGGATTCTTGCTCCTGCCTCAACTCTTCGGGTAACTGTAATTGCTATGCTTGAGAGTGTTGGGGTGCCCCGGCACCTCGAAGTGCAATCTGCATGCACTCTTTTGCCCTTTTTTGGTCACCTCGAACTATGATAACCCCGTTTTTTGCCGGGATTTTGATCGTTAAGTGGTATGGCGAACAGATCGCCTTGACCCCCACCAGCAATCCCTTCCGAGTATAACATTATATGGAGAATCCGCTTTAACAACGAAGAAATTTGATGAGCCCGGGTCCAGCACTGATGAATCTTTCGTGTCTGACGTTGTTCGATTCTCAGCTTCCGCGTATTGTGATCGCATCATAAATTTTTGGCATCATAAATTTTGGTACCAGAGCCACGTCAGTTTTTGCTGATCGTGGTTCAATCCAAATAGGTGTCGTGACATATTAGGGGGCAAAAGTTTCGATAAAAAAAAAAAAAAAAAAAAAAAAAATTCTGAAAAAAAATATATATATATATATATATATCGAAGGCCCTAGTGTGTCATTGTGTGTTTCGTAATTGGTTCTTGCATCATTCGTGTATTGGGTAGTAGGTGTGTCTTTGTTTCTCGAGTTTCCGTCGGTAGAACATAAAACGGACATAACTTTTGATCTGCTTATCCGTTCAAGCTCCATAATACCATTTCGGAAACATCTCGACGAGACCTAAAAGTTAACACTGCTTTGCTGTGTTCGGTTTGTGTTTAGGCCCAAAAACAGCCGTCTGAAGGTCATACCGTCCACTTGAAAAAAAAAAAATCCAGATCTGTTAGTTTAGTTGCATTGGATAGTGTAGGTTTCAGTTCCTAAGTCGATTCAAGGTCGGATTAGTGCTCATAACTTGTTACTACTTATATCCAAGATTCCTAGTTTAGCCTTTTCCTTCTTATTTCCAGCCTTTCCCCTTCTCAGCCTTTCCCTTGTTTCCTTGTTTCCTTGTTTAGCCATTACCTAGCCACCGAAATTCTTACCCCTTATTTGTACCCCTTGCCGTGAATTTTACCCCACATTACAGCAACTTTGTGTTTCTTTCTATACCTGTGATCCAAGCCGAGAGTCAAGTTTGAGTTCTTGATTCAAGCCGAGAATTCCACATCAGTTTTGCCAAGAATTTGAGGTTTAGAGACTGTTGTGATTGCAACCTGAGTGATATACACGAGAGATCTGATCTGAGTGACATACACGAGTGGTTAAAAATCTGAGAGAACAAACGAGTGACTGTGAGGAACTGTGAGGATTTTACTTATTTTCTTTCACGTTTGTTCGTTTTGCAGGTACCATGAAATCTGGAGACGGTTCTAAGAATCAGGATAGCCCAATTCCACCCAAGTCGTCTAGTACACCTCTTGAGATGGATTCTTCATCGTCTCAACAGCCTTGGGATGCTAAGTATCACTTCGATGCTATGGCACAACACTTTGAGAGGCGGAGTCGACTATTGGAGCAGAAGATCGATGACACTTTTGACAAAGTGATAGCACAGTTCGATCGCCTCAAACCTCGAGCAACTTTACCTCCACCAATCAGAAACCAGCCTATTCAGCCAGATCGACCAGTCAGACGACAACCTGTCCGCCAGCCCCAGCCAGTATTTGAGCCAATTTCTGATGATCCTGATCCTGAAGAAGAATATGATGATGGATATAATGAGGAATCCGAGGCTGAGATTGAGTTTCCACAGAGGAATCAGAGACGTGACAACCGTCGACGTCCACCTCCACCTCCCCGGCGTGATTTTCGTGCCAACCAGCGCCGACACGTCGATGCAGATAGCTTGTTGAGCAACATAAAAACAAGCATTCCAGAGTTTGAGGGGTTACACGACCCTGATGTGTACCTTGATTGGGAGAGGAAAGTCAACAAGATCTTTGAGTGTTACGACTTTCCCGAGTTGAAAAAGGTTCAGCTCGCGTCCTTGGAGTTTAGAGGGTATGCAGCCTCGTGGTGGGAAAATCAGTAAGAGAGAAGATGCCGTGATCGATATCCACCTATAGATACATGGCAAGAGATGAAGGACGTCATGAGAGGACGTTTCATTCCGGTACACTATGAGCGAGAGCTTGAGAAGAGGCAAGCAGGGCACTCGTTCGATTGAAGAGTACCACAAGGAGCTCGAAACAGCTATGAACCGGGTTGGTAAGGAAGAGACCCTGATTGCCACACTCAACCGGTACACTGAAGGAATGAATCCAGATATTGCTTGTGAAGTCGAATTGAAGGAATTCGATTCAGTTGAAGCAATGGTCCATTATGCATCTATTGTCGAACGGCAGCTCAGAGATGGACGTCGTCGATCCTTCCAGTCGACGCCTGTTAGGAGTCCTTGGAACCGAGGTGATTCTTCCACGCCTAGGACAGCCCCTACACGTCCTCCTAACCAGTCCACATAGCCCGTTCGCCGTTCTGAGCAGTCTGCACCACAACCCTCTCGCAGACCTGACTACACCTCGCCTGCACCGAACATAAATTCTCAGAATCGCCCCATGCAGCCTAGTCAGCCTGAGAATAGTAATTCAGGGAGAGCACGTGACGTTCAGTGTCACAAGTGCAGAGGATGGGGACATTTTCAAGCCCAGTGTCCGAATCGCAGAGTTTTATTCCTCACCGAGCAGAATGAGTTAGAATCAGCGAGTGAAGAGGAATTTGAAGAAGAAGGAGCAGTAAAAGGGGATACTGAGCAGCCCCTAGTCAGCTCACTCCTGGGCGACATTGATATTGTGGATGAGCAACCGAAGCAAACGCATGTCAGCCTTGTTTCGATTCGAGCCTTGAGTCTTATTCGAGAGGAAGAACAGAATGATCAGCGGGAGAACATCTTTTATTCTCGTTGTTCCATTCAGGATAAGGTGTGCTCGCTCATCATTGATAGTGGAAGCGTTGTAAACGCCATTAGTCAGTATGCAGTGGGGAAGCTGAATTTGATCCCACAAAAGCATCCAAAACCGTACCGATTGCAATGGTTGACAGACAGAGGCGAGATTCGTGTTGGATACCAGGTACCTGTCACCTTTTCTATTGGTCGTTTTACTGACACTGTTTTGTGTGATGTCATCCCTATGGAGGCGGCACATATCTTGCTTGGTTGTCCTTGGCAGTTCGATAGGAAGGCGATACATGATGGATTCGCCAATACTTATGCCGTGACTCGAGAAGGACGCACCACGTGATTGTGGCCACTAGCGCCGAAAGATGTGATTGAAGATCAGCAACGCATGCAAGAGAAGTACAAAGAAGAGAAGGAGAAACGTGCTGAGAGCAAGCAGCCAATCCAATCTGGACAGTCCACAGCAGAGTCTCAGTGTACTAAGGGAACCAAGGGCCTTCCGAAGGCTAAGGCTGCCCAAGTTACCATCCCTTCCAGTTTAGATACGGCGCACCGGAATTTGTTCATCGGTGTAAGAGGAGTTCAGACCGCCATTAAATCAGGTAATGCTATCGTTCTAGTTAATTTTAAGGCTAATGATACTCCTGATGTTGTTATTCCTTCTGTTTTGCAGCCGTTGATGGAGGAGTTCAAGGATGTTTTCCCGGACGAAATTCCTAGTGGTCTGCCGCCGATTCGAGGAATTGAGCACCAGATCGACTTCCAGCCGGGAGCAGTCCTTCCAAACAAACCCGCCTACCGTACCAGCCCTGAGGAAACCAAGGAGATTGACCGTCAGGTCAAGGAGTTGCTGGAGAAGAAGCAAATTAGAGAGAGCTTGTCACCGTGCGCAGTGCCTGTCATCCTCGTACCAAAGAAGAACAACGAATGGCGCATGTGCATGGACTGCCGAGCTGTCAATAAGATCACGATGATTTCATTGCGGAGGAGGAGCCGAATTCGAGGACGAATTCTTTTCAACAGGGGGGGGAATGATGAGCCCGGGTCCAGCACTGATGAATTTATTTAGTTGCTCATGTTTTATATTTTATTTGGGCTTAAAAACTTTGTATTTATTTTTAATTTAGTTTAGTCCAATTATCACAACATGTTTAGGTGATTAATTGGCCCAATTATATTTAATTAAGGAGTCCGAAATTATCAAGCCCAAGCCTTGTTAATTTCGAAAACCTACCTAGCTTAGGAATTAGATTAGTATTTATGTTAATTTTCGTTCATACTTTGAGACAGACTTGATTGAATGCAAAAACAGCTTTACGCTATTCTCTTGTCTCACATAACAAATCGTTCCTTAGGTAGAGCTTGATATTGGCGATTTCAAGCTTGAACTCATCGACTCGTTCGTGATATCTCGTAGTATCCGGGTTAGTCGAGCCACGAAGATTGCTCCATAAACGCGTTTCGGATTCAAGTAGATCCGGGGTTCGTTTCGGGTAAGATTCACAATTTGTTTCCGTTTCAATTCTTCAATTCATTTTCTTTTCGTTTTCCTAGCCATCCTTCATCGTTCCTATATCATCAATAACCATACCCTTCGTTCCCATAACCAACCCATCTCAGAAAACCCTTAGATTAATTTCAGATCCGTTTTTGAAACCTTAGTTCGACCCAAAACTGACCACCGAGCCAAATCGAAAACTAATCGTGCGTTTTCGCTGAATTTTGGATATGTTCTTCATAACCCTAAGTTGTAACTCGTGTTAAAATTTGAGCTTAATCGGAATTGAATTGCTTAGGTTTCTGTAGACGTCTATTCAGTGTATTTGTAGGTAGAATTTCAGGGAATTTCCATTCGATTGTTCATAGTTATATTTGGATTGAATCTTTCGTGTCTGACGTTGTTCGATTCTCAGCTTCCGCGTATTGTGATCGCATCAAAATTGATGACCTTAGTGGTTGATAAAGGGTGAATCCCCACTGTGACGGGTAGCTGTACGACCCCCTCCGTTTGCGTCTCCTGTTGGACAAAGCTCTTTAGCGGGACTGGTGCTGGTGCGAGCTGCGTCCTCTCCACTCCGAGCTGGTCGAAGCAACTCTTGAAGAGGATGCTGACCGAGGCTCCGGTATCGACGAAAATTCGTCGTACGAGCTTATTGGCCACCCCGGCTTCGATCACTATCGCATCCTGATGGGGCATGATAGGTGGCACTGGATCTTGGTCCGAAAAAGTAACCACTTCGTCCTTCTTGAACCTTTTTTTTGGGAAGGTTCGCCTTGTTGCGGACTTCGAGCCTCGGCTTTTAACGATGACTTCGTAGCTCCCTGTGGGAGTCCAGTAATAGCTTGTACGACCCCATCATACTGAGGCTGGTCCTCGCCTTCGCCATCCTCTCACTTCGGCTTTTTGTCGGCCTGGGGGCCGCAGTTATTCCCCCCCCTATTTTGTCTAGTTCTTTTGTTGTTCTGGGGTCGGCCTTCATTCTGGTTGCGATTTTGGTACCTTTTAAGCATACCATCGCGCACCAAGTTCTCAATATCTTCGGCTAAGTTCCAGCATTCTTCTGTATCATGGCCATAGTCTTCATGGAATTGGCAGTACTTACCCCTGGATCGGCGGTTTGCCTTTGATTTTGACATTGGCTGAGGCTTTTCGAACATGTTGGTATGTAGCTCGTAAATTTCCGTCCTCGGCTTGGTCAGTGGTGTAAATTGGGTCTTCTCCAGAGTTTGCCGAGGTCCAAGTCGGGATTCAATTGGGCCTCGTTGCAGTCTATCTAAGGCACTTCGGCGACTTTGACTTCGGTCATTGCGCTCCTCTTTCCTCCGATCAGATGGTTCGGGCTTATCAGCCTCGCGTTTTTTCCTATCCGCCTCATCTGCTCGTGCGAAACGATCCGCGATGCTCCACAGCTGCTTCGATGTCCGTGGCTCTTCCCTTATGATCTCCTTGTAGAGAGCACCAGATTGGATGACATTCTGGAAGGCTGAGATAAGGACTTCGTCAGTCAAGCGATCGACTTTCAGGCTTTCTTCGTTAAACCTAGTCATAAAGTCGCTTATTGATTCTCCTCGTCTCTGCCTAATGGAAAGAAGCTGGGCCGGGGTAGTTTTTGCCTCGGCTTTCTGGAAAAACCTGCGTTCGAAAGCTTCGAGCAGGTCTGCGTATGATCCGATACTGCATGGAGGCAGGCTATCGAACCAACTACGAGCGTTATCGACAAGAAGTTCAGGAAATACCTTACACATGTAGGTATCCTCACTGAGATCTTGATTCATCATATTATATTGGTATTGGGACAGGAAATTGCTCGGATCGCATAAGCCGTTGTAAGGCTTGATAGGGGGTACTCGATACTTCTCTGGGAGAGGAGTGTAAAGTATGTAGTTGGTGAAGGGAGTAGAGATCTTACTGTAAACAGTAAATCTCCCTCCTCGGTGATCGTCGTCAAGCCGAGGTGAAACAATATGACGACGAGGTGGGGTGATGGTACGGCGAGGTGTATGTCTGGGGTCTCCTCGGCGTTTATCATCAAACCTTCTTTGACGAGGTGCCGCTTCTCATGCGCCCACAATCTGGATGCTTTGAGAATCGTGTCGCTGATGGGAACGGGGTGTAGCTCCATGTTCTCCATGATGTCCAGCTCTTTGTTGGTTGACGAATTGTAAGAATTCTGTGCCTTTATATGCAAGGAAACTCTTTACTGCATCCTCAAGTTCATGCGGCTGGAGCTTTGGGACCTCCTCTCCGTCACGACCACTGCTGTGACCTTCTTGGCTGGGGTGGAGCGGTCTGCCGAACTGATCCACCGGGATATTTCCGATATGCCCTTCCGGAGTCAGCGCACGCTCCTTTCTGGGGCGTCTTTGATTAGAGCTGGGTGGATGGCTAGAGGCTTCGGTTGATTCATGAGCAGTTTGCTGGGCATCCGTCTCCTTAGCAGCGGCGGCGGCGGCAGCGGCGGACTTATTAGCGGCAGCAGTAGATCGTGTTGATTTCCCGGCCATCGTGATTATAGCAAACTTGCAAAATTTGATCGAGATTCACAGATTTCGATTCCCACAGACAGCGCCAGTGATCGATCTTATTTTCGCAAGATAGTTAATGTACGAGAACTGGGATTTAACGAACACGAAAGTAAACGGAACACAAAGGGATTTACGTGGTTCGATCTATTGGAATAGATCTACGTCCACGGGCGGAAAGAGTATAGATCTTTATTGCTTGTATGAGTAGTGATTACAAGATTGTTCTCCCCCCTCAACCTATTCTAAACCCCTATTTATAAGTGTTTACATACGGAATTCGACTAGGATTATAAGTCTTTTCCTATTAGGACTCTTTGGCTTGATCTCCTCCTTTACTGGATAAACACCGAGCTTCTATATCTCTTGTGGAGCTTGAATTGTAGTCGATGTAGGAGTTGTCTTGGTGTAGAGATTCCTTTGAGGTGGGCCAAAGTGGATTCGGCCTAGGTGGGCTGTTTGGGCCGAGCCAAGTAAGGCTCTTAAGTAGGCCGAGCTGCATAGGCCGAGCTTGACAGTCGGAGCCCAACTATATTGGGCTTCGATGCTTGGGCCTAGTGGCTAGGCCGTATCCTATCACACCCCTAATACTTATTCAATGTAAGGAATATTTTATTACATCATATTATTACTCTTAATTTGAAATATCTGTACCTTATTATAAAAGTGTCTTGTTTTATAAAATTAGAGTTGCCTATAATATCCCTATTATAAAGTTAAATTTAAGGGCGTTCATGTAATTTGAGAGAAAATATAATTTATTGTAAGGGTTTTAATTGAAGAAGGAATTAAACATGTATATCATGATTTAGATTTTTTTTCATAGTTGTTCTATAATACGCATTTTCTCTTCTCTAAGGAAGTAATAATGATTATCTTGTAGTATGTCTATGATATATTATCCTAATTTATAAGGGTTTATAGTTTGGGGCTACTTGCGAATCCAAAAACATCAAACATATTTCATAATATAATCGAGTCGGAATTGAATAATTTGTGGTAGGACCCCGAACAATTGCCGTTGTTTTTGATTGATGAAGAACTCCTAGACTTATCTCATGAGGGAAATAGAAAAGAAGTACTTGATTAATTATGTAAAAGTTTGATGCAAAAAAACGGTTGAATAGTGCATGCACATTAGTAAAATTTTGGTCCAGTAGATGCGTTTTGGAGAGTACATACAAATGAATGAGTTTAAATTGCAAATTAAATTCGAGTGATAATTCAAAGGGGTGCAAACATATACGTTGTACTTGTACAATGTGAATGGATATCTTCTCAAAGTTTGCAGGACGTATTTCCCTTTTTTGAGGCAAAGACTGTGCTGCGGCGATCATGGATTTTAATTGACTTGGTTTTACTTGTACTACTCCCTCTGTCCCTCATTTAGTGAACCAAAAATTTAGGCACATAATTTTATGTATTTGATGATATATTAATAAATTAATGTGTTAAAGTGTTAAAGTGGAATAATTGTAGGCCCGTCTATTTTTTTAAATGGTATTAAAGTGTTAAAATGTTAAAAGTGGAGTGATAAAGTGTTAATGTGATTGTGGGACCTACGTCCCAAAATTGAAAAGTTCAATAAATAGGGGACATTTATATATAATATTAGTGTCAGTAAAAGAGGGACGAAGAGATTATTTGTTTAGCATAAACTGAGGAATTTAGATATTTTTGTTTACTGGGAACTGTTATTACTTGGCTTTGTAGTTCTGTTTAGATTTTTTCATGTGTAAAACTTATGCCCAACTACATAGATTTGTCAAAAAAAAAAAAAATCTTTTTGTCAAGTTATGCCCAATTATTTTACATAGAAAAAATTTATGTCCAATAACAGAGCTGAATATCAAAGTGAAATAAATATTAAAATGAATTTTGATCGACTTTTTTTTGGTATAAAACCGAGTTTTCCATTCACCAACTAAATAAACTGTACATATACATTCCCCACCTCAAAACTGAACTACCGAAACTAAGCTGCCAATGTCAACCAAACAAAACTCATTGTATTCTATTCCTATGCAAAATTCTGGCTATTTTTTTGCATTTCAAACTACAAAAAACTATCATAAACTTGCATTTCTTCACAATCTCAACCACTGTACTATCCTTCCCCTGCATTCTCCTCCTATTTCTTTCCTGCCATATATGATAAACCAATATAGAAACCATACACCTATATAACTTTTGTTGTCCTCCTTTAGTGGTGCATTGAGTAACTAGAAAAGCCAGCTCCCTATTCCAAGGTACAGGTGTTTTGCCAACACCACACCAACCTGATACCTCATTCCAAATCTCTTGAACCATGCTACACGCAAAGAACATATGGTCTAAAGTTTCTTCCGCTTGATGACACATACAACATGTATCATCTATGTGAATTCCAATTTTTTCAGATACTGACAAGTAGGTAGTCTCCCATGCAACAATAACCACATAGTAAAGATATATTTTGGAGGAGATACATTTTGGCATAGCATTTTTGTCCACGGTACCCGTTGTTGATTCCCTTGAAACAAAGTATACAATTTCCTCACAGAAAAATCATCCCCTTCTAACCACTTCTTCCCATCTTGAAAAGCTTTAAGGTGTGCTCTGGCCCCCAATATTTTCCTCACAACCCATGAGCTGTTTCTTGGTATAGGCATCTCATATATATCTGCATGTTTAATGTAGTAACCATGAATCCATTTTACCCAAATCTTATCTTTTTTCTTATGAAAATTCCATAACAGCTTGCATATGGCTGCTCTATTCCATAACTTCACATGTATAATATTCAGACCACCAGCAGAATAAGGCATCATTACCTTTTCACATGCAACTAAGGCCCTTCTGGATAAAGCAGCCTTCCCAGTCCACAGGAAGATTCGACAAGCTGTTTGTACCATTTTCAAAACCTTCTGAGGGAGAATGAAAATCTGACACCAGTAAGTTTGAATCCCAAACAATACAGCCTTAATCAACTGCACTCTTCCAGCATAGGATAACAATTTTGTAGCCCAACAGTTGATCTTAGCTATAATTTTTTGCACTAATGGTTGACATTGCATTACACTCAACTTCTGAGCTGAAAGAGGAACACCTAGATACCTGAAAGGGAGTTTTCCCTCACTCATGCCACACGTAGCCAGAATCTCCCTCTTAACTTCTGCAGAAACCCCACCAAAATATATGCAGCTTTTCAGCTGGTTTGCTTTAAGACCTGACACTGCAGCAAAGTTATCCAAAACTTTCATCACTTGTTGGACAGAAGTAAGATCCCCTCTGGTAAACAGCAAAAGATCATCTGCAAAACACACATTTACCAGTCCCAACTTCTTACATCTGGGATGAAAATTAAACTCCCTATTCAGCTTCAAATCCACTAAACTTCTATTCAAATATTCCATACAAATTACAAACAAATATGGAGATATGGGGTCCCCTTGTCTTATACCTTTCTGAGCCTTAAAAGGAGTTGTGACTTCACCATTAACATTGATGGAGTAAGCCACTGTAGTTAAGCATTGCATAACCCACCAAACATACTTGTAGGGAAAGCCTAATTCCTCCATCATCTGCTGCACAAAAGGCCACTCAACCGAGTCATATGCCTTTTGGATGTCCACTTTCACCATACATCTAGGTGAAATTTGCTTCCTACTATACCCCTTTATAAGTTCATGGCTCAAAATAATGTTGTCAAATATCAATCTTCCATGAACAAACGCTGCCTGATTATCACCGATAATAGATTCAAGAACACGTTTCATTCTGTTTGCAAGTACCTTAGATATAATCTTATAAAGAACTGTGCAACAAGCTATGGGCCTAAACTCCTTTACTGAGGTAGCATTGTCACATTTCGGCAGTAAAGTAAGCAGAGCCACATTTACCTCATAAGGCAAATTCCCATCATGAAAAAACTGCTGTATAGCTTGACTAACTTCATCTCCTATCAAATGCCAGCATCTCTTGAAAAAATAAACATTATAACCATCAATTCCAGGGGCCTTATTTGAGTTCATACTAAAAAGAGCAGTTTTTATTTCCTGAACCGAAACATCAGAGCTCAACATTCTTTGTTGTAGAACTGTAAGTTTAGAACCATTCCCCACCACCCTCTTATCTATCATAGGGAGTTCTGCAGCTGCAGTACCCATAAGTCTCTTATAGAAATCCACAATTTCCTTTTTTATACTCTCTTGACCAAGGCAAACTGTTCCATCTGCTCTTAGAAGTCTGTGGATAGCATTTGTGTTCTGCCGAGACTTAGCATAAGCATGAAAAAACTTGGTGTTCCCATCTCCTACTTTCAACCACTCAATTCTTGATTTTTGGTGCCAGATCTGTTCTTCAATAGAACTCCACTTCTCCAGCTCTTTCAACAATGCCTTTTCCTCCCTCAGTAACTCAATATTGTAATCATCTTGTATTTCTTGCTGAACTCTGTATAGATCGTGCCTTATAGCAACAACTTTATCACTAGTCTTCCTGAACCATTGATTGTTCAATCTCTTTAAAGGCTCTTTAAGTTTTTGACATTTTATCCATATGTCCTTCAATAGATTAGAGTATGTACTAGATCCCCACTGAGTCCTAATAATGTGATCAAACTGGCCATGATCAGCCAACACATTATAAAATTTAAACAACCCTCTTCTGGGTTGAGGTATGTCAAATCTCAATAACTGAGGATTATGATCGGAAATACCTTTTGCTATTCTTTCAACAACCACAGTAGTATGCTCAGAAAGCCACTCAGTATTAGCAAACATTCTATCAATATTAGAACATATTCTATGCTCACCTTCCTGATTATTAGTCCATGTATACTGTGGACCAACAACCCTAATTTCCACCAACTCAGTAGTTTGAATGCACTGCTGAAACTCCACCACATCTGCCTCAGTTACTACACTTCCTTGATATCGATCACAAGCAGATAGAATTGCATTAAAATCACCTCCTACCATCAAAGGTTGATGTATGTGAGGGACCACTCTATTCAGAAAACCCCATAATTGCTTTCTTTGCTCCTGAATATTCTGAGCATAAACAGCTATGAGATGCTGTCCTCTGCCAGTAATTACATCACATACCTCACAGTGGAGAGCCTGTTCATGCTCCTCAACATAAGTAACTCTCACAGTCTTTGGATTCCAACACACCCATATTCTTCCATTTATTGCAGACCTATAGTTCTGATAACTACCCCATCCTCTACAGATCTTCTCCAATATTTTTTTTGATTTTTCTTCCTTTACTCTAGTCTCTAAGAAGACTGCAATATCAACCTTATTTATTTGCAGAAAAACCTTAAGTTCTTTCTGCTTAAATGGCTTATTGCAGCCTCTAACATTCCATAGAATAATCCTCATGAAACACTAGAGGGGATAAGGTCCCCGCCCTCTATTAAAGAATCTAAATCTTGGAATGAGTTGTCTGTAGGTAAGTGAAGATGACCAACTTGAAAATCGACAGAATTCCTTGGTATGCTTTCTTGAACCCCCGTCACAGTTGGCACCTAGATATTACCAACTTGAATAGAAGCTGGTACCGAATGCTTAGGAAGCTGCCATGTTTCATGCTCAGTTTCCTTCACAATATTTTTTCCTTTCTCTTTGGGAACCCATTGTTTTTGTTTCTGTTCTTGCATACCAGTAGTTTGAGCCTTATCCCTACATATATGACCAACCTTTTGACATTTTTGGCAGAATAAAGACACCCATTCATAGTAGACTTTTTGACTCAATTCAAATCCAACCATAGGCTTTGTAATTTTGATCGACTTTTAAGGGTGAAGGAAATAATATATGGGGTCTAAGTCTAAAAATGGACTATTTGCGTTCTTAAGGCAAAAAAAAAAAAAGAATACTAAAAGAATACTAAGCCCATCATTAGTGCACAAAGGGAGTATATACTTAACTTCATCTACATGTTGTTTCATATACGCTTTTTTCAGTCATAACTTAAGTGGTGCACTTGTAGGTTGTGATTTGTGGTTAAGTATATTGCTATATTGCTGCTTTAATGAAACCTAATAATGATAACTGAATTGATGTAATTATGATTTAGTCGAATTGTACAATTACTTTGGTTCACTCATCCAAGCTATACTTTCGAGACATTGAAATTGAGACATATAATCACATCCGGTTTAGATAGCATTAATTCACATATATAGAATAATCCTAAACATAAGGATATGCTTTTTGCTAATTAAATTGTACTCCTCTCTTATCTCTCCTTTAAGAATATCAGAATACCAAGGATTTATGCCTAATTTTGCACAAGAAATCTAAAAACCCACTTAAATATACTCCCCGTTCGTGATATACGTGCTTAAAATCTTTCAGCATGCATTTCAAAGCGTCAAAAAAAAAAATTACGATAAAATTTAGGTCTCACTTGATTAGATATAATGTATCATAATATTTGTTAATTTCTTCTTCGGTTACAATTATTAGCTTTAATTCTTACTAATATTGAAAATTTTAATACAGTAATTTTTTAGAATACATTATTATTTATAATATCATATATAATTAAATATATTAAATAAGAGATTATACGTGCAACGCACGTAATCGCTGCTAGTAATATAAAGATATTATAGGCCACGTACGTGTGCGTGCGCTGGCCTAGCTGTAAAAGGTTAATGCCTTGGACCAAAAGTTCAGAGTTCGAATTCTCCGTGGCGCGACCTTAAAATTTGCAATATCAAAAAAATTATAGGCCACGTACATTTTATAAATAAAGTATAGATAAATAGTTTTAGGAAAATAGCAGTACTAGTTTGTAAACGATTTGACAGGCGTTAAAAGCATTTTCTTCTTCTCAAACTTGTAATTATTTTTGCTATAGTTTCACAATACACTCCCTTTCGAATATGATGTTGAATCGTGCTGTGGTGATTTGGGGAAGAATTATCTCCATTTCTTCATCTAAATCATCCTTTCCTCTACCTCTTCACTCATCATTTCTTCAACTCCCTTTCCATTCTCATAATCTCATTCTCGCCCTACCATTCAGATTCTTCTCTGCTAAATCCAGATTTGAATTCGGACCCGATGATACCGTCGCTCGATTTCATGAAATGGCCAGGATGCGGCCGCTCCCTTCCGTAATTGATTTCGCGACATTGTTGAGCGCTGTGGTTAAGATAAAAGAATACTCTACTGCCCTCCATCTTTTCGATGAAATGCTTGTTAGGGATGTTCCTGTGGATAACTACACCTTCACTATTGCGGTTAACTGCTTTTGCCAATTGCAAAGAGTCGATTTAGGGTTTGCGGTCTTAGGCAGAATTCTCAAGAGTGGCCATCAGCCTAATGTTGTGACCTTCACCACCCTCGTCAAAGGGCTAATGTTGGTTGGAAAGATCAACGACGCAGCTCAGCTGTTCAGGAAGTTGTGGGATGATGAACTCTGCATACCGAATGAAGTTACTTGTTTTACCATGATTAATGGGCTCTGCAAAGCTGGACGTACGGCTGGGGCACTCGAATTGCTCGCATTACTCGACAAAGATGAAAGATGCAACTTCAAGCTAAATGTCTTTGCTTACAGTGCAGTTATCTATGGTCTGTGCAAGGACGGAATGGTAGATGATGCTCTCCAACTCTTCTCCATCATGATTGATAAGGGCATATTTCCAGATGTTGTCACATACAATTCGATGATTCATGGATTATGCAGCTATAGTAGATGGAATGAGGTGGATGACATGTTGAAGGTGATGGTGGCTAATAAGGTCTACCCAGATGTTTTCACATATAATACTCTAGTGGATGCTCTCTGCAAAAATGGAAAGGTAGAAGAGGCTAGCCTATTGTTGGAAAGTATGAAACAGATAGGTGTTGAACCCGACATCATGACCTGCAACGCCTTGATAAATGGATATTGCCTGCAAGGACAGATGGACAGTGCAAGAAACGTCTTTGGTTTAGCATTGAGTTGTGGCCTCGAGCCTAATATCGTTAGTTACAATAGTTTGATGAATGGTTACTGCAGAGTGGGATGACTAGATGAAGTCTCGCGTCTTTTTATCAAGATTCCTAGTGAAGGCTTAGAGCACAATGTTGTTTCATGTACCACGATGCTACACGCGTTATTTCGTGGAGGCAAATTTGAAGAAGGATTGACTCTGTTCAAAGAGATGGAAGAAAGTGTGCAATTATCTCCTAACATAATGGCTTATAATATCTTGTTAGATGGATTGTGCAATGCTCATCTAATTGATGAAGCATTCTCCGTGTTGCGTACAATGGAAGATAAAGGCATCATTCCCGACATCGTAACATATAATACCCTCATTAAAGGATTATGCAATGATAATAAAGTCGGACATGCAAAGGTATTTTTCGACGAGCTTCCTTCAATAGGTGTGCTGCCCGACCTCGTGACATATATAATCCTTATTCGTGCACTTTGCGAAGCAGGGGAAACAAATGAGGCTAAGGATTTGTTTTTGCAAATGGGAAGCAATGGTTGCTTGCCTGATAGCGTGACATACAATGTTTTGGTTCGAGGCCTTGTGAAAAGGAACAAGATGCACGATGCAAGTCGATTCTTGGAAGAGATGAGGATGAGGGGATTCACACTCAATCCCACTACTTCTTCGATAGTGCTTCAACACCTGCATAACGTTAAGAGAACGCTGATACTTGTTTGATGACGCAAACACGATCTGGGACTGGAATATTAAGAACAAAGGGTCTAGGGGTATATGAAATTCATGGAGAGGTGAAATGTTTGAAGAGTATTCGAGGTATGATATTGTAAAAAGCTTCTTCTATTTATGTAGTTGTTGGAAATTGGTTGGATTCTTGTTTGTTGATGATAGTGATTTGAAATTTAATATACAATAGATAAAATTGAATGAAATGATGGATAAGTAGGGGAAATTGTTGTTTTCAAGTATGTTTATGTTTGAATTGAATCTGGCGATCGATTTGTTTCTTAAATGGTTAATGCAATGGTAAATTACTTGAAATTTTGATCTCACAGAACTTGATTATCTCGTTGATTGAGTTGATGGGGTATTTATTGGTGTGTTAAGAATGTGTATACAATTACAGAAGCTGTTATTTTTTAAGTATGAGCTGGAGCACATGCTATTTATGTACCTTTTCCGGTGTAAGAGTGTTTGACGGTGAATTTGGAATATTAGTAATTTTGATAAGCATGTTGAATGATTTCACCTAAATGTAGAGTTGTTGTTTGAGAATCTTAGGACATGTGTTTGTAGAATTTCACAAACATGATGTGGCATCTACTATCAAACCACATCTGTAAAAACAAGTAGTATTAAGTTGAAGCCTTCATTTGCCATCTAGCACAAGTATGAATGGCAGAAGCTTGTGTATTCTTGTGTCTTTTCTCTGAATTTTGGATTACAATATGTAGCTCTGAAACACAAGTGTTCAAGACCATGATTCCACCATCTCAAATGCAGTGTCTCAAATGGAAAGAGCAGGCTCCGTTGTAGGTTGGCGTACTTACTTTTGGATCGCATTTTTTCCCTTTTTTGTGAGTATCCATCTCCATGTTCTAAGTACAACATTTGTTGCTTGTTTTACTTGTCCATATAAGTAAACATAGATATTGGAATGCAAAACTTGCTTTATATATATGTTGCTCCCATGCATTCTTGTTATTCGATTGGGCTGTTCAAAGATTTCTAGGCACTAACTTATGCGTATATTTTGCGAGTTTATGCTTATAAGAAATATAATGATCATGATTTGCAGATTCTTCTCGCAGTTGGTACCAAGCTTGAGCTCGTGATAATTGATTGCACTGCCCTCGGATGGGTAATTTTGTTTCAGTCGACTGCAGGTTGTCCTTGTCTTGATCCATTTCATTCTTCTCTGAAATGCATTTGAGATTGCATTTTTCTCCTGGATTTGGGTTAATTGCTTGAACCTCCTCCTACTTTCATAACTCAGACATCTATTTTCCATTAGATTTACATAGTTGTCATCTCTTCCTTCCTTTTTTTGCACTCTTTAGTCTTTATGTTTACTGGCATACTACTGTAGCTCTATACAACCTTCCTTTTTCTGAAATTTGAGGTCCTAATACATCTTAAACCAAAAAAACAGAGTAACAATTACAGTCTTGATTAGTGTAGTTGGAATAAATAAAAAGGTGTTAAAATTAAAAAAGAAACGCTGTAACATAGCATTATAAAAATGGTGATTCTTGCATTTCCATGGAGCACCTTATATTTCACTGGATAACTTATAGAAAGAAACCCCCCAAATTCATTTCTTCATTCAGAGAATGGTGGGAATGCATCCACGCCCCTTCCGTTTTTCAATTCATAAAACTTTTCGTGTATAAAAAGAAATATTTACAAGTCATGTGACTTTTTTCTTTCTTTTCGAATTGTGCAAACACCGCTGAGAAACTCGTGAAACATCAGTTGCCTTAAAATACAGACATCATGTTGTATATTTTGGTCCAAGGATTGAGAGTTCTTATAGGTGAATATAATTTCTTGGCATCGGATTTTGGAACTTAAAATTAAATCGACTTTAGCTAGTATGTATTGAAGTATATTAATTCTATGAAGTCCAGCCACCTGTTTTTGTGTACTAATACTTCATTTGTTTCTTTAACAGAAGAACTCATAACAGGGAGATTGCTATCTCAGTTAGTAATTGTACATAGAGGCATGTAGATTCTGGCTTGATAATTGTTGGTGGGAGAATGGAGATGCAGCCTCATGTATGTTGCTTGTCCTTTGAGTATACTCAAATTAGAAAGCAAATTTGTAAATATAATTATTTTTGCCCTACCAGAATTTGAAAGTTTTCTCTTTTTTTTTAATGTTTTTCTGCATGTGGAGTTTCCTTGAACATTAGGCCTAACTCTATGCATTACATATTATTGAAAAGAGGACTGGTGATATGTATTATCATGTCATCAATTGTCAATTTCCAATTGATGAAGTAATTTAGTAGTATGACTTAGTTGGACTACCTTTCATTCTTAATACTATGATAAAGTTGAGTTCAATCAGTACCATTTGTTTTGTTTTGTTAGTCTAAAGATGCAATGCTATCTCTTTGCATGATGCAGTATTCTAAATGCTTTATGTCTAAGCTATGATGATGAGATACTTAATAAATTAAAAGTTCCTAATGTCATATTTTTATATTTTGCCTAGAGCGTGGATCAATCTCAATCAACGCAGACTCTTTTTGGGTAATTCAGGTACGATATGTCATCCAAAATCAAATCTGCTTCATAGGTATGGTGTGTATGATTAAGTGTTTGTCTATTTGAAATTCGGCACTGAGACTTCAATTACTTTTTTTTTTCCCTCATGTTATTGTTAGATGATGTTTACTGTGCTATTTGATACTCCTATATGTTTGATAAATATTGATTATTTTTAATATTTATCATCTAATAACAACATATCCCTTGCCCTCTGATTGGTCGATGGAGATCGAGACTAGCTTACCAGCACAGGTCGACCGATCCCTTCGTTCGAGTAAGGAAGCTCGATCGATCCCTTCGTTCTCTGCAGAGTCAAGGATGCATTGATCATACAATGACTCTTTATGATTATTATTATTATTATTATTATTATTGAGAGCAATGGTATTATATTTGTATTATTGTTAATAGGAGATATAATACTCTCTTTTCCACTCGAAATGACTCGAATATACAATTTTTTTTTGTTGAGTTGTTCCATTTGGAATAGCTTAGAGCCAAAAAAATTTTTTGGAAAAGTTAATGTTAAATCTTCGCATTAATCTAATCTATTAACGTTTCATCTGCCCAACCATCATATAATATTTGTTTACAAAAAAACCTTAATATAATATGGACTGTAACATTATTGTTTCAGAGTGATGCTATTCGGCAATCACCGCCGTCCTCTGCCGCGCCAGAGCTTCCTTTCGCCTCCTTTCGCCTCCGATCACCGCCATACTTTGTATTCAACTGTAATCCAACCTGTAGAACACGATTCCGGGGTCATCTTCTCGATTGAGCAACTGCAAGTAGCACATGCAGCCTTCGATTCTCGGTTGAGTGAAGAACTAGCCGATTAATTTCTATTCTTGAGGTATAATCTCTATTCTCTTGATGATCCTAGTAAGACTTGGAGTAGTAGAAGAGAATTCGAACCTCAATTATGTTAATTAAGATTCGGACCTTTGATGAATGTTGATGCATGTCTTGAATTCTTTGATAATCTTCACCTCCATCACGTTTGATGAACATTGGCATATATTGTCGAAGTTCTTCCTTGTATCCTCATAATTGACTTCGTTCAGCCCTTGTACAAGTCTCTTTGTTGAGTGTTCCTTACGTTCTTGAATTTGGATGATGGTTTAAGATGAGCTAGAGTCGAATTCATAAACATTACTTGAGTTTCTGAACTTGACATTTTATCGAACATTTGATGTGCACACTTTGTTCTGCGTTTTTGAGCCATTTCCCGTCTTTAAATTCACTCAGTCCTTGAATGAAAGTTGTAGCTTATGATTTCAGCTTTCTGTATCTAGTTTATAAGCTCTGATCCTTCTTATGCGTCAGATATGATGATTATTTGAAGTTCGTGTGTCAAATCAGCCGTTTCTGAAAAACAGCTTCGACCTCCATTTTTTATCCTCATTTTTAAGCACGATTCCGTGTCTAAATCCAGAACTTATAAACACCAAAGAGTTGTAGCTGGTTGTATGAGCTTTCTATTGATATATCATGCGTCCAGATTGGTTGAGAATTGATCGAGTTATCTTAGCTTGAAGTTGGTGTCTTGAAACCGCCAAACTTCAATTTCCAGCAGCTAAGTTCTTGAAGGAAATGCTCATAGCTTTCAACTCCTGAAATTCGAACATGTGGTACCTTTGACATCTACAGCCAAGAGCCCCTTTTAGGAGCTCCCTCCCAATTTCCGACAGAGAGAGCCCCTTTCCGAAATTCGCCACAGCCCAGAGGCTCTTTCTCCGGGTTCTCTCTGATTTAATATATTATTTATAATTCTTTTTTTAAAATTCGATTCATTTTTTAAATTCGATTTTTGATTCGATTTTATTTATTCATTTAATTTATTTTATTTTATTTAAAAAAAACTCTAAACTTTTGGAATTTTTTTTTATTTAATTCTAACATTTTTTATTTTTATTTTTGTTATGATTGTAATTTTTATTACACATAAAATGTTGGAGATGGAAAGAATTTGTTATGGGTTCTCTCATTTTTCTATGGTCCCATATTGAATTTGTGAGCTTAAGTCTAATTCCCCGGTGCACATCCCTCTCAAACTGATAGCTCGAAAAGTCACGTTTAGTTCCGGATTCCCTATTGAGGTCTGAAAGAGAAAAGTCCGTTAGCGCTCTGTTATAGGGAGAATGCTCTAAGTGAACAGAATCCTGCACTTGCATATGAGGCCACGGTCGAAAGACGTGCTAGGGCGGACTACTAAAGGGGTAGAAGGTTGATTCGATCGTAGAGATTCTAGGTCTGCAATGCAAGGGGGTGCTTAAGTGGAAGGAGTTCCAGCATTATGTATTGTTTCTTTGTCCCACATCGAAAATATGAGGAAAAATTTGAGAGGGAGTAGCCTATAAATATTTTCCTTCACCTCCTTCTCAAGACATACAAAAAAAAGGGACTGTATATTCACAATATATTTATCCCACTTCGAATTTTAATTAATTAATAAATTTTTATTTTTTTTCAAAAAAAGTCAAATTTAAAATTAAAAAAACCGATTAAAAAAAAATTGCGTCGCTGATGTCATAATGATGTCAGCGTTGATGCAGGCAGGGGCGCGAGCCGGGTGCGCTACTGCGAGGCAGGCTCGCCGGAGGAGGGTCTCGCCAGCGCGGCCCGGGCTCACTCCGCGGGTTCGCAAGCGGGAGCGAGCCCCTCCCTCAGGCCTGTTGTACATGCACTTAGCTATCCATTCATATATCACACTCTCAGATTGATGATCAAGTACTTTGGGATACAAATTATTCTTTAAGATATTGCCAATTGGACTTGATATGTCATGATGCTTGATTCATTTATGTGATATGCACATGTTCAACTTCTATGAAACCTTTTCCGTTCGAAGTTATTACTTCTTGTCTATCATTTCAAGTTGAGATCCTTTGAATAGATTAGTATATGAAGCTTTTGTAATTTTTTTTTTAGAAACCTAAGCATTCGGCCTTTTGACTAAGACTTTTGAACTTAAGTTCAAATCCTTTGATTGATCTTGGATAATTACCCTCAGTTCTTAAACTTATTCTCATCCATTTTACACCTTTAATCTGAGGTATAGTATTATATAAGTGAGATGAGAAGTTATAAGATTAATAAGATAAGATGTCGTGATTAGTGTGTAAAGTGTATTGTGTTTAGAGATATAGTGTTGTTTATGTATTTAAGCATATTTTAAAACTAGAGCATCATAGATATATAAAAAATATTGATGTCTGATCTTAAATGAAAGATCGTATTAAGACCTTTAATTTTGTATAAAAAATTATAAAAATTCGAGAACAAAAGAACAAGTTATGATAATTTGAAGTTTAATAATTTAAATTATATTGAGATACGTGCTGAAATATTGAAAGGTGGGTGGATGATGAGATTTGATTAGGGAAAGTTAAGTGTAATAAGGGGTTTACTAATTGTACCATTTAGGTGTTAATTGTTTCCCAAAAGGAAATGGTCAATCATAGTGAGATGGCCCAAAAAGGAAAATGGGTCAATTAGAGTGAGACGGAGGGAGTATTATTATTAAATACTTAGGTATAATTATCTAAGTATAGCTATTATATATTATTAAAGGTCGGTGATGTATAACTTACTCCCTCCATTTTTTTAAGTGTCCTAGTTACTTTTTTCTTGTTTGTTTTTAAGTGTCCCATTTCAGAATTTGATGACATAATTGCTATATTTTTTCAATTTTACCCTATAATTAATATTTTATATAAGGTGGTGTGCAGAAAAAGAAAATAATAAATGGGGTTAAAATGTAAATTTACAAATTTCTTCTTATTTGCGGTTTGTTGACCGGAACACTTAAAAAAAAGGAGGGAGCATGTGTTATCAATACAATAGTATTGATATATTATGTGTATGAATAAAGGTACAAGTCATGAGGCTCAAGGTGACGTAGAGGAGCAGAAGTTCAACCTTAACAAACCCTGACGAGTGAGCTTTATTTTCTAAAATAATAAAAGCATGAATTGCATTTCATGATATTATGCAAGGGAAAAGCAGCAAATACCCCCTATGTTGACACCCCGGGGCAAATACACCCCTCATAAAACGTTTGGGGCTGCCAGACCCTTAACGTACACATAAGCGGTGCAAATTCCCCCTAACAGAATCATAAACGTCCGTTAAAAACAGAAATAAAGGAACACAACTTTCTTT
Source organism: Mentha longifolia (assembly GCA_001642375.2). NCBI lineage: Eukaryota > Viridiplantae > Streptophyta > Magnoliopsida > Lamiales > Lamiaceae > Mentha > Mentha longifolia. Next base: position 24,256,300 of record CM038117.1, read on the forward strand.
GAGGAATTTTGTCGAACACCTGCTGTGAGCCTGCAAAATAAAGTAGTAAAACACAAACTCATTAGTCATCATCGATTCAGAAATTTCACTCACAACGAAGCGAAATCACCAACCAGAATCTCGACAAACATACAAAGAAATCAAAGAAAATGTTTTACCTAGAAGCCCCAACAGCTTGAAGGTGAGGCGAGTGATGAGAAAGGTCTCCGAGGGCGAAACCATCATCCGGCAGAACCTCCGGCGGTTGCCGCCGAGGGATAGGGTGACGACGGAGGCTTTGCTCACCACTCGCCGCCGTCGCTTCTTCTGATTGGAGGCCGATTTGTCATTCGTGTACCTCGTGGTTCTCGGAATCAACGGCTTCCTCTCGATCTCGGACGACGCGGACATGAAAATCCTCATGGAATCGGCGTCCAAATCATGCTCCGATCTGAACAGCAATGCGGCCGAGGCTGCTGCATTTTTCATCGTCAAAGCAGGTGGCGAGGATGAGGACGAAGACGTGCTGGGATTCGACGCTGCAAGTAGATGTGAATACATATATAATGTGTATATATATATACACATACAAAATTAAGTACTTTCTTCTTCTTCTTTTCATCATTTTAATCAAGTTTGAGTAGAATATTCAAACCCGTGCTATTGGTTCAATCACGAGAGCTTCTTGCAATAATCTTCTAAGAATTTGTGTTGTATTACTTGATTTTGCAGGTTCACAGTAGGTGTTCGACAAAATTCCTCAAAGAAAGTTGTGTTCCTTTATTTCTCTTTTTAACAGACGTTTATGATTCTATTAGGGGAGGATTTTTTTTGCACCGCTTAAGTGTACGTTAAGGGTCTGGCAGCCCCCTAACGTTTCGTTAGGGGTGTATTGGCTCCAGGGTGTCAACGTTAGGGGGTATTTGCTACTTTTCCCTATTATGCAAACATGATTTAAATGTTGCATTAAGCATGTTTTATTAAGCTTTTGGACTAGCCAAGTTTTTATGCATGCTTGTGCCAATCTACGAGCAGCTCAAGGATATCAGCCCACTGAATCAAGACGTCAGTCGGGTAACTGTACACTCAGGTTAAGTGACCGAGGGGATGGCCACTCCTCAGGCACACTCTAAACTCTTGTGTGTAGATTTGGTTCTCAATCATATCTAATTATTGTTGGTGAAGTTTATGATCATCGGCACATAGCATATCAACAACACGCAACATATTTTTCAAAAAGGCAACTCAGGTTCTTTCCTAAAACCCCTAAGATTGTTTAATCGGGCAAGTCTAATCTATAGTCCTAAGTGACATTTCTATTTTGGGCGACGAGCTCACTAAGTACAATCTATGTACTTACGCCCTGTACGTATTTCTAACTGGAAGCTAGGAATGAAGGGAGGCTAGCTAGGAGTTAGGATATTATGGTTGTAGCCCGGTGACATGTGTCCCCATACACACTTACAGCTATATTTCCACTGAAAGTTCCGAACTCTTATCAAGCTATAGCAATAATAATTACAAGCTATTTTGTATTAAGCCTATGTTCCTCGAGAGTCTTTAATGTAACTAATCATAAGATTTGGCATGTAAATAAATAAACATATCTCCTTGATTCCCTCACTTCACTTCACCCTTCACACTTAAACTTGTCGTATGACATTTTCCCTCCAGCACATAAATAACATATATCACTTAATAATTCCCTCATCATAAAAATGCATGTAAATAAATGCAACATTCCTCAATAATTCATCAACCACTTTACATTCCCAACCAGTAATTTAGTTTACCAGCCTCTCCTAGTAATGAGCCAGCGATTCGGAAAGGTCGAAAAACCTGGGCGTTACAGGTGCTCTTGAAGGCTTACGTTTGTTGGTTGTGTTGACAGGTTGCTAGTTCCCAACCCGTTCAACCGGACGAGTTAGATCTCACTTCAATTGAAGATTCACCCTCTAAAGCTGGTAAAAAAAAAAGATTGTATTCATTTTCATGTAAAAATTCCGCATTAACTCTGAGTGTAATAAGTTGACCTCTTGTGTGGTCAGTGTAACATATCTATGATGAACTCTTTAAAAGCTACACTTCATTGATGATTTTCTACTGTCAGCGGGACTCGACTTATTTCAAAAAGAATTTAAAGAATTTTAACCTACACACTCCCCCACTAGGGATGGCAACGGGCCGGATCTGGACCGGATCCGGCTTGCTCCAGATCCATTTTTTTTCTTTGGTCCAGATCCAGCCCAGATCCATCGGGTCCAAAATAATGAGATCCATGCCCAGATCCAATGGATCTCCGGGGTCTACGGATCTGGACCCGGATCCGTAGCATTTACCACTAAAATGAACTTTTTTAAAATAAATTAGGATATAACTTCTCCAAAATTAAAATAAAAGTCGAGAGAGAGTGGTTTTCTCGTTGAGAGTTGAGACTTGAGAGAGTGGGGGGCGGGTGCTGATCGCTCTCACTTTTGAGGGTGAGAGAATGCAATAATAATCAATAAGTATCGAGTCGAATCCACAGAGAATGTTAAAGGCGTAAGAATCTCAACTAGTAACTTGATTACCTAATCACTATCCAAGCTCACGAATAACATGTTTTTGTATTTTTTTACTTAACTAAGGAATGAAAATGACTAGATATTTCAAACTAAAACAAATAAACTAACAAGTAAACAAAGGATATAAACTCAATAATAGAAAAGCGTGATTCTAATTATACTTCGATTAGGCTTAAGTGATGAGCAACTAGAACATTAACTTGAACTAACCAATTTAATCTAACTTCATGTGGGAAACCTCCTATGTAGGGATGTCAATTTAGCCCGAAACCCGCGGGTTGACCCGAGTAACCCGAGCCAAAAGCGGGTTAGGGTAGAATATATCTAACCCAAAAAAAATTTCAACCTGAATGGCCCGAACTGAATAGACCGAAACCCGATAGGGCTAGCCCGGAAACTTGGCGGGTTGGCCCGATAACCCGAAAGTTTTCATTAATTAAGTGTTAATTTTTATTACTTTGTTTCAAATATTAAAATTTATGTCTTGATTCAAATATTTGTGAAAAATATTATAATTTTCTATTATAAGTTGTATTCATCATAATATTTTCTCTATTTTGTATTTCACCACATAATAAAAAATGATTAATATAATTATTAAAAGAAAAATATCTTCACATCTCATTGAGCTACTTATTATATTATGCAAGTTGGAGTAACATAATACGAAATAAAGTGACTTCGATGGTATAACATGATTTATTTATTTTTATAAAATTATTGTTATAAAAAAAATCGTCAACTTCTTGGCCCGACGGGCTAGTCCGAGCCCCGAAGTTTAGGGTTAGGGTTACAAATTTCTAACCTGAAAAAACTCAACCCGATTCAACCCGAACCGAATAACCCGAAACCCGACAGGGCTGACCCGAACCTGCTCGGGTTGGCCCGATTGACATCCCTACTCCTATGTATGATTCATTCAACTCTCGTTGCAACTAAATCAAGCGGATTAATGAAATACCTAATTCCGACTAGGACATCAAGTATAACATTAACTCCCAATAGCACATGGAGTTCTTTAGCCCTACTATCTCTAGCATGCAAATCTCTTGTTTCCTAGCATCTAATTTAATCCTCCTAAGCATTAGATCAAACACTTGATATGCAACTATGATGATCAAGCATAATTACATAATAAAACATATCCCCAAGAGAGATGAACATGAAATTAGAAGGTAAATTCATAGATCAAGCCTAAGCCCAACCACCTAATCCTAATCTACATATAATTGAAATCACAAAGAGAACTAGCTAGACATGATCAAAGAAAATAAACCATAAGAAATGCATAAAACCATAATCAAAAGATAGAGAATTCAATAAGGAAGAAGAATATGGTCTTGAATTTCAAATCCACCAAGTAATGCTCCACAAATCTTCAAAAATACAAAAGTAGAAAGAGGGAAATGTAATTAGGGTTCTTCCAATGTTAAAGTATGAAAAGACACCAAATGGGGTGAATTTAGGGGTTAAATACATCACAAATTGAGTTTGGGTCGAATCGGGGCGAACCGGGATGAGTTCGGGCGAGCCGAACTCGCCCCTTAAGTTGAAGGAGGCGCGCGACCGGCTGGGCCGCCAGCCGGGTCGCCGGACTCTCTGCAGCCTGTGGCAGTCGGGAGGAGGGGAACCGGCAGCCGGCTGGACCGCTGGTCGTCATCTTCCTTGACCGGTCCACTCTTCGTCTCTTGCGCGACTTCTCCGTTTTTGCTCGTTCTGTCTCGTACGAACTCCGATTCTCGATCCGCTTTTTGCTATAGCTTCATAACGAGCTCTTCTTTGTCATGGAATGATTAATTTGGCCAAATAAGTTCTCCATTATTCTTGAAAAAATCATAAAGAAACTCGAGAGAACGAGGAAAACATAAATGAAATCAAACAAGTGAAACCCTAGCTATATAACTTGAAATTCCACATTTTTGAACATGAGTTTCACTCTAATTAAGCTCATTTCTTCCTCGTTTCTGGCCCTCGCTCCTTAACTACTTGAATGCTCTTTTCAATTCTTACAAAAATAGATAAAAAATCGATAGAAAACAAGGAAAGTATAAAGTATGCTACAAGTTAAGAAACCCTAGCATTTCTAATATTTAAGCACATAAATCGAGACTCAAACACATGCAAAATATACTTGACATGCACATAAAATACGTGTTAATCAGGTGCTGAATCTAAATTTCTAGGGCAAGTATGAATTATGTTATTCTTATTAAAAATTAAAAATTATAATATGAATATATGATAAATATAATACATATATATATATATATATATATATATATATATATATATATATAACAGATCCACGGGCCGGATCTAGATCTCAAAATTCATAATCCAGATCCGATCCGATCCAGATCCATCGGGTCCAAATTTTGCAAGGTCCAGATCCAATTTTTCAAACCGGATCCACCGGATCTGGACCGGGTCCTAGATCCGTTGCCATCCCTATCCCCCACCTCACCCAAAAAAAAAAAAAAAAAAAAAAAAACGTGTTTAGCGAGACAACTTGGGACCAATAAACTGAATGATACACATACATCATATAAAATATGTTATGCAATTTACAAAAAGGAACTTGAACTCGTAATGAAGTACTATTAAATTTATCCTAAATATAGCATACTATATTGCACTATGTATATTGGTTCCTAATTTTCACGACAGAGTTGGTTCTCATATGATTCAATATGATATGTTAATATGCGAAAAATGTTTAAACTTATATAAAATCATGCTTAAATAGGCATATAAATTATACTTGTAAGATCCGTGGTTCAAATATATTCTTATTTTTTACACTAAGACTTATTTCTATATGAACCCAACTCACTCTCTTTATATATATAATTAAAATTTTGAAAAATCGAATAAAACTATTTAAATCACATTGGATTAAAAAATTTCAATATAAATTTAAGTTCTTAAAGTGATCAATTCATCTAAATATAAACAAGAAGCCTGAGAGGATGTAGTAAACACTTAATACTTCCACAGTAAAATTCTCACATTGTTTTATTGAACTCTATAAAAAAGAACTTGTATGTATATATCCTCGCTAATAATGATTTAGACAATTGAATAATAGATAATCAATCTGTTTGGATATAACCTAGTAATATAAAATTACGCACTTGTTATAATGATTACTATAATACTCCCTCCATCTCACTAATATTGACATGTTTTTTTTATTGGGTCGTCTCACTAATATTGACACGTTTTCTTTTTCAGAAATAATTAACTCGTAAATGGTACAATTAGTTATTCTCCTTATTACACTTAATTTTCACTAAATAAATCTCATTATTCACTCACCTCTCAGAACATATCTCAATATAATTTAAATTCTAAAAGTTTAAATTATCATAACTTGCTCGTTTGTTCTCCGATTTTTATAATTTTTATACCAAATTAAAGGTCTTGATACTATCTTTCATTTAAAATCAGACAACGATATGTTTTTATGCATCTATGATGCATATAGTTTTAAAATATGTTTAAATACATAAATAACACTATATCCCTACACCCTATACACTTTACACACTAATCACTTTTGTCTTAAATTTCGTGCCGAAAAGAAACGCGTCGATATTACTGAGACAGAGGGAGTATTAGATAATACTATGTTATACTATTCCGAAATGTATATAATATTGAAATATTGCAAATATGACCGATAATGATAATTAATGCATTATTTTAATAAATAATGCATATATAATTACACTATTGCTCTTAAATTGAATTTGTAATGGAAAAGTAGCAAATAAACCCCTAAGTGCAAGCCCCTAACACAAATATCACCCTAACGTGACGTCCGGGCCGTATCCCACCCCAACGTGTGTGTTAAGTGAAGCAAATCCACCCTTTCGTCTAATTCCTCTATAACGTCGTTACTCATAATTAATTTTTGTCTTTTTTTCTTTAACGGGAGGGAAGAAGTCGACCTTCCTTTTGAGGTGGCCTCGTTCATGTCGACTTCCGTGCTCAAGCACTCCCTCAGCCTCGCCTCTTGGCCAAAGAGGCGTAGCCATTAACGTTCACCGTCAAAGAAGCAGAACCGAGATTCGAAAAACTTAACAATGGCGACGACTGAACTTGCACAGTACCGCAGGAAAGCTGATTGTAAGGTTTTGCAGAAAACTGACAGAGATCGGAGAGCGAGAATGGAGGAATCTGGACAGACTGAAACTGTGGCGGATTCTGCCACCTCGGAAGCGGGCCGGCGACAAGAAGCCTCTCAAGCAGCGGGCTGACTTGAAGCACGGTTTGCAAAAATTTCCCTTGGCGAGATTATCTATGATCAACGAGGACTGATTGATGGGAAGTTCGAGGAAATTCATGTCGGAGAACTCAGCAGAGTTAACGGGGGAGTAGAAATTGTAGGTTTCCGATAGGCTATTGGATTCGGTGATGCTCGAATTCAGTTTTGCCGGCTGGAATTGGGGGATGGGGGTTAGGGTTTCGGCGGTGGCGGCAGCGGAGGAAGTGGTTTTGATGAGAAGCTTTTGGAATTGATTCTTGGCTTCGTCTCTCTCTTAGATTGCGAATTTGGGGAGGCGGAGGTGAAAGTGGCAGCTGAAAACAACAGCGACAACGGAGGAGGAACTAGCAGCCTGAGCACGGAAGTCGACATGAACGTGGCCACCTCAAAGGAAGGTCGACTCCTTCCCTCCTGTAGAAGAAAAAAAAACAAAAATTAATTATGAGTAACGACGTTAAAGAGGAATTAGACGGAGAGGTGGATTTGCTTCACTTAACATATGTCGAGGTGGGATACGGCCTAAACGTCATGTTAGGGTGATATTTGCGTTAGGAGCTTGCATCCTAAGGGCTTATTTGTTATTTTTCCCAATTTATAATAGGCAACATATATTTTGTAAAATAAGAATCTTCTATATATAGGTATAGATAGATAAGAATGGAAAATGGAGGAGAGAGGTCACATAGGTATGTGAGACATTGTAGTGCTCCAAATTCGCAACAAAATTAAAAATAGATTGATCGATTGATATAGAATTTCTTTTTCCTAGTAACAATAAAAGTTATAGCGCTAGGAGTAAACTTCAATATACTTATGCAATCAGTACAATTAATTAGTTTCAAACCATATTTTCTCCTCATTAGTTAACGATCGAACTCTATCATAGCTCATATATTATTATTATTATTATTATTATTATTATTATTATTATTATTATTATTATTATTTCCCTCTTCCTTTCTTTCCCATTTTTTTTGAAGCGAATCCAAATCATAGCTAGTATGAATTCTTTTAGATAGTTTTTGGGTTTTGACATTTTGAAATATGGATTATGCCTTTCTTTTTTTGTTTTTTAATCTCTCTCTTTCTGATAAATGCTCACAGATAGTGTAGCAATGCTATATAAAAAAAACTAATATAAATATATACCGTAAAATTAAACTATACTAAAAAACTTAACCCTAAACGGAAAAAGAATGCCTACGTGACACTAACGGTTGAGATATTAAATATGTCCATGATGAGTAGAGAAGCGTTTATGATCTATTTCTCGAGTAAATTTATTACATTCATAAGGGACTAATATGAACGTTAAAAACTAATATACAAACAAGCATTTGTGAATGACTGACATGTTACATGTTTCCATATGCTTAATTTTAATTAAATCGAAGTAGTGGTATATAATATTGTTACAGAAATGCTCCCTTATTTACCGTGAGCAACCTTAATGTGTGTACGGATGATGTGGTAGTGTCACGTCTATGATTTTTTTAATTAATGGTTTAATTTTTTGGTATGATTTATCTTTATAACGTATATTAGTAATAATTTTTCTTAAATATATCACCGCCACATCAGTTGTTGACACATTAAACATGTTCACCATGGGTAGGGGAGCATTCCTTCATATTGTTAATAAGAAAAGGAGTATGATATGAATACTAATATCTCAAATTATCATAGTTTGCTTGTTTAATTTGTTCTTCAATTTTTATAATTTTTTTTTTATCTCAAATTTAAAGTAATGATACAATCTTTCATTTAAGATATATCTTTAATATGATTTTATGAAGTTATAATATTTTACTTAAAAAAAGACATGTGAATTCTACACTACAATATTTAATTAATGCAGAGTAATTACGCTTTTAACACTACTAAAATGTTTCTTAATATGTATATGTGACCAAAAGTCTCAAATCAATTCAAAAGGGACGGAAAAAGTATATAATTATAGTGATAATCATATAAAGTACCCAATTTTCATAAGGAATGTTGAAAAATACCCACATTCATAAGGAATGTTGAAAAATTCCCACTTTTACATGCAAATGTCTATTTTGCCATTCAATGTGGAAAAAAATGTTTGGGGTGTAGTGTTGATGTGACATTTTTCTTACACCATTCTTACACATCGTACACTTAGTTGTGAAATAACTTGGAACCATTGAATTCATCATTACTCAAAAGATGATATTTGTATTGTTGAAGCAAATTTCCAGCTGGTCTGAAACTCTAAATCGTAAAGTACCATTTTTACACTGTTTAGCATGTGAATGATATTCAGATTTTAGTGATAAAATTAAACCAAATTAAAATATTGGATGAATTAATACTCAGTGTATCATGCATCTCTCAAATTTATTTCACATTTGAGTTTCTGAAACATATATTGTTGCATATTGAGAGTAAAATACTAGTAGAAATATGAGATTAAAATTACTACTACTGGAAAATGGTGATTGGAATTGCAGTTGGAAAATGGGGATTGCAAATGCGGCTGGAAAAATAGCGATTGCAACTGCAGCCGGGAAATAGAAATTTGTATGCAAGATCCTCTGAAATTTCTGTCCAAGAGCTCATTGATCTTAATTTAAAAGGTATGTTTAATATTTACTACAAAATTTTACAACAAAGTGTTAAATTTTTCATGAACTAAATTAGTGTTTTTTAGCTGAACTATAAATTTCATGTTGCTTTATGCTAAATTACCATCATTGCAACATTATTTTCCCTTAGTTGTGTTTTTATTTACTTTGGGATGTTGTGACATTCATTTCAATGCATGTATATATTCGAAAGTATTAATCATGTATATAGACATATTTATGTTCTTAAGTACTAGATGGCACAATACATGGTTTTGTTCTTTAGGAATTGTAAGTTAATATGGAAATTCCGAAAAACATGTTCATCAACAATTTTCAACCCCGTTTTTAAGGGTGTTCCCCTATATGCAAACCCAAAACATTAAAACACGAAACTTGTCCTTGTCTTGTGAGCTTTCTGTTGATATGCGGTGTTGGGGTTATATACTGCAAAACATACTTTTATGCGTGTATATTAACTGTATCTTCCTGTTTTATGGAAATAAATATATTGTCATATAATTTGCATATTAATTCGTGTTATGGTTATGCAAATAAACGTCCGGTACTATATATTATAGATAATATGGTGTGGGTGGTCGCACGGAAGATCATATTATCGGTTTCTTATATAGTTAAATGGTGTTCGCAACCGAAAGTAATCTTGGACAAATTACTTGTTAAGGTTGTAGTATAAGCTGGATAATAGTTGGTCTTGGCTATTAGCTTATACTAGTGCATACGATCAGAGTTGCACTGAACGGGATCGAGGTGAGATAAATCCTTTTATACTGACTTATTAAAGATCACATCTCGGACGATTATTATTTCTTAATTCTAGTTGTCATAATATTCAATTATGTATTTATAATTGTTATTACTTTGATTTACCATGAGTGAGAGTTATCGCAACTCAAAGAATCTCCGTATCTTGGGTAATAATATTATAAATATGATAATTAATATTATAGCTAGAAATCGTGTCTCGGTGCGCCGAGTTGATGATGTCCCCTTGTGGCGTTCTAAGGATTATTATATCAAAACCCTGCAGGTGGATTAAGTTCTGATATAATAATAAGGTCGAACGGGTACACTCTCGAAATAAGATATTAATTAATTAGAGCAGTCAGTAGCTTAAATTAATTAATGGACATGCGATATCTTAAACACGAGAAATAATATAATTCAAAGAGGAGCCCGATATGTAGTAATTTGGGAATGGACGGCGATGCAATATTATTTTACTATAGTGGAAAGGCTATAATATTAATATAATTAAATAGAGTATTCGGGGCCAGAGAATACTTGGATTATTTAATTATATTGGAAGGCCCAGTCCATGTCCTCCTCAAGATCCCTGGAGTAGCCCAACAGAGCATAGCCTGGCCCATTAGCGAAGGCCCTAACTTCTCCACCACTCCACTTCTTATATAAATAAGGGATAAGTGGAGAGTGAACATACGTGATTTTCATTCCTCACAAATCTGAGAGAAGGGGGCGCCACTTCTGGGTAGTGCAGAGAAGATAGATTTTCGCCCACTCAAAATTCTTCTCGTTGCTAGGGAATACTCCAGAAGATCTCGGGGTTTACGATCAAGAGCTAGATCTCGTGTGCAGAGATCTAGTGCGTGGAAGATCATTACCTCGACTCAGATTCCACCGGTGATTACGCAAACAGGTATATATATGATTCTAGATCTGTTTCCGCATTCAAGATCTGAATTCATATGTTAATAATTATTGTAATTAATTAAATCTACATCCGAGGGATCCCAGATCCAACAACTGGTATCAGAGCCAACTCGGCTCTGTAGATTTAATTAAGTATAATTATTAGATTCATATTATTTGTATTGGATGCAATTAATTTGGTTTTGCAGAGATCCAATTATCATGGTTAATATGAATGTTTATGGTTTTAATTATGTATTAAAATCAGCCTGTTTGTGGCTGCGTTGTAAACACACGAGGGTTGATCGTGTTAGATTAGATTTGTTTTTCGATTTTCTTTGTAAATTCGATGTAAATCTTCAAATCTTGTAATCTTCGATCGACGAGCAACCATGGACGGAGAAAACATCAACTTTCCATGTCTGCAGCAAGGTGACAAAGGAGACATGAATGCCTCTTGTCGGACGTTGAAATTGATGCAGCAGCGCTGCGATGGCGATAGAATCGCGATGGGGTTTTTCGGCCTCATCGTGTGTTTCTTGCTTCGTCGACGGTACAGCGGGCACCGTGATCAATTCTCGACGATGAGGGCGTGAAGGAGCAGCTGCAGGGACATGCAGCAGTGGGAGCAGCGGCGACGATAGTTCAGCCGCGGTTCACGGCGGCGATATGGGCTAGGGTTTTTCGAAACCCTAGCGACCCATGGAAATCGACGTCGACTGCTGGGTGATGTCCAATATCCTTCATGGATGTCGGCGAGCTGCTGAAAGTCGACGGGGGCTGAGAAGGTGACGGAAGAGATGCAGCGGCGGTGCTAGCGATGGTGGTCGGTGGAACGATGAGATTCGTCCTATAGTGATTGCCACTGATCTCCGGCATCGCAGCAGCCACTACAGGTTTCTTCTACACGCCGGAGAGTCTTCTGGACGATGGCAAGGGTGGAGACTGGAAGAACGACGTGAGGAATTGCAGCGGTGACTGTTGCTGCGTTTTACACGGCGGCGGCTGTTGTTCGCTGGTTTCCGGCGTGAATCTGGTGACTCCCGGTGGCGGCGTTCCAGTAGAAGCCTCCAACTCCTCCTCCTCGACCTCAGTGTGTGAACGACGGCGGCGGCTATGGCTGGAAGTTGGCGGTGTGATGGGAAAAGCAGCAGCAGCTGCTACGTTTTGAGCGGCGGTGGCTGCGGGTTGCGGTTTTCGGCATGTTTCCGGCCATCTCCAGGCGGCACAGAGCCGGCGGGAATCTCTTTCGATGTCTGCCCGAGCTCCGGTGACATATAGCAGCGGCGGTGGTGGCCTGAAATGATGATGACAGGGCTGAAAAGGGAGGCTAAGGTTTTTGTTTTGGGTGTTAGCCTATTGAGCTGCACCTAGGCCCAAATTTGGTTGGGCTCATCATTGGGCGTATTTTTGGGCTGTTTAATGCCATTAATTTTCCTTAGCTTCGAGTTTCAGGCCCATCGAATCAATTTCAAGATTTTTCAAGCTCGTTCGAAGAAACTGAAGGCCATGATAATTGGATAATTATTTTTAATTAATTATCTTGTGCTTGTTTTTTCGATGTTTGTGGATAGCATGTTGTTTAATTATTCGCGATTTTTAATTACATGCTATGCTTGAAAAATGAAATAAAACCTTGGTTTAAAATGACTAAGTGGTATTATATTAATTTTAAATTTTCGATTAATTTTATATTTTTCGAAAATTCTAAATTAATCTAGCCTCCATAATTGGTTTAAAAATGAATTAATTAGCATTTGCTCACTGATCCGGGCGTATCCCTACGGAGGTGCTAATTATGGATTTCATTGGTTTAAACTTCCTAAAAAGAATTAGAATTTCAAAATATGGATTAAATAACATTCGCTCACTGATCCGGGCATATCCCTTCGGAGGTGTTAATTAATTTCATTATTTTGAAATTTCGATGGATAATATTGAAAAATAGTTTTATATCGATATCACCTCCCTACGGTAGGGTTATTCTTATAAAACGGTATTTTTGGAATATTAAATTATGGTATTTCACTTAGATATAAATTAATTAATTATTTCCCGACGGAAAGGTAATTAATTTAATTTACATGGCTAGGAGTGACCGACTGTTAATTTCATCAATCATAAGGTGAAGGTTGATTGGATAATGAAATTAAAGGCGTAAAAACCTACTTATAGAGATTATATGTAAACGTCCACCCTACATGGCTTACATATAAAATCTTGAGGAGTCGGGGGTTGCATATTATATTGATTTAAGGTTTTACAATATAATGAATGCTTCAAAGTATATGACATTAACTTTGTGTTAGTTATTTTTATTTCCAAGCTATACTATATTTTTCGGTTCACTTGATTAAATACTTAATGAAAAACAAATTCAAGAGTTCCAATTATCACGATTGGAAATGTAACTTGGACATTGTCTTCACTGCTAACGAGTCCTTACTGAGGAATGTCCTTATGTGCCACTAAGGAGAGTATGCCTAAACAGTGTGAAGCTTAGTTTCACGGAGATGTTTAGTCATCATGGATACCAAGTTCGACAAAATATTCTTTTGTCGATGAAAATGGTTGAAGGTACTCCTATTAGGGACCATGTTCTTAAGATGATCAGTTGTCTTAAATGGAGATTCTAGGTTATGAAATTGATGGGGAAACTCAGGTCGATGTCATAATAGAATCGATCCCTATGAGTTTTGATGTGTTTCGACTCAACTATAACATGAATCAATTCATGTACAAGTTAACCGAATTGCTCAGTGAACTCATCAATACTGAGATGTTTCAAACCGGTTCTCAAGCATTGATCACCACAGCTTCTATTCCTTTTAAACCAAAGGATGGTTAAAGGAAGAAGAAGCAAGGTGGTGGTGGTTAAGGAGGTGACGCTCAGAAGGTGAATAACTACTCAAGGTGGGATATAGAAACCAAGAGGAAAGTGTTACCGTTGTAAGCAGAAAATACAAATTATGGCGGCCTGTCCTCATTTGAATGGAGGCAATGGTCAAGGTATATCTTGTGCATTTATTCAATGCGGTCGAGATTACCATCACAGTGGGAGACACTACGAAAGTGGTAGCCATTGCAGTGGGAGACGCTACGAAAGTAGTGGTCAGTGCAGTGGGAGACACTACAGAAAGTAGAGGTCAATGCAGTGGGAGACGTACATTAGTTGTGCGCAAACTGCAGTAAATAGCACAACATCAATTCTTTAAATGTAAAGAACCTTCGAGTATGAATCAAACATATATCTGGTATCTAAAGTCTTGGTTACTTAGATCTAAGGGCAATAGATTAGAAAGTATGTTGGATTTGATTCATGCGGACGTGTGTGGTCCAATATCGGTACAAGCTAAGGGGTGGCTATGAGTACTTCATCATTTCTTGATGATTACTCAAGGCATGGATATATTTGATGAAACAGAAGTCTGAATCCCTGATAAATTCAAGGAGTTCAAGGCTAAAGTTGATTATCATCATGGTAAATATATCAAATCTCTTTGGTTTGATCGAAGAGGTGAATACCTTAGTGGTGAATTTTTGGAACACATGTCAAAAGCTGGAATTGCATCCCAGCTTACTGCGCCAGGAATACCACATCAATGTGGCATGGCAGGACGAAGGAACCTAATATTCTTAGAAATGATTCGGTTAATGATGAGCTATTTTGATTTACCTTTTACGTATTAGGGTTTACAAATAACGGCGTATGTTCTAAACTTGGTCCCTTTAAAGACCTCGTACTGAAATATGGTTATTTGTAGGATACCCTAAGGTAAACGAGAGGTGGTCTATTCTATAGTCTTGTAGTCCAAAAGATCGGAATTAGCACAAACGCTAGATTTTGGAAGAAGGCTATGTGAATAGTAATAAACCCACTAGTGAGATCATTTTAGAAATGAGGGGAAAAGGCGGTGCCGGAACCACCCGTACTAGATGTTACACCACGAACTGCACCACATGTTGACACTAACACAAACTCTCAGGTAGAGCCTTGTCGTAGTGGGAGGGTCATCTTTTGAACTTGAAAGATGGTTGTGTATATCTTACCAGGTAAAGATGACATTGACCCATGGACAAATAGAGGCAATCCAAGAGAAAGATGCACAGCTTTGGCGAGTTGCAGTGGATTCTGAAATTGAATCCATGCATGATAAAATGTGTATGACATTGTAGAAACTACCTTAAAGGGTAACTCCCGTTTGGGTAAGGGAATCTACAAATGTAAGAAAGGATCTGACGGTAAGGTTGAGACTTTTAAAGCTAGGCTTATGGTGAAAGTCTCGCCTGTTGCTATGCTTAAGTCGATCCGGATTTTCTTAGCCATTGCGGCTCATATAGATCTGGGGATTTGGCAAAATGGATGTCAAGATCATTTTTTGAAATGGCAGTCTTGAGAAATCCATTTACATGCGCCAACCAGAAGGATACATTGCCAAAGAGAATGAACATCTGGTTTGCAAACTTAAGCGATCCATTTATGGACTTAAGCAAGTATCTCAGTCTTGGAACACATATTTTGAGGTAATCCAGTCATATGGATTTATTCAAGTGTGATTATGAGAGTTGTGTGTATAAGAAGTGCAACGGAAATGATGTGATGTTTCTAGTACTGTATGTTGATAACATACTCCTGATTGGCAACAACGTGGAGTAGTTATCGGACGTACGGATGTGGTTGTCCAAGAAATTCAATATAAAGGACTTGGGTAAAGCTGTCCACATTCTTGGGATTAAGATCTTTCGTGATCGTAAGGAGAGAATGTTGTGCTTGTAACAAGTGGTTTATATTGATATGGTAGTAAAGTGTTTTAGCATGGAAAACTCCGAGAAAGGCTAATCGCCATTTTGATAAGGAGTTCATTTGTCTAAAGAAATGTGTCCTAGGACATAGAGATAGATAAATGACATGAAGGCGGTTCCCTATGCCTCTGCAATAAGAAGCTTCATGAATGTTATGCTTTACACCAGATCTGATATTTGTTATGCCGTTGGCATGGTTTTCAGATACCAATCTAACCCTAGTTAAAGGCAATAGACTGCTGTGAAGAATATAATCAAAGGACACGAGATTATATGTTGATCTTTCAGTTTAACAGTCTGTTCCCATTGGGTTATACTGATTTCCAATCAGATAGGAATTTTGAAAGTCTACTTCGGGATGTGTTTTAGACTGATAGGTGGAGCCATTAGTTGGAAGGCTGGATGGCTCCGGAACTTCTTGTTGGACTTGGATATGATTCCAAATTTGTTTCAGACGATCACAATCTATTGTGACAGTTTTGGTGCAGTAGCAAATTCAAAGGAATCATAAGACCATAAGGCCAGTAAATACATCGGAAATAAGTACTTTATATTACGAGTAATTGTAATGAGAGGAGACGTTGTGGTGTCAAAGATTACGTCGGAAGATACCCTGATAATTTCCTTCACGATTAGCATGCCATCGAAGGTTTTCGATAAGGGTGTGAAGGGAAAGGGAATCAGACGTATGGCAGCACTGCTTTGAGTATAAGTGGGAGAGAATTTAGTGTAGTGGTATACTTAAAAAACATGCTTTGAGTATAAGTGGGAGATTGTTGGGGTTATATACTGCAAAGCATACTTTTATGCGTGTATATTAACTGTATCTTCCTGTTTTATGGAAATAAATATATTGTCATATAATTTGCATATTAATTCGTGTTATGGTTATGCAAATAAACGTCCGGTACTATATATTATAGATAATATGGTGTGGGTGGTCGCACGGAAGATCATATTATCGGTTTCTTATATAGTTAAATGGTGTTCGCAACCGAAAGTAATCTTGGACAAATTACTTGTTAAGGTTGTAGTATAAGCTGGATAATAGTTGGTCTTGGCTATTAGCTTATACTAGTGCATACGATCAGAGTTGCACTGAACGGGATCGAGGTGAGATAAATCCTTTTATACTGACTTATTAAGGATCACATCTCGGACGATTATTATTTCTTAATTCTAGTTGTCATAATATTCAATTATGTATTTATAATTGTTATTACTTTGATTTACCATGAGTGAGAGTTATCGCAACTCAAAGAATCTCCGTATCTTGGGTAATAATATTATAAATATGATAATTAATATTATAGCTAGAAATCGTGTCTCGGTGCGCCGAGTTGATGATGTCCCCTTGAGGCGTTCTAAGGATTATTATATCAAAACCCTGCAGGTGGATTAAGTTCCGATATAATAATAAGGTCGAACAGGTACACTCTCGGAATAAGATATTAATTAATTAGAGCAGTCAGTAGCTTAAATTAATTAATGGACATGCAATATCTTAAACACGGGAAATAATATAATTCAAAGAGGAGCCCGATATGTAGTAATTTGGGAATGGACGGCGATGCAATATTATTTTACTATAGTGGAAAGGCTATAATATTAATATAATTAAATAGAGTATTCGGGGCCAGAGAATACTTGGATTATTTAATTATATTGGAAGGCCCAGTCCATGTCCTCCTCAAGATCCCTGGAGTAGCCCAACAGAGCATAGCCTGGCCCATTAGCGAAGGCCCTAACTTCTCCACCACTCCACTTCTTATATAAATAAGGGATAAGTGGAGAGTGAACATACGTGATTTTCATTCCTCACAAATCTGAGAGAAGGGGGCGCCACTTCTGGGTAGTGCAGAGAAGATAGATTTTCGCCCACTCGAAATTCTTCTCGTTGCTAGGGAATACTCCAGAAGATCTCGGGGTTTACGATCAAGAGCTAGATCTCGTGTGCAGAGATCTAGTGCGTGGAAGATCATTACCTCGACTCAGATTCCACCGGTGATTACGCAAACAGGTATATATATGATTCTAGATCTGTTTCCGCTCTCAAGATCTGAATTCATATGTTAATAATTATTGTAATTAATTAAATCTACATCCGAGGGATCCCGGATCCAACAATGCGGTGCGTCCAAAATGGTTAAGTTATGAGTGAGTTATGCTAGCCCGAAGTCACCCTGTTGACAAACCAAATCTGCCCAGAAAAATTCCAAGTCTGGAACCAGTTTCATCAACCATTTTGGCCATCGATCTTCAACATGTTATGTTGCTTGATTCCAAACTCTAAAATATGAAACATGTTCTCTGAAATACCAGCTTTGCATTCATAGCTTGCTCTTTGTTAATGGCCAAGTCATGCGAAAGATATCTTATCTCAAAGACATCATGTTAGTCAATTTCATGATCCGGTTTTGATCCTCGATTTTGAACATGATCCTTAACTCGAATAAACAAAGGCCAACATGAAAGTTGTTCCTCATAGTCTCAGATTTCTATTGATATAAAGTTCATCCAAAACGATCAAGTATTGAGTGAGTTATCATAACTCGAAGTTGTCAACTCGAACCTGCCCAGCTTCAATTTTCAGAGCCTAAGTCCTCTAATGAAATGTCGATTGCTTCCAACTCACACGTGCATTAATTCCAAAACTTAAACATGTTATAGCCACATGTCTTAGCTTTCTAAATCCATAGTTTATGCCATGTTTCAGTTAGTATCGAATGAGAAATAATTATTCTATTAAGGCATCGCCGAATTGTCTTCTTTGATGAACCGATCCAAAGATTGATTGGCAACTCATGATTCATTTACAATCACAACCTCTAATTGGAATCATTAGAAAGCTTATTCTTTCAGCTTTTCATCCACATGACTTATACTTCATTTGAAACTCATTAGCTCAAGATATAAATCATTCTTTGAACCCCAACCTTCATTCATGATGTGTGATTGACTTCTAAAGTTTGAAGTATTGTGATCAATTGACATGTTCCATTTCATCAAATCCTTTTCATGTCAAGAACACAAGTCTTACCTTTCATTCTAAGATTCAAAAATAATTTCTTAAGTATCAAGCAAAGCCTCTTTGATCAATTCTTCGAAGCATGTCACATCAGCCAATTGGCTAAGTCTAGGAAATTAAATTCCTAATATCCTGATTGATTATGAACCCTCATACTCAATAGCTTCATATCATCCATCTCACACCTTCAACCTAATAAGGTATAAGTATATGATGGTAATGAATTAAAATGAGATAGAAGCTAAGTTAATAAGAGGCTAAGTACAAGTATTAAGTATAAGTACAAGTGTAGTTAAACACTAAGGGGTTCAATATGCAAGCTAAATGTTTATGTACTAACACTATGTGTGAATAAGTTGCTAGTCATGGAGACAAGACAATAAGGAGAGACGGAGACTAATCGATTGCTTGCTTGATTACTAAAGAGTGAGCTTTACTTTCTTAAATATAAAATGCTTTTGCCAAAAGATTATGTTATGTTTTGCATGTTACACATAAAGCCATTGTTATGAAATTAGACTTGCCACTTTTTTATCATGCATGCACAGCTAGTCTACAACCAGCTAGACGATATCGACCCTTCTGAATCGAGATGTCAGATGGGTGTGTGTACACAAGAACGGTAAGGAGCTCGAGAGGCTGGCCAACCTCTCGGCACAACTCTTCTCTGTAGACTTGGTTTACATCATATTTATTTGCGCACGCATATGTCAATGTTTGAGCATATAGAATTATTAAGAGCATGCTAAAGCGTTTTCAAACATGCGACTCATGTTCTTTTATAAAACCCCTGAGTTCCCTTTAAAATTGGGCAAGTCTACCTGTATAGCCCTAAGTAATATTGCTTTTGGGCAACAAGCTCACTAAGTACAATCAACGTACTTATGCCATGTACGTATTTTTAAATGTGCAGGTTAACTGGAAGCGATGAGATGAAAGCGAGGCAAGCCATGGAGTTGAAATATTATGGTTGTAGCTCGTGGCATGTGTCTTCATACACGTGCCACATCCATGCTTTTACAACAGACTTATGTCATCCATCGATAAGTAAGATATGATAAGATCCTTGCCGACCGTATATCGAACACGCAAGCGCAAGACTCAATAGATAAAGATGGAAAATCCCAAAACCACTAAGGTCGAATCCAAGAAGTAATATAGGCAAGAATTATCTCCCTATACCCCAACGTGGTATTGCCTTAGCAACTCGGGGACGATGAATGACACACGAACGAGGGATGATTGACTCGTCGATTCGTCGGATAAAAGAATTTCTTGGTCACACCAAAAGAAATTCGAAGAAAATTCTCAAGAGAGAAATATACTTAATTTTATTCATCAAAGGTTCTAATTTTCGTCACCCCACATAGAGCCTTATTTATAGGCTTCAAAAAGTCCTAATTTTACAAGAAAACTAGTCAAAAACTTATTCTTAAAGATATCAAATCAAATCCTAGTCTAAAAAGGAATAAAATCACCAAAATAATGTTGAAAATAAGCCTACCAACTAGAGTACTAATAAAATCCGAAAATTAATAAAAATAATTAACTAAATAAACAACTAAATTATATCTTCACTCCTCAGCCCATATCATCTTTAATTCTAGGCCCATGAACTGAAATCCACGATCTACGGGCTGCATCATTCCCTTCCTCTTGAAGAGGATTTGTGCTCAAATCTTGCTCGTCTCCCACATCAAAAGGAAAGAAATTTTGCTTCTCCTTCTCTTCAAATTCCTCCAACTTCTTTATCCCCTTGAACTCAATCAAATGTTCACTCCCTCGAATGGATAATAAATCATGAAATACATCTTTGGAAGAAACATCATCGAATTCCTGCACAAATGAATAAATATAAGAGAATTCAAGATCATTAGTGGACAAAACTTTCCCCTTGCACACCTTTGCACCCATGGACCTCTCCTCATCCAGTTTCAACTCCGCGGACCTCTCCTCATCCATTGCCATCTCCAAATCACCATTCCCAACATGCAAAGACTTATACAACAATGCATTCTCATTTGTCTCCACTTTTTGCTCATTCGACGTCTCCATCTCCACTTCATCTTGCAATTGCACTTGATCCTCACAAATTTGTTTCTCAACGACCAATTGAGTAAAAGGTACAAGCGACACAGTATCCTCGACATGAATGATGTTCTCTCGCTGTTCTTCATCATCCACTTGATTCTCCACACTTGGAATATCATCATCAAATTTTCTCAACTCTCCATACAGTTCTGCCAAGATTTCCAATATCTTCACCTTTGAAATCCTCTATGGTCACAACTCCACCACTATCACGAATTGGACTAGAGAAACTCATATAATCCGACCTTGGCTTCACATATGCACGTGTGTACACCTTCAGCTGTCCTTCTTCCTCCCAAAAACTTCTCTTTTAATATGAAACATTTGCAGCTTTGGGTCGCCTCCAATCGGTCTAATTCGCAGGATAGTAATACGATGACGATGGCACATAACGCTTCCTCATCACCGCCTTCATCTCTTTCCAAGTCTGGATAGGCTGCTCTTCGTTTCTTCTTTTACTCTTCACAAACTGATCCCACCAAGTAAGAGCATAGTCTGAGAACGTAGTGGCTACTAACTTCACCTTCTTCAGCTCAGAGTAATCTTGATAATCAAACATCAACTCCACCTTCCTTTCCCACTCAAGATAGGCTTCTGGATCGTTCCTCCCTTGGAATAAAGCAATGTTCATCTTGATATTTCCCAGATTATTATCGTGTCTTCTTCTTAGACCTCTATACCAGCAGTCCTCTTCATCTCCATTCTCCCAATCCTCTCCATACCCATCATATTCCGACTCAAAATAATTTCATCGGTTAATTCCTCGACTTCCTCTACCTCCAAACACCGACATACCTGCAAAATAATTTTTCCTTTTTTTTATTTTTATTTTTATTTTTATTTTATTTTTATTTTTATTTTTATTTTTATTTTATTTTACGAAAATGTTAGCTAAAAACAGGATCCTCACCACCTCACAAGCACTCGTGTATCACTTGGAAGAGAAATCACTCAGCACTCGTGTATCACTCAATGATATATGGCTTTTACCCTCTTTTAATCTCACTCTCTTGCCTTTTACCACTCAAAATCTCTCTTAAAGAACTCAAATCAACTAAACTCCGATCAACGAATCAACAAACACGAAAAATAGGAAAATAGCTATTAAGAAACTGATCCTAAAGGCTCTAGACGACTCAAGAAAGCAGTTTTTTTTTTTATTTTTTTTTTTTTATCCCAAAGTACGCAGCCGAAAAACGAATGTTATACACCTAATGGAGCAGATTTTGCATAGCCAACGAGAATTAGAATGGATGTGTAAAGGTGTTGGACATGTATGGATGTATGGATAGATGTTATGGCATGTAGGTAGACGTGTATGATTAGGGGGCAGCAACGTATCAAGTAAGAACACTTAACTACGAAACCAATCTAATTATCACCAAACCAAGAAACATACACCCTCGCCCACTACGAATTTGAAATAGGCTACACGTAGTAATTGGATCAAACAATTAACTATACCGACAAAGAAAAAAAAAGAATATCAGAACAAGAACGAAGACGCTGCCCTAGATACGAAATCAATTATTTTTATTTTTATTTTTATTTTATTATTACGACGCTAATAACGCAGAAGCATGAAATACAGAATTCAGAATATGACTCGATCAGACACGACACGAACGATACGAAGACTCAAACACAAACGAATCTCAATTTTTTTTTTTTGATAAGACTCGAATATAAGACACAAAGACACGAAACAAAACGACGACGAAGAATAAGGAACAAAGAGCAACGAACGAAAAGATACAATAAACCTGAATGCCCGGAAGACGATCTGGCTCTGATACCAAATGATACGATCCTTGCCGACCGTATATCAAACACGCAAGCGGAATCCAAAACCTCTAAGGTCGAATCCAAAAAGTAATATAGGCAAGAATTATCTCCCTATACCCCAACGTGGTATTGCCTTAGCAACTCGGGGACGATGAATGACACACGAACGAGGGATGATTGACTCGTCGATTCGTCGGATAAAAGAATTTCTTGGTCACAACCAAAAGAAATTCGAAGAAAATTCTCAAGAGAGAAATATACTTAATTTTTATTCATCAAAGGTTCTAATTTTCGTCACCCCACATAGAGCCTTATTTATGGGCTTCAAATAGTCCTAATTTTACAAGGAAACTAGTCAAAACTTATTCTTAAAGATATCATATCAAATCCTAGTCTAAAAAGGAATAAAATCACCAAAATAATGTTGAAAATAAGCCTACCAACTAGAGTGTTGGATATTTTAGTGTAATTGGATTGACTGGTTTGATCAGTATTGTCATAATAATACATCATATAAGTTTGGTGGTGCGGAGTGCACGCTTATATGAATTTATTATGATTTTAGGGGCGAAGCCCCTAAAGGACGGAGGTTCAGGGGCAGCGCCCCCGATAGCGGGGTCCAAGGGGGCGGCAGCCCCTGGCGGGGTCCAAGGGGCAGAGCCCCTGGCTGGGGTCGAGCTGTGTAGAAAATTCCGATTAAATTGCTGTGTAGAAAATTCATCGGAAATTTAATTTCCGGAATTTTGAGGGACTATTTTGCAATTTCTGAAAAGTTGCAAAACCACCGCATTTAAACTGATAAACAAATCAGTTTTCGTTTGGGGCTGATCATTCTTCTCGTTTTCATTTGGTTCTTGATTCTCAAACATCACATACTTAAAGTTCGAAATTTTCTGAATTGTATCCGATCGAATAGTTCGATAGAACCGTCGAATTGATTCGATCTGAAGTGTTATCACGCCTTTTACTAATAAAATCCGAAAATTAATAAAAATATTAACTAAATAAACAACTAAATTATACCTTCACTCCTCAGCCCATATCATCTTTAATTCTGAAATCCACAATCTACGGGCTGCATCAAGATAAGTAGAAGAGATGATGTTAATGTAACTAAGTGAGATAG
>CM038117.1:24280307-24360505 GCA_001642375.2 Mentha longifolia
ATGAGGAAAAATTTGAGAGGGAGTAGCCTATAAATATTTTCCTTCACCTCCTTCTCAAGACATACAAAAAAAGGGACTGTATATTCACAATATATTTATCCCACTTCGAATTTTAATTAATTAATAAATTTTTATTTTTTTCAAAAAAAAGTCGAATTTAAAATTAAAAAAACCGATTAAAAAAAAAAATTGCGTCGCTGATGTCATAATGATGTCAGCGTTGATGCAGGCAGGGGCGCGAGCCGGGTGCGCTACTGCGAGGCAGGCTCGCCGGAGGAGGGTCTCGCCAGCGCGGCCCGGGCTCACTCCGCGGGTTCGCAAGCGGGAGCGAGCCCCTCCCTCAGGCCTGTTGCACATGCACTTAGCTATCCATTCATATATCACACTCTCAGATTGATGATCAAGTACTTTGGGATACAAATTATTCTTTAAGATATTGCCAATTGGACTTGATATGTCATGATGCTTGATTCGTTTATGTGATATGCACATGTTCAACTTCTATGAAACCTTTTCCGTTCGAAGTTATTACTTCTTGTCTATCATTTCAAGTTGAGATCCTTTGAATAGATTAGTATATGAAGCTTCTGTAATTTTTTTTTTTAGAAACCTAAGCATTCGGCCTTTTGACTAAGACTTTTGAACTTAAGTTCAAATCCTTTGATTGATCTTGGATAATTACCCTCAGTTCTTAAACTTATTCTCATCCATTTTACACCTTTAATCTGAGGTATAGTATTATATAAGTGAGATGAGAAGTTATAAGATTAATAAGATAAGATGTCGTGATTAGTGTGTAAAGTGTATTGTGTTTAGAGATGTAGTGTTGTTTATGTATTTAGGCATATTTTAAAACTAGAGCATCATAGATACATAAAAAATATTGATGTCTGATCTTAAATGAAAGATCGTATTAAGACCTTTAATTTTGTATAAAAAATTATAAAAATTCGAGAACAAAAGAACAAGTTATGATAATTTGAAGTTTAATAATTTAAATTATATTGAGATACGTGCTGAAATACTGAAAGGTGGGTGGATGATGAGATTTGATTAGAGAAAGTTAAGTGTAATAAGGGGTTTACTAATTGTACCATTTAGGTGTTAATTGTTTCCCAAAAGGAAATGGTCAATCATAGTGAGATGACCCAAAAAGGAAAATGGGTCAATTAGAGTGAGACGGAGGGAGTATTATTATTAAATACTTAGGTATAATTATCTAAGTATAGCTATTATATATTATTAAAGGTCGGTGATGTATAACTTACTCCCTCCATTTTTTTTAAGTGTCCTAGTTACTTTTTTCTTGTTTGTTTTTAAGTGTCCCATTTCAGAATTTGATGACATAATTGCTATATTTTTTCAATTTTACCCTATAATTAATGTTTTATATAAGGTGGTGTGCAGAAAAAGAAAATAATAAATGGGGTTAAAATGTAAATTTACAAATTCCTTCTTATTTGCGGTTTGTTGACCGGAACACTTAAAAAAAAGGAAGGATTATGTGTTATCAATACAATAGTATTGATATATTATGTGTATGAATAAAGGTACAAGTCATGAGGCTCAAGGTGACGTAGAGGAGCAGAAGTTCAACCTTAACAAACCCTGACGAGTGAGCTTTATTTTCTAAAATAATAAAAGCATGAATTGCATTTCATGATATTATGCAAGGGAAAAGCAGCAAATACCCCCTATGTTGACACCCCAGGGCAAATACACCCCTCATGAAACGTTTGGGGCTGCCAGACCCTTAACGTACACATAAGCGGTGCAAATCCCCCCTAACAGAATCATAAACTTCCGTTAAAAACAGAAATAAAGGAACACAACTTTCTTTGAGGAATTTTGTCGAACACCTGCTATGAGCCTGCAAAATAAAGTAGTAAAACACAAACTCATTAGTCATTATCGATTCAGAAATTTCACTCACAACGAAGCGAAATCACCAACCAGAATCTCGACAAACATACAAAGAAATCAAAGAAAATGTTTTACCTAGAAGCCCCAACAGCTTGAAGGTGAGGCGAGTGATGAGAAAGGTCTCCGAGGGCGAAACCATCATCCGGCAGAACCTCCGGCGGTTGCCGCCGAGGGATAGGGTGACGACGGAGGCTTTGCTCACCACTCGCCGCCGTCGCTTCTTCTGATTGGAGGCTGATTTGTCATTCGTGTACCTCGTGGTTCTCGGAATCAACGGCTTCCTCTCGATCTCAGACGACGCGGACATGAAAATCCTCATGGAATCGGCGTCCAAATCATGCTCCGATCTGAACAGCAATGCGGCCGAGGCTGCTGCATTTTTCATCGTCAAAGCAGGTGGCGAGGATGAGGACGAAGACGTGCTGGGATTCGACGCTGCAAGTAGATGTGAATACATATATAATGTGTATATATATATACACATACAAAATTAAGTACTTTCTTCTTCTTCTTTTCATCATTTTAATCAAGTTTGAGTAGAATATTCAAACTCGTGCTATTGGTTCAATCACGAGAGCTTCTTGCAATAATCTTCTAAGAATTTGTGTTGTACTACTTGATTTTGCAGGTTCACAGTAGGTGTTCGACAAAATTCCTCAAAGAAAGTTGTGTTCCTTTATTTCTTTTTTTAACGGACGTTTATGATTCTATTAGGGGAGGATTTTTTTTGCACCGCTTAAGTGTACGTTAAGGGTCTGGCAGCCCCCTAACGTTTCGTTAGGGGTGTATTGGCTCCAGGGTGTCAACGTTAGGGGGTATTTGCTACTTTTCCCTATTATGCAAACATGATTTAAATGTTGCATTAAGCATGTTTTATTAAGCTTTTGGACTAGCCAAGTTTTTATGCATGCTTGTGCCAATCTACGAGCAGCTCAAGGATATCAGCCCACTGAATCAAGACGTCAGTCGGGTAACTGTACACTCAGGTAAAGTGACCGAGGGGATGGCCACTCCTCAGGCACACTCTAAACTCTTGTGTGTAGATTTGGTTCTCAATCATATCTAATTATTGTTGGTGAAGTTTATGAACATCGGCACATAGCATATCAACAACACACAACATATTTTTCAAAAAGGCAACTCAGGTTCTTTCCTAAACCCCTAAGATTGTTTAATCGGGCAAGTCTAATCTATAGTCCTAAGTGACATTTCTATTTTGGGCGACGAGCTCACTAAGTACAATCTATGTACTTACGCCCTATACGTATTTCTAACTGGAAGCTAGGAATGAAGGGAGGCTAGCTAGGAGTTAGGATATTATGGTTGTAGCCCGGTGACATGTGTCCCCATACACACTCACAGCTATGTTTCCACTGAAAGTTCCGAACTCTTATCAAGCTATAGCAATAATAATTACAAGCTATTTTGTATTAAGCCTATGTTCCTCGAGAGTCTTTAATGTAACTAATCATAAGATTTGGCATGTAAATAAATAAACATATCTCCTTGATTCCCTCACTTCACTTCACCCTTCACACTTAACTTGTCGTATGACATTTTCCCTCCAGCACATAAATAACATATATCACTTAATAATTCCCTCATCATAAAAATGCATGTAAATAAATGCAACATTCCTCAATAATTCATCAACCATTTTACATTCCCAACCAGTAATTTAGTTTACCAGCCTCTCCTAGTAATGAGCCGGCGATTCGGAAAGGTCAAAAAACCGGGGCGTTACAGGTGCTCTTGAAGGCTTACATTTGTTGGTTGTGTTGACAGGTTGCTAGTGCCCAACCCGTTCAACCGGACGAGTTAGATCTCACTTCAATTGAAGATTCACCCTCTAAAGTTGGTAAAAAAAAATATTGTATTCATTTTCATGTAAAAATTCCGCATTAACTCTGAGTGTAATAAGTTGACCTCTTGTGTGGTCAGTGTAACATATCTATGATGAACTCTTTAAAAGCTACACTTCATTGATGATTTTCTACTGTCAGCGGGACTCGACTTATTTCAAAAAGAATTTAAAGAATTTTAACCTACACACTCCCCCACTAGGGATGGCAACGGGCCGGATCTGGACCGGATCCGGCTTGCTCCAGATCCAGATCCATTTTTTTTTCTTTGGTCCAGATCCGGCCCAGATCCATCGGGTCCAAAATAATGAGATCCATGCCCAGATCCAATGGATCTCCGGGTCTACGGATCTGGACCCGGATCCGTAGCATTTACCACTAAAATGAACTTTTTTAAAAAAAATTAGGATATAACTTCTCCAAAATTAAAATAAAAGTCGAGAGAGAGTGGTTTTCTCGTTGAGAGTTGAGACTTGAGAGAGTGGGGGGCGGGTGCTTATCACTCTCACTTTTGAGGGTGAGAGAATGCAATAATAATCAATAAGTATCGAGTCGAATCCACAGAGAATGTTAAAGGCGTAAGAATCTCAACTAGTAACTTGATTACCTAATCACTATCCAAGCTCACGAATAACATGTTTTTGTATTTTTTTACTTAACTAAGGAATGAAAATGACTAGATATTTCAAACTAAAACAAATAAACTAACAAGTAAACAAAGGATATAAACTCAATAATAGAAAAGCGTGATTCCAATTATACTTCGATTAGGCTTAAGTGATGGGCAACTAGAACACTAACTTGAACTAACCAATTTAATCTAACTTCATGTGGGAAACCTCCTATGTAGGGATGTCAATTTAGCCCGAAACCCGCGGGTTGACCCGAGTAACCCGAGCCAAAAGCGGGTTAGGGTAGAATATATCTAACCAAAAAAAAATTCAACCTGAATGGCCCGAACTGAATAGACCGAAACCCGATAGGGCTAGCCCGGAAACTTGGCGGGTTGGCCCGATAACCCGAAAGTTTTCATTAATTAAGTGTTAATTTTTATTACTTTGTTTCAAATATTAAAATTTATGTCTTGATTCAAATATTTGTGAAAAATATTACAATTTTCTATTATAAGTTGTATTCATCATAATATTTTCTCTATTTTGTATTTCACCACATAATAAAAAATGATTAATATAATTATTAAAAGAAAAATATCTTCACATCTCATTGAGCTACTTATTATATTATGCAAGTTGGAGTAACATAATACGAAATAAAGTGACTTCGATGGTATAACATGATTTATTTATTTTTATAAAATTATTGTTATAAAAAAAATCGTCAACTTCTTGGCCCGACTGGCTAGTCCGAGCCCCGAAGTTTAGGGTTAGGGTTAAAAATTTCTAACCCGAAAAAACTCAACCCGATTCAACCCGAACCGAATAACCCGAAACCCGACAGGGCTGACCCGAACCTGCTCGGGTTGGCCCGATTGACATCCCTACTCCTATGTATGATTCATTCAACTCTCGTTGCAACTAAATCAAGCGGATTAATGAAATACCTAATTCCGACTAGGACATCAAGTATAACATTAACTCCCAATAGCACATGGAGTTCTTTAGCCCTACTATCTCTAGCATGCAAATCTCTTGTTTCCTAGCATCTAATCTAATCCTCCTAAGCATTAGATCAAACAGTTGATATGCAACTATGATGATCAAGCATAATTACATAATAAAACATATCCCCAAGAGAGATGAACATGAAATTAGAAGGTAAATTCATAGATCAAGCCTAAGCCCAACCACCTAATCCTAATCTACATATAATTGGAATCACAAAGAGAACTAGCTAGACATGATCAAAGAAAATAAACCATAAGAAATGCATAAAACCATAATCAAAAGATAGAGAATTCAATAAGGAAGAAGAATATGGTCTTGAATTTCAAATCCACCAAGTAATGCTCCACAAATCTTCAAAAATACAAAAGTAGAAAGAGGGAAATGTAATTAGGGTTCTTCCAATGTTAAAGTATGAAAAGATACCAAATGGGGTGAATTTAGGGGTTAAATACATCACAAATCGAGTTTGGGTCGAATCGGGGCGAACCGGGACGAGTTCGGGCGAGCCGAACTCGCCCCTTAAGTTGAAGGAGGCGCGCGACCGGCTGGGCCGCCAGCCGGGTCGCCGGACTCTCTGCAGCCTGTGGCAATCGGGAGGAGGGGAACCGGCGGCCGGCTGGACCGCTGGTCGTCATCTTCCTTGACCGGTCCACTCTTCGTCTCTTGTGTGACTTCTCCGTTTTTGCTCGTTCTGTCTCGTACGAACTCCGATTCTCGATCCGCTTTTTGCTATAGCTTCATAACGAGCTCTTCTTTGTCATGGAATGATTAATTTGGCCAAATAAGTTCTCCATTATTCCTGAAAAAAGCATAAAGAAACTCGAGAGAACGAGGAAAACATAAATGAAATCAAACAAGTGAAACCCTAGCTATATAACTTGAAATTCCACATTTTTGAACATAAGTTTCACTCTAATTAAGCTCATTTCTTCCTCGTTTCTGGCCCTCGCTCCTTAACTACTTGAATGCTCTTTTCAATTCTTACAAAAATAGATCAAAAATCGAGAGAAAACGAGGAAAGTATAAAGTATGCTACAAGTTAAGAAACCCTAGCATTTCTAATATTTAAGCACATAAATCGAGACTCAAACACATGCAAAATATACTTGACATGCACATAAAATACGTGTTAATCAGGTGCTGAATCTAAATTTCTAGGGCAAGTATGAATTATGTTTTTCTTATTAAAAATTAAAAATTATAATATGAATATATGATAAATATAATACATATATATATACATATATATATATAACAGATCCACGGGCCGGATCTAGACCGGATCTAGATCTCAAAATTCATAATCCAGATCCGATCCGAAAAATACATAGTAAATCCAGATCCGATCCAGATCCATCGGGTCCAAATTTTGCAAGGTCCAGATCCGATTTTTCAGACCGGATCCACCAGATCTGGACCGGGTCCTAGATCCGTTGCCATCCCTATCCCCCACCTCACCCAAAAAAAAAAAAAAAAAAAAAAAAAACGTGTTTAGCGAGACAACTTGGGACCAATAAACTGAATGATACACATACATCATATAAAATATGTTATGCAATTTACAAAAAGGAACTTGAACTCGTAATGAAGTACTATTAAATTTATCCTAAATATAGCATACTATATTGCACTATGTATATTGGCTCCTAATTTTCACGACAGAGTTGGTTCTCATATGATTCAATATGATATGTTAATATGCGAAAAATGTTTAAACTTATATAAAATCATGCTTAAATAGGCATATAAATTATACTTGTAAGATCAGTGGTTCAAATATATTCTTATTTTTTACGCTAAGACTTATTTCTATATGAACCCAACTCACTCTCTTTATATATATAATTAAAATTTTGAAAAATCGAATAAAACTATTTAAATCACATTGGATTAAAAAA
Source organism: Mentha longifolia (assembly GCA_001642375.2). Taxonomy (NCBI): domain Eukaryota; kingdom Viridiplantae; phylum Streptophyta; class Magnoliopsida; order Lamiales; family Lamiaceae; genus Mentha; species Mentha longifolia. Next base: position 24,287,616 of record CM038117.1, read on the forward strand.
TTTCAATATAAATTTAAGTTCTTAAAGTGATCAATTCATCTAAATATAAACAAGAAGCCTGAGAGGATGTAGTAAACACTTAATACTTCCACAGTAAAATTCTCACATTGTTTTATTGAACTCTATAAAAAAGAACTTGTATGTATATATCCTCGCTAATAATGATTTAGAAAATTGAATAATAGATAATCAATCTGTTTGGATATAACCTAGTAATATAAAATTACGCACTTGATATAATGATTACTATAATACTCCCTCCATCTCACTAATATTGACATGTTTTTTTTATTGGGTCGTCTCACTAATATTGACACGTTTTCTTTTTCAGAAATAATTAACTCGTAAATGGTACAATTAGTTATTCTCCTTATTACACTTAATTTTCACTAAATAAATCTCATTATTCACTCACCTCTCAGAACATATCTCAATATAATTTAAATTCTAAAAGTTTAAATTATCATAACTTGCTCGTTTGTTCTCCGATTTTTATAATTTTTATACCAAATTAAAGGTCTTGATACTATCTTTCATTTAAAATCAGACAACGATATGTTTTTATGCATCTATGATGCATATAGTTTTAAAATATGTTTAAATACATAAACAACACTATATCCCTACACCCTATACACTTTACACACTAATCACTTTTGTCTTAAATTTCGTGCCGAAAAGAAACGCGTCGATATTACTGAGACAGAGGGAGTATTAGATAATACTATGTTATACTATTCCGAAACGTATATAATATTGAAATATTGCAAATATGACCGATAATGATAATTAATGTATTATTTTAATAAATAGTGCATATAATTACACTATTGCTCTTGAATTGAATTTGTAATGGGAAAAGTAGCAAATAAACCCCTAAGTGTAAGCCCCTAACACAAATATCACCCTAACGTGACGTCCGGACCGTATCCCACCCCAACGTGTGTGTTAAGCGAAGCAAATCCACCCTTCCGTCTAATTCCTCTATAACGTCATTACTCATAATTAATTTTTGTCTTTTTTTCTTTAACGGGAGGGAAGAAGTCGACCTTCCTTTTGAGGTGGCCTCGTTCATGTCGACTTCCGTGCTCAAGCACTCCCTCAGCCTCGCCTCTTGGCCAAAGAGGCGTAGCCATTAACGTTCATCGTCAAAGAAGCAGAACCGAGATTCGAAAAACTTAACAATGGCGACGACTGAACTTGCACAGTACCGCAGGAAAGCTGATTGTAAGGTTTTGCAGAAAACTGACAGAGATCGGAGAGCGAGAATGGAGGAATCTGGTCAGACTGAAACTGTGGCGGATTCTGCCACCTCGGAAGCGGGCCGGCGACAAGAAGCCTCTCAAGCAGCGGGCTGACTTGAAGCACGGTTTGCAAAAATTTCCCTTGGCGAGATTATCTATGATCAACGAGGACTGATTGATGGGAGGTTCGAGGAAATTCATGTCGGAGAACTCAGCAGAGTTAACGGGGGAGTGGAAATTGTAGGTTTCCGATAGGCTATTGGATTCGGTGATGCTCGAATTCAGTTTTGCCGGCTGGAATTGGGGGATGGGGGTTAGGGTTTCGGCGGTGGCGGCAGCGGAGGAAGTGGTTTTGATGAGAAGCTTTTGGAATTGATTCTTGGCTTCGTCTCTCTCTTAGATTGCGAATTTGGGGAGGCGGAGGTGAAAGTGGCAGCTGAAAACAACAGCGACAACGGAGGAGGAACTAGCAGCCTGACCACGGAAGTCGACATGAACGTGGCCACCTCAAAAGGAAGGTCGACTCCTTCCCTCCTGTAGAAGAAAAAAAAACAAAAATTAATTATGAGTAACGACGTTAAAGAGGAATTAGACGGAGGGGTGGATTTGCTTCACTTAACATATGTCGAGGTGGGATACGGCCTAAACGTCATGTTAGGGTGATATTTGCATTAGGGGCTTGCATCCTAAGGGCTTATTTGTTATTTTTCCCAATTTATAATAGGCAACATATATTTTGTAAAATAAGAATCTTCTATATATAGGTATAGATAGATAAGAATGGAAAATGGAGGAGAGAGGTCACATAGGTATGTGAGACATTGTAGTGCTCCAAATTCGCAACGAAATTAAAAATAGATTGATCGATTGATATAGAATTTCTTTTTCCTAGTAACAATGAAAGTTATAGCGCTAGGAGTAAACTTCAATATACTTATGCAATCAGTACAATTAATTAGTTTCAAACCATATTTTCTCCTCATTAGTTAACGATCGAACTCTATCATAGCTCATATATTATTATTATTATTATTATTATTATTATTATTTCCCCCTTCCTTTCTTTCCCATTTTTTTTGAAGCGAATCCAAATCATAGCTAGTATGAATTCTTTTAGATAGTTTTTGGGTTTTGACATTTTGAAATATGGATTATGCCTTTCTTTTTTGTTTTTTGATCTCTCTCTTTCTGATAAATGCTCACAGATAGTGTAGCAATGCTATATAAAAAAAACTAATATAAATATATACCGTAAAATTAAACTATACTAAAAAAACTTAACCCTAAACGGAAAAAGAATGCCCACGTGACACTAACGGTTGAGATATTAAATATGTCCATGATGAGTAGAGAAGCGTTTATGATCTATTTCTCGAGTAAATTTATTACATTCATAAGGGACTTATATGAACGTTAAAAACTAATATACAAACAAGCATTTGTGAATGACTGACATGTTACATGTTTCCATATGCTTAATTTTAATTAAATCGAAGTAGTGGTATATAATATTGTTACAGAAATGCTCCCTTATTTACCGTGAGCAAACTTAATGTGTGTACGGATGATGTGGTAGTGTCACGTCTATGATTTTTTAATTAATGGTTTAATTTTTTGGTATGATTTATCTTTATAACGTATATTAGTAATAATTTTTCTTTAATATATCACCGCCACATCAGTTGTTGACACATTAAACATGTTCACCATGGGTAGGGGAGCATTCCTTCATATTGTTAATAAGAAAAGAGAGTATGATATGAATAGTAATATCTCAAATTATCATAGTTTGCTTGTTTAATTTGTTCTTCAATTTTTATAATTTTTTTTTATCTCAAATTTAAAGTTTTGATACAATCTTTCATTTAAGATATATCTTTAATATGATTTTATGAAGTTATAATATTTTACTTAAAAAAAGACATGTGAATTCTACACTACAATATTTAATTAATGCAGAGTAATTACGCTTTTAACACTACTAAAATGTTTCTTAATATGTATAAGTGACCAAAAGTCTCAAATCAATTCAAAAGGGACGGAAAAAGTATATAATTATAGTGATAATCATATAAAGTACCCAATTTTCATAAGGAATGTTGAAAAATACCCACATTCATAAGGAATGTTGAAAAATTCCCACTTTTACATGCAAATGTCTATTTTGCCATTCAATGTGGAAAAAAATGTTTGGGGTGTAGTGTTGATGTGACATTTTTCTTACACCATTCTTACACATGGTACACTTAGTTGTGAAATAACTTGGAACCATTGAATTCATCATTACTCAAAAGATGATATTGGCATTGTTGAAGCAAATTTCCAGCTGGTCTGAAACTCTAAATCGTAAAGTACCATTTTTACACTGTTTAGCATGTGAATGATATTCAGATTTTAGTGATAAAATTAAACCAAATTAAAATATTGGATGAATTAATACTCAGTGTATCATGCATCTCTCAAATTTATTTCACATTTGAGTTTCTGAAACATATATTGTTGCATATTGAGAGTAAAATACTAGTAGAAATGTGAGATTAAAATTACTACTACTGGAAAATGGTGATTGGAATTGCAGTTGGAAAATGGGGATTGCAAATGCGGCTGGAAAAATAGCGATTGCAACTGCAGCCGGGAAATAGAAATTTGTATGCAAGATCCTCTGAAATTTCTATCCAAGAGCTCATTGATCTTAATTTAAAAGGTATGTTTAATATTTACTACAAAATTTTACAACAAAGTGTTAAATTTTTCATGAACTAAATTAGTGTTTTTTAGCTGAACTGTAAATTTCATGTTGCTTTATGCTAAATTACCATCATTGCAACATTATTTTCCCTTAGTTGTGTTTTTATTTACTTTGGGATGTTGTGACATTCATTTCGATGCATGTATATATTCGAAAGTATTAATCATGTATATAGACATATTTATGTTCTTAAGTGCTAGATGGCACAATACATGGTTTTGTTCTTTAGGAATTGTAAGTTAATATGGAAATTCCGAAAAACATGTTCATCAACAATTTTCAACCCCGTTTTTAAGGGTGTTCCCCTATATGCAAACCCAAAACATTAAAACACGAAACTTGTCCTTGTCTTGTGAGCTTTCTGTTGATATGCGGTGCGTCCAAAATGGTTAAGTTATGAGTGAGTTATGCTAGCCCGAAGTCACCCTGTTGACAAACCAAATCTGCCCAGAAAAATTCCAAGTCTGGAACCAGTTTCATCAACCATTTTGGCCATCGATCTTAAACATGTTATGTTGCTTGATTCCAAACTCTAAAATATGAAACATGTTCTCTGAAATACCAGCTTTGCATTCATAGGTTGCTCTTTGTTAATGGCCAAGTCATGCGAAAGATATCTTATCTCAAAGACATCATGTTAGTCAATTTCATGATCCGGTTTTGATCCTCGATTTTGAACATGATCCTTAACTCGAATAAACAAGGGCCAACATGAAAGTTGTTCCTCATAGTCTCAGATTTCTATTGATATAAAGTTCATCCAAAACGATCAAGTATTGAGTGAGTTATCGTAACTCGAAGTTGTCAACTCGAACCTGCCCAGCTTCAATTTTCAGAGCCTAAGTCCTCTAATGAAATGTCGATTGCTTCCAACTCACACGTGCATTAATTCCAAAACTTAAACATGTTATAGCCACATGTCTTAGCTTTCTAAATCCATAGTTTATGCCATGTTTTAGTTAGTATCGAATGAGAAATAATTATTCTATTAAGGCATCGCCGAATTGTCTTCTTTGATGAACCGATCCAAAGATTGATTGGCAACTCATGATTCATTTACAATCACAACCTCTAATTGGAATCATTAGAAAGCTTATTCTTTCAGCTTTTCATCCACATGACTTATACTTCATTTGAAACTCGTTAGCTCAAGATATAAATCATTCTTTGAACCCCAACCTTCATTCATGATGTGTGATTGACTTCTAAAGTTTGAAGTATTGTGATCAATTGACATGTTCCATTTCATCAAATCCTTTTTCATGTCAAGAACACAAGTCTTACCTTTCATTCTAAGATTTAAAAATAATTTCTTAAGTATCAAGCAAAGCCTCTTTGATCAATTCTTCGAAGCATGTCACATCAGCCAATTGGCTAAGTCTAGGAAATTAAATTCCTAATATCCTGATTGATTATGAACCCTCATACTCAATAGCTTCATATCATCCATCTCACACCTTCAACCTAATAAGGTATAAGTATATGATGGTAATGAATTAAAATGAGATAGAAGCTAAGTTAATAAGAGGCTAAGTACAAGTATTAAGTATAAGTACAAGTGTAGTTAAACACTAAGGGGTTCAATATGCAAGCTAAATGTTTATGTACTAACACTATGTGTGAATAAGTTGCTAGTCGTGGAGACAAGACAATAAGGAGAGACGGAGACTAATCGATTGCTTGCTTGATTACTAAAGAGTGAGCTTTACTTTCTTAAATATAAAATGCTTTTGCCAAAAGATTATGTTATGTTTTGCATGTTACACATAAAGCCATTGTTATGAAATTAGACTTGCCACTTTTTTTATCATGCATGCACAACTAGTCTACAACCAGCTAGACGATATCGACCCTTCTGAATCGAGATGTCAGATGGGTGTGTGTACACAAGAACGGTATGGTGCTCGAGAGGCTGGCCAACCTCTCGGCACAACTCTTCTCTGTAGACTTGGTTTACATCATATTTATTTGCGCACGCATATGTCAATGTTTGAGCATATAGAATTATTAAGAGCATGCTAAAGCGTTTTCAAACATGCGACTCATGTTCTTTTATAAAACCCCTGAGTTCCCTTTAAAATTGGGCAAGTCTACCTGTATAGCCCTAAGTAATATTGCTTTTGGGCAACAAGCTCACTAAGTACAATCAACGTACTTATGCCATGTACGTATTTTTAAATGTGCAGGTTAACTGGAAGCGATGAGATGAAAGCGAGGCAAGCCATGGAGTTGAAATATTATGGTTGTAGCTCGTGGCATGTGTCTTCATACACGTGCCACATCCATGCTTTTACAACAGACTTATGTCATCCATCGATAAGTAAGATATGATACGATCCTTGCCGACCGTATATCGAACACGCAAGCGCAAGACTCAATAGATAAAGATGGAAAATCCTAAAACCACTAAGGTCGAATCCAAGAAGTAATATAGGCAAGAATTATCTCCCTATACCCCAACGTGGTATTGCCTTAGCAACTCGGGGACGATGAATGACACACGAACGAGGGATGATTGACTCGTCAATTCTTCGGATAAAAGAATTTCTTGGTCACACCAAAAGAAATTCGAAGAAAATTCTCAAGAGAGAAATATACTTAATTTTTATTCATCAAAGGTTCTAATTTTCGTCACCCCACATAGAGCCTTATTTATAGGCTTCAAAAAGTCCTAATTTTACAAGAAAACTAGTCAAAAACTTATTCTTAAAGATATCAAATCAAATCCTAGTCTAAAAAGGAATAAAATTACCAAAATAATGCTGAAAATAAGCCTACCAACTAGAGTACTAATAAAATCCGAAAATTAATAAAAATAATTAACTAAATAAACAACTAAATTATATCTTCACTCCTCAGCCCATATCATCTTTAATTCTAGGCCCATGAACTGAAATCCACGATCTACGGGCTGCATCATTCCCCTCCTCTTGAAGAGGATTTGTGCTCAAATCTTGCTCGTCTCCTACATCAAAAGGAAAGAAATTTTGCTTGTCCTTCTCTTCAAATTCCTCCAACTTCTTTATCCCCTTGAACTCAATCAAATGTTCACTCCCTCGAATGGATAATAAATCATGAAATACATCTTTGGAAGAAACATCATCGAATTCCTGCACAAATGAATAAATATAAGAGAATTCAAGATCATTAGTGGACAAAACTTTCCCCTTGCACACCTTTGCACCCATGGACCTCTCCTCATCCAGTTTCAACTCCGCGGACCTCTCCTCATCCATTGCCATCTCCAAATCACCATTCCCAACATGCAAAGACTTATACAACAATGCATTCTCATTTGTCTCCACTTTCTGCTCATTCGACGTCTCCATCTCCACTTCATCTTGCAATTGCACTTGATCCTCACAAATTTGTTTCTCAACGACCAATTGAGTAAAAGGTACAAGCGACACAGTATCCTCGACATGAATGATGTTCTCTCGCTGTTCTTCATCATCCACTTGATTCTCCACACTTGGAATATCACCATCAAATTTTCTCAACTCTCCATACAGTTCTGCCAAGATTTCCAATATCTTCACCTTTGAATCCTCTATGGTCACAACTCCACCACTATCACGAATTGGACTAGAGAAACTCATATAATCCGACCTTGGCTTCACATATGCACGTGTGTACACCTTCAGCTGCTCTTCTTCCTCCCAAAAACTTCTCTTTTAATATGAAACATTAGCAGCTTTGGGTCGCCTCCAATCGGTCTAATTCGCAGGATAGTAATACGATGACGATGGCACATAACGCTTCCTCATCACCGCCTTCATCTCTTTCCAAGTCTGGATAGGCTGCTCTCCGTTTCTTCTTTTACTCTTCACAAACTGATCCCACCAAGTAAGAGCATAGTCTGAGAACGTAGTGGCTACTAACTTCACCTTCTTCAGCTCAGAGTAATCTTGATAATCAAACATCAACTCCACCTTCCTTTCCCACTCAAGATAGGCTTCTGGATCGTTCCTCCCTTGGAATAAAGGAATGTTCATCTTGATGTTTCCCAGATTATTATCGTGTCTTCTTCTTAGACCTCTATACCAGCAGTCCTCTTCATCTCCATTCTCCCAATCCTCTCCATACCCATCATATTCCGACTCAAAATAATTTCATCGGTTAATTCCTCGACTTCCTCTACCTCCAAACACCGACATACCTGCAAAATAATTTTTCCTTTTTTTTTATTTTTATTTTTTTTTTATTTTTTATTTTTTACGAAAATGTTAGCTAAAAACAGGATCCTCACCACCTCACAAGCACTCGTGTATCACTCAATGATATATGGCTTTTACCCTCTTTTAATCTCACTCTCTTGCCTTTTACCACTCAAAATCTCTCTTAAAGAACTCAAATCAACTAAACTCCGATCAACGAATCAACAAACACGAAAAATAGGAAAATAGCTATTAAGAAACTGATCCTAAAGGCTCTAGACGACTCAAGAAAGCAGTTTTTTTTTTTTTAACCCAAAGTACGCAGCCGAAAAACGAATGTTATACACCTAATGGAGCAGATTTTGCATAGCCAACGAGAATTAGAATGGATGTGTAAAGGTGTTGGACATGTATGGATGTATGGATAGATGTTATGGCATGTAGGTAGACGTGTATGATTAGGGGGCAGCAACGTATCAAGTAAGAACACTTAACTACGAAACCAATCTAATTATCACCAAACCAAGAAACATACACCCTCGCCCACTACGAATTTGAAATAGGCTACACGTAGTAATTGGATCAAACAATTAACTATACCGACAAAGAAAAAAAAAGAATATCAGAACAAGAACGAAGACGCTGCCCTAGATACGAAATCAATTATTTTTATTTTTATTTTTATTTTATTATTACGACGCTAATAACGCAGAAGCATGAAATACATAATTCAGAATATGACTCGATCAGACACGACACGAACGATACGAAGACTCAAACACAAACGAATCTCAATTTTTTTTTTTTGATAAGACTCGAATATAAGACACAAAGACACGAAACAAAACGACGACGAAGAATAAGGAACAAAGAGCAACGAACGAAAAGATACAATAAACCTGAATGCCCGGAAGACGATCTGGCTCTAATACCAAATGATACGATCCTTGCCGACCGTATATCAAACACGCAAGCGGAATCCAAAACCTCTAAGGTTGAATCCAAAAAGTAATATAGGCAAGAATTATCTCCCTATACCCCAACGTGGTATTGCCTTAGCAACTCGGGGACGATGAATGACACACGAACGAGGGATGATTGACTCGTCGATTCGTCGGATAAAAGAATTTCTTGGTCACACCAAAAGAAATTCGAAGAAAATTCTCAAGAGAGAAATATACTTAATTTTTATTCATCAAAGGTTCTAATTTTCGTCACCCCACATAGAGCCTTATTTATGGGCTTCAAAAAGTCCTAATTTTACAAGGAAACTAGTCAAAAACTTAATCTTAAAGATATCATATCAAATCCTAGTCTAAAAAGGAATAAAATCACCAAAATAATGCTGAAAATAAGCCTACCAACTAGAGTGTTGGATATTTTAGTGTAATTGGATTGACTGGTTTGATCAGTATTGTCATAATAATACATCATATAAGTTTGGTGGTGCGGAGTGCACGCTTATATGAATTTATTATGATTTTAGGGGCGAAGCCCCTAAAGGACGGGGGTTCGGGGGCAGCGCCCCCGATAGCGGGGTCCAAGGGGCGGCAGCCCCTGGCGGGGTCCAAGGGGCAGAGCCCCTGGCTGGGGTCGAGCTGTGTAGAAAATTCCGATTAAATTGCTGTGTAGAAAATTCATCGGAAATTTAATTTTCGGAATTTTGAGGGACTATTTTGCAATTTCTGAAAAGTTGCAAAACCACCGCATTTAAACTGATAAACAAATCAGTTTTCGTTTGGGGCTGATCATTCTTCTCGTTTTCATTTGGTTCTTGATTCTCAAACATCACATACTTAAAGTTCAAAATTTTCTGAATTGTATCCGATCGAATAGTTCGATAGAACCGTCGAATTGATTCGATCTGAAAGTGTTATCACGCCTTTTACTAATAAAATCCGAAAATTAATAAAAATATTAACTAAATAAACAACTAAATTATACCTTCACTCCTCAGCCCCATCTCATCTTTAATTCTGAAATCCACGATCTACGGGCTGCATCAAGATAAGTAGAAGAGATGATGTTAATGTAACTAAGTGAGATAGCTAGTTAGATAATGTAAGGCAAGAGTAAAGTGTAAACATGTTTATTCTTCGATTTTCTTCTTTTAAACCTATAATTCATTGAAGTATAATAGCATATTCAAGTGTCGAGATTTAGCTAAATAATTAATCTGCATTTATTCCTCTATCCTTTGCATTTAGCCCTTGAATTCCTCATTTGATATCACATCTTCCGTTTTAATAATCCAATTCCTTCATTAATTAAAAGCAAGAAGTAAGTTTCGCGATTGTTCATCAGCCCCTTTAGCGTTCTACCGTAGTGCCCTGTCTCCGAGTGACATTTTTACATGTCCTGGGAGGTGTGGTGTTACACTCCGATTGTAGAAATTACGTTGACTATCTTCGGTCTATTGAATATGCCCTAATTTAAAATGCATGATAACATAATTAATGCATGATTATAACAATCAATGAAATACAAAATAATTACGATCGAAACAGCCATAATTACACTCGCTTGTGGAACAATTCAAATAAAATACGAGTGTAATTACTCTAATTACGACTGGAATATCAATCTACATTCAACATTATTTTACTTCGAATTAATAAATATATGTAGAGGTTAATCCATCTCAAATTAAGCATGAGAAGTTTAATAATTCAACAAATTACGACCGAATACGTCGTACTACAACCTCAATATTTTTTTCTTTTAGAAAACTACTCCCTCCATCCCCCTTCAATTGTCCAGTTTGACTTATTGACTTTTTGGCACGCATTTCCACCGAGTCGGGAAACGAGTTATAAAATATAATTTTGAAGTATTGTTTCTTTTACGGGATACTATGAGTGTCATAGTATCCCGTAAAAGAAACAATACTTCAAAATTATATTTTATAACTCATTTCCCGGCTCGGTGGAAATGCGTGCCAAAAAGTCAATAAGTCAAACTGGACAATTGAAGGGGGATAGAGGGAGTATTCAATAATCTGCTTAAAATCATGAATATAAATTCAATAATTCAACAAATTATGACCGAATACGTCGTACTACAACCTCAATATTTTTTCTTTTAGAAAACTATTCAATAATCTGCTTAAAATCATGAATATAAATTCAATAATTATTTTCTAATGCTAAGCTATCAATTGAAATTTATCCAACAAATGTGGATAATTACAGTTTTTTCCGTGCATATTCAATATTAACTTACAATTTTTTTTTTAACAAAAGTGTGAATTGTGCCTACTTAAGAACATAGAGATGCCTATAAACATGTTTATATTTTGTATATCTCCAACAATTCCAAATTAATGTTGCAACAACCCAAAATTTAATAAAAACAGAATGAAGGGAAAATAATGCCACATCGACCATAATATTGTAGAAAGCGAAAATTATAGTACAGTGAAAAAAAAAAAAAAAAAAAAACTAATTACCTGTTCATTTCCTTGTGGTGCAGCCATTGTCCACTTTAAATCACAAATTGCTGCTTTAATAGACTTAGAAAGTTAAAACTACCATCCCTATCAAATGTTTATTCTGGCAGCCTACAAAAAACACAAAATTTTCAGAAAATTACCGTCGGAGAAAAGTATAAAATATGAAAATTTGGGCTGTGAACTTACACGGTCGGAAAATATAAACAATGGTATTCTCTTCCTACAAATTTCTACCAATTTTAGATCCCTAACCGTATCTTATGCAAAATCGGTCGCTAATGTTGCAATATTCCAGAGAGAAAATTGAATTTTCGAACCACAAACTGCTCCTAAATTTGCAACCAGAAAATAAGAGATGAAGGGAAAATATGGGGAGAGGCAGATGGAATAACAGAGTTTGAATGGAATTGAATGGAGTCAAAGCAATTAATAAATAAAGTTGATGGAAAATGACGGTTCCCACACCCCAACATCTTAAAAAGAAATTGACGCACATCACCATCGTGTATCACATCATTCAACCTCATTCAACCGTATAAGACAAAAGGGCAAAATAGGAAATACTCATAAAAATGGGTATTTTTCAACATTCCTTATGAAAAGTGGGTATTTATGAATAGCCCCCATTCACATATGTGCCGATAAGTGCGACTTATTGTTGAAATGCGTCGGTCTTTTTCTTTTCTCCCCTAAAAAGTACTCCATTCAAACAAATAATTAAATTTTGCAAGTAAATAAATAATAGTAGTATATATATTCTTAAAATTGTACGAGACAAAACAAAAGATATAGTATAGTATGTTTTTTTTTATTATGGTTTATAATCTATATCCCGAATTAATAAAGTTCGCAAAATAAACTCACAAGACTTTAAAATGGATATTACTTTAAGAAATAGAATATTAATCAATATTATACCTATATATGTGTAAAATATATTGCATGTAAATCAAAATAGTAATTTTTTTGATCAGAAATCAAAATAGTAATCTATATATATATAAAGAGGGAATCCTGAGTGGCAATTTTGTAATTTATTTCAATTTGAAGGCAAAATTTCTAACACCCTAAATAGACGTGTCCTACTCTTTCCACAAACTTAGGAATAGATTGGTGGTGGGTTAGTTTATTTATTTTTATTTTTTTTAAGTTTCACATGTATGTTTTTCAAAATTTTAGGAAATATTGAGTAGATAAATATTGGGTTCTTTTAATTAGATTTTTATATGTTCATGGATTTTTTAAATTATATTTGAAATTAAGTTAAATACAATTCTAAAAAAAATTAAATGAAAGATTTATTATTTAAGTATTAATATTAAATTTTATTAGTTCTGTTATTAACATAAAACAATTTATTTATACATATATATTGTAGAGGGTAAATCTACAATTGAAGTTGGATCCGACTCGTCCGGTTGAACGGGTTGGATAGATTGAACGGGTTGGGCACTAGCAACCTGTCAACACAAGCAACAGACGTAAGAGCCCTTCAAGAGCACCGGTGGGGGTGTCCGGTGAAGGGCCTCCGACGCTCAAGTCAGTAGGGCAATAGAGTGATGCGAAAAAGTAAATAAACTGAATTGAAATGATTAAGAGTTGAGAGAGATAATGCAGGGTGGTCGAATAAGCCGATTGATCTGGTTGATCCGACTGAAATGACTGAGACGACTATTATGACTGAGATGACTGAGACGGAGAAGATGGTCGTTCTCACTAGTCTTGCTAGTTCAAACGATCGGAAACCTCTGCTTGAGAGAGTATGAGTGCGTTGAGAGGGTAGAGAGCGAGAGAGCTAGAATAGAGAGTGTGAGTGAATGCGTGAGAGATCCGATGATCCTAATGATCGTGATGAGTCGTATATATATGCGACGGCTCCAACCCTTAGGGTTTAAACTGTTTATCCTCATCTACTGCCCCACCTCGTTCGTCTGTTGCGATACTTGCGGAAGAGATGGCTGTTGTTGACTCGTTCTTCAACCCTAGCAGTAGGAGAAAGCGGCTTGACTCAGTCAAGCGTGTTGATAAATTGATTTGCTCAGGTCGGACACCCTTGGGCCCAAGAATAGATATTGGGCTATTCCGTTCGGTCCAATTGATCGCATTGGACCAATTGAATATTTGGGCTGACGAATTTTGTCCACTACAGTTTGTCCCCCACTCTTTAGTTGTTGAAAAAGTAGAACTTGCCGGGCGTACAATACAATCGAAGATTACAAGTGAAATAAGAAAAAACTACGAACAAAGTGAAATTTGAAGTCGAGTCGAGGAAACCCTCTTTCCGCAAGACGAATTACGCCCCGGCTAGTGCTCGCGGATTTGGCGCTTCGTCCCCAAAGATAAAACGACTTCTCGTCTTCTTAGTAGCAGCACCACAAACTAAGAAGCTCCGGCGAACTGGAAATAAAAGGCGAAGGAACTGAGCTAAAAAACTGAATGCAGTAGAAGAGAGGATGCAAAATGCTTTGAGTTGTGTGTCCTAGAATGACCTGCAGAGCCTTCTATTTATAGGCTGCTCATTCAGGAGGGACATCAATGCCATAAAGGCATTAACAGCCACTAAGGTAGTGGGGTAGTGGGTTAGTGGAAGAGGCTGACTGTTCAGCTGAAGAGACACCTTCCAGAGTCTTCTTCCGGATGGGCCACGAATTGGGCTGGACGGGTAGGCCTCATCTCAAAGGAATTTGGGCTAGGCAATTGGGCTTCCACATGGCCCAAAAATGCTATATATTTTGTGGTCCAAAAAATATAGTACACAAGACCCCAAGCCCAAGCCCAAGCCAAAGGCCCAAAGGACCACCCAAAGGACCAATTGCCAAGATCCAAGTCCACGGCCACGAAACCCGAACCCGAACCCGAACCCGAGCCCGAGCCGGAGCCCGATCCGGAGCCGGAGCCGGAGCCGGAGCCGGAGCCGGAGCCGGAGCCGGAGCCATCCGTGCCGTCCGGCACGGACGGCGGGGCCGGATCGAGTGTGTGCTCACGCGAGAGCCCAACCACACACTTATCCACTTACTTGGCCCACTTGTTATTAAGCCCACATGTTTAAACACTTTTAAACAGCACACCACATTAATATTTAATCAATGTGGTATAACTTACACTTCATTAACTAATGAAGTAACTCTCCACCAAACTTTGAACATTTATATCTCACTCACCGGAAATCGGTTTTGAGCCTATAAATATACCACGCTCATCTACTCCGCGAGTAGAACAATAATCTAATATTTAATTTATGTAATAAATTAAATATTTGTTATTATTTATTTGGTCAAAAACCAAATTTCCAACAATCCCCCACATGAGTGAGATAGCCATATGCAAATGTATGCAAATGCAAGAGCTCAGTCCTCACGAGGTATAAAAGTATTAGGGTAGGTAGTTTGTGGCTTTGAACCTTCCATAGTCAACACCATCGAGTACACAGGCGGCATAGTAGCGCAATGCTTTGAACGATCCCTCCATGGCGTGCACCTAGACAACGATGTTAACGCTTATACACCTCAACCTCATCCGTTCTCACGTTTTGTGTCCATTTCGGCCTTGAACACCCCTTTGGATTCATAAGTGTATCTAACGAAGCGGCCTCACTTCACACTTACATAGGTGATTCTTTACCGAGTATCTTGCCATACTCAACCTCCTCGAAGTATTTAGGAATCATTAAAAGTCATAGACTTAACCTCACCACTAGGCAAGCTTTCAGCACTCAAACGCTTTCTAAGGAATAGATAAATGTGAGTGTTTTCACACGAACTTTCATAGCTTAGTTTTCCCTTTGAACCAAGTTCTTGGGATTTCCAATCATCATGGTTGGGTTACCACTATGATAGTTCTTAATTTGTGGATTTTACTCCCATTCCCTCTAGCAACTTATTCATTTGATCACGGTTTAACCCTTTGGTTAGTGGATCCGCTAGATTATCCAACGACTTTACATAGTCGACTGAGATAATCCCAGTTGTGATCAAATGTCTCACGGTATTATGTCGTCGACGAATATGTCGAGACTTACCATTATACAAACCACTTTTTGCCCTACCAATAGCCGCTTGGCTATCACAGTGAATCATCACCGGAGGCAATGGTTTCTCCCAACATGGTATGTCCTCAAGAAAGTTTCTTAGCCATTCGGCTTGTTCACCAGCTATATCTAAAGCTATGAATTCGGACTCCATGGTGGATCGGGCTATACACGTCTGTTTTGTGGATCTCCACGTAACAGCTCCACCCCCAATAGTAAACACATACCCACTTGTAGAAAGTGAATCTTTCGTGTCCGAAATCCAATTCGCATCACAGTACCCTTCAAGTACCGGGGGGTATCTCAAAAAATGTAGCCCATGACTTTGAGTATACTTCAAGTATCTCAAAACTCGTACAAGAGCTCTCCAATGCTCTTTGCTTGGATTGCTCGTGTAACGACTCAATTTGTTAACGGCACATGCTATGTCGGGTCTAGTGCAATTTGTAAGATACATTAAACACCCTATGACACGAGCATAGTCTTCTTGAGCAACCGACTCACCTCGATTCTTGCTCAAATGAACATTAAGTTCAATAGGAGTTTTAGCGGGCACGCTATCAAAAGCGTTAAACTTCTTGAGCACTTTCTCAACATAGTGAGATTGTGACAAGACAATCCCATCGGATTTCCTTAGTATTTTCATACCAAGAATAACATCCGCTAAACCCAAGTCTTTCATGTCAAAGTTCCTCTTTAACATGCTTTTCGTTTCGTTAATTACACGGATATTGCTACCCATAATTAACATGTCATCTACATAAAGACACACAATAACATATCCGTTATTTGTGTTCTTAATGTAAACACATTTGTCACATTCGTTTATTTTAAAACCATTTGATAGCATCACACTATCAAATTTCAAGTGCCATTGAAGTGGCGCTTGCTTCAATCCATAAAGGGACTTAACCAGTTTGCAAACCTTCTTCTCTTTACCAGGTTCTACAAATCCTTCTGGTTGTTCCATATAGATTTCCTCCTCTAAATCTCCATAGAGGAAAGCAGTTTTCACATCCATTTGATGTATCTCGAGATTGTGCAATGCAGCAATTGCGAGAAGCACCCGAATGGATGTAATCCTTGTTACAGGAGCATAGGTATCGAAATAATCGTACCCTTCTTTCTGCTTAAACCCTTTGACAACCAAACGGGCCTTGTACTTGTCAATTGATCCATCGGCTTTGTATTTCCTTTTAAGGATCCATTTGCACCCCAAGGGTTTACACCCTTCGGGCAAATCAACCAACACCCAAGTGTGGTTTTGCCTAATGGACTCAATTTCACTTTGTACCGCTTCTCTCCAAAGCGGACTGTCCGATCTAGAAAAAGCTTCTTTGATCGTCGTAGGTTCTTGATCCAACATGAACACTACATAATCCGGACCAAATTGCTTTGGTTTCCGAACTCTACTACCACGTCTCAGTTCACTATCTTCCGGATTAGACCTTTGTCGTTTGCGTGACTTAGGTTCTTCATCCTCGGATTTAGAACTCGTGGCTTCACCTTCAATTCTATTGCTAGAATTGGTTTCTACATTACCCTTGTCTTTACAAGGATATATGTGTTCAAAGAATATTGCATTCCTTGACTCGATCGTTGTACCCACAGTCATGTCGGGTACTTCCGACTTGTGGATAACAAAGCGATAGGCGCTGCTGTTATGTGCATACCCAATAAAGATACAATCAACCGTTTTAGGGCCAATTGTAACTTGTTTAGGTAGAGGCACTTCAACCTTCGCCAAACACCCCCACACTTTAAGGTATTTGTACGACGGTTTCCAACCTTTCCATAACTCATAAGGAGTAACATCTTTACCTTTGAGTGGAATCTTGTTTAATATATAGTTGGCTGTCAAGACAGCTTCCCCCCACATATTTTGGGGCAACCCTGAACTAATCAACAAAGCATTCATCATCTCCTTAAGAGTTCGATTTTTACGTTCAGCAACGCCATTTGATTGAGGTGAGTATGGAGCCGTCGTTTGATGAATTATACCACTTTTGTTGCATAATTCCTCAAACGGAGCGACATATTCGCCACCTCTGTCACTTCGAACACTCTTAATTCGACCACTTAGTTGATTTTCGGCTTCATTCTTGAAGTGTTTGAACGCTTCAATAGCCTCATCTTTACCTCTTAAAAGATAAAGATAACAATATCTCGTGCAATCATCGATGAACGTGATAAAGTACTTCTTACCACCACGAGTTTGCACATACTTTAAATCACACACATCGGTGTGAATTAAATCAAGGGGTTTCGTGCTCCGCTCAACCGAATGAAACGGTGGTTTTGTCATTTTTGCCTCAACACAAACTTCACATTTGTTTTGAGTGTTAACTTCATTTAACTTTAGTAAATCTAAATTTACTAATCATTTTATAGCATTTAGATTAACATGTCCTAATCTACAATGCCATAAATTAGAGCACTCAACAATGTAAGAGGAAGTAGTAGCATTTTCATTACTCTTAATAGATTTGGGTACATGGCGTATAGCCAATACATTCAACCTAAAAAGACCATCAGAGAGGTAACCCTTTCCAAGGAAAGTACCACTCTTTGACAAAATAAACTTGTCAGACTCAAAAACTAGTCTAAACCCCTTATTAACTAGAATAGAGCCCGAGACCAAGTTCTTTCGGATGTCGGGAACATGCATCACGTTCTTCAAAGTTAGAGAATTGCCGGATGTAAGCTTTAGCACCACATCTCCAACTCCGACAACCACGGACGAAGCTTGGTTCCCCATGTTGAGCTTCCTCCCCTCAACAACTTGATAGGTTACAAAGTTGTTCCTATCGGCACACACGTGCGCAGTAGCGCCGGTGTCGATGAACCAGCCTCCCGACTTTTCGACTTGGTTGACCTCCTCGGTGACCACAGCCGTAAAGTCTTCTTTCACCCACTCGCCATCTTTTTCGGCGACGTTGGCAGCATGTTTCTTCTTCTTCTTGTTCTTGGGCTTCTTGCAGTCCTTCGCAGTATGCCCATGCTTACCACAATTGTAGCAATCACCATCAAACTTCTTCGATGGTCCCTTCGCCTTGCCTTTGTCTTTGGCATTTAGGCGATCACGCTTGTTGGAGGGACCGCCCTTCTCCATCAAGTTCACCTTGGCATCAGACGGTGCCTTTGGTTTGTCTTGATCGCGCACATCCGACTCGATGCGTAGCTTCACAATTAAGTCTTCAAGAGTCATCTCCTTTCGCTTGTGCTTAAGGTAGCTCTTGAAGTCCTTCCAATGAGGGGGCAACTTCTCGATCAATGTTGCAACCACGAACGCGTCCGGAAGGACCATCCCCTCAGCATGGACGTCATGTACAATGAGTTGGAACTCTTGTACTTGCTCCATCATTGGTCGAGAATCGACCATCTTGTAATCCAAGTATCGTGCTACCACGAACTTCTTCGTACCCGCATCATCGCTACGGTACTTCTTGTCTAACGCCTCCTAAATTCCTTTGGAGGTGTTGACACCGGAGTACACATTGTACAAGCCATCATCCAAGGCATTTAGGATGAAATTCTTGCACAAGTAGTCTCCATTTCGCCAATTGTCGTAGAAGGCTCGAACATGGAAGTTGACCTCCTCCGCACTTGGTACAGGTGGTTCATCTTCCGTTAGGAAGTTCGCCACCCCCAATGTTGTTAAATAAAACAACATCTTTTGTTGCCACCTTTTGAAGTCGGCTCCTCCGAACTTCGGCGGTTTCTCGGCGGGTGGCATCACCCTTGGTGCCGAGCTCGCTCCCATCAGAGAGCCACTTGGGTTAGGCCCATAGGCCGTCCCCACAGTTGAGCCCATGAAAGGTGCTCCAACAGTTCCACTAAAAGTAGAACCCACGGTGCCGCTTGAAGCAGAACCACCGCTTGACAGAAATGGGTTATTGAAAGCCCACGAACTTGAAGGCATGGTCGAACCTCCGGTGTTTGAATTCATTGCAGATGCTGTTGTAAAGCTTGGCAATGAAGTAGTCATTGTTGACGGAACAGTGGCGGACATGGTGGATGGCAATGTTGAAGCTCCAATGGACGAGTCGGTGGAAGCGGCAGCACTTGTCATCTTCGAATAGGTGATTGAACTTCAAACTCCTTGGAACGGCAAGTACTAATTCGTCTTGCGTTTGTTGAAAAAGTAGAACTTGCCGGGCGTACAATACAATCGAAGATTACAAGTGAAATAAGAAAAAACTACGAACAAAGTGAAATTTGAAGTCGAGTCGAGGAAACCCTCTTTCCGCAAGACGAATTACGCCCCGGCTAGTGCTCGCGGATTTGGCGCTTCGTCCCCAAAGATAAAACGACTTCTCGTCTTCTTAGTAGCAGCACCACAAACTAAGAAGCTCCGGCGAACTGGAAATAAAAGGCGAAGGAACTGAGCTAAAAAACTGAATGCAGTAGAAGAGAGGATGCAAAATGCTTTGAGTTGTGTGTCCTAGAATGGCCTGCAGAGCCTTCTATTTATAGGCTGCTCATTCAGGAGGGACATCAATGCCATAAAGGCATTAACAGCCACTAAGGTAGTGGGGTAGTGGGTTAGTGGAAGAGGCTGACTGTTCAGCTGAAGAGACACCTTCCAGAGTCTTCTTCCGGATGGGCCACGAATTGGGCTGGACGGGTAGGCCTCATCTCAAAGGAATTTGGGCTAGGCAATTGGGCTTCCACATGGCCCAAAAATACTATATATTTTGTGGTCCAAAAAATATAGTACACAAGACCCCAAGCCCAAGCCCAAGCCAAAGGCCCAAAGGACCACCCAAAGGACCAATTGCCAAGATCCAAGTCCACGGCCACGAAACCCGAACCCGAACCCGAGCCCGAGCCGGAGCCGGAGCCGGAGCTGGAGCCGTCCGTGCCGTCCGGCACGGACGGCGGGGCCGGATCGAGTGTGTGCTCACGCGAGAGCCCAACCACACACTTATCCACTTACTTGGCCCACTTGTTATTAAGCCCACATGTTTAAACACTTTTAAACAGCACACCACATTAATATTTAATCAATGTGGTATAACTTACACTTCATTAACTAATGAAGTAACTCTCCACCAAACTTTGAACATTTATATCTCACTCACCGGAAATCGGTTTTGAGCCTATAAATATACCACGCTCATCTACTCCGCGAGTAGAACAATAATCTAATATTTAATTTATGTAATAAATTAAATATTTGTTATTATTTATTTGGTCAAAAACCAAATTTCCAACATTAGTTAAATTATTTTAACTAAAGAGTATAATGAACAAGTCAATCGATTTACCCGGAGCGACTCGAATTCATTATTTCCGTGTCGATTCCGTACTCCCACATTTTCAAAATAGGGGATATATATATATATATATATAACTCCAAAAGGAAATTAATCCTAATATCCATGGAATTAATACATGAATTTCATGTATAGGAGCCATGGATTGAATTAATTCTTCCAATCCATGAAATCAATGGTAATTGAATATGTAAGAGGCATCTCTTATTCAATTTCTTGTCTGACCAACGAAATGTATGGTCAAAGATGGGCCCCACAATTTTGTCAAACTAAAAACATAGCAGCCTTTTTTTTTTTTTTTTTTTTTTTTTTTAACGATTGGCCACTGTATGCAACGACAACTCTCCTTGCTTTTTAACATAGGTGGGCCCTCTTGCTTTGATTTGAATACCAAATAATAAAGGGGTTGCTTCTTTCTTCGACCAGTTGAGCAGGCTGAGAGGGCTGGGCATATTGACGTTGTTGTATCAGTTGAATGGGTGTTGAGTAAAGTAAGAGTGGGCCCAATGCATTTGGCAAGATATTTAATTCAAACAGAAGGCTTCAATTTGAATTCCAAGAATAATTGTACTTCCCGTTTCAACCTAATGGTCCCACTCATCAAGATGGTCTAGTTGGAAATGTTGAACATGTTGACTTTCCGACTTGAATCAGTTGACCCTGCTCGCCGTTTCTCTATTTTCGCATATTGAGGAGCTTCATAGCTATTCCAGCTGAACCAACTGAGTTTGTCCCCCACCCCTTTTTTTTTTATTTTTATTTTGACTGAACCAGTTGAGCGTGTTGACCTCAAGCTTCCTTTTTCGTCTGTTGCTTCTTCCTCCTTTTCTCACTTGTTCCAACTGGGCCTGTTGAGCGTATTGATAGTGTTGTATCGATTGAAGGGGAAAGAGAAGCGAGCGACTAGAATGAGTGATTGCTTCGATTAAGAGGGTTGAGCATATTCGAACGTTTGTCTCATTTCTTCTCCTTTAGTTTTCATAATGAACAAGTTGGCATGGTTGTGATGCTCACTTTCCATTTCTTTTCTCTTCTTCATTTGTACCAGCTGAACCGGTTGAGTAGGTTGAGCGGATTGAGTAGATTTATAGTTCTCATTCCTTATTTTTCATTTGTGCAAACTGAAACGGCTGAGGTGACTGAACTTGTTTTGCTCCTTTTTGCAGGTTTGGTTTCTATCCGTAGCTTCATCTTTCGTTTGCTCGAGCAAGGCTGGCTGGTCACACTTCTTTGGGCAGAATGATTATAAGTATAATATGCATCTTTACTTCTTATCCATGTAAGGGTAGAGTTGAAATTTACTTTCACCTTCTCGAAACTCACTTTCACTAGTAAAAACTTAGAAGCACTTGGTGGTAACTTCTAGAGAGAGAAATTTTTGGATGAAGAGAAGAGTTGATAGGGAGAGCAAATGAGCGAGAATTACTACGACCCCGAGAGTTCTCCGTTGAGGTAAATTCTCTCTCTCTCTCCACTCCCCTCATGTAGTAGGTTGATATGTTAGTTAATTGGTGTTGGTGATCCGGTTGAGCCCATTGGCATGTTTGGCATGATAGAACACTTTCTTTGTAAAGTATGTGCTTTATTTACTTGATGTGGCTGAGATGGTTGGATAGGTTAATTGTTTTCTTGCCCTTTACTGCTTGTATGTGTTTTGGTACTTAGATAGTATTGTTGATGTTAGGTGCTTGGTAGATATGCATGCCGCGAGTGACCATGTTGGGTCCTCTGGGACAGCTGGTGGGGTTGTTGAGTCACCCGAGGGCGATTGTAGTCATACTATTCCTTCCGGGGTGATTTATTGTGATCCGGATGGTAGAGTAGAGGAGAGACCCCTATTTGCTATTGATTTTGCTGGGCCGATTAGGGGGGGTAAGCCTAATATGTTCCTTAGGAAAGGGAATCCCGAAACGGAGTTGGAGTTTGAAGAGTTAAGTACCATTCGTAGATGCTATGGGATTCCTCGAATGTACAGCATGGCTTTACCTACTGGACCCGAGAGGGCGGATTGGAAGATTCCCGGTTGGACTACCATGTACGAGCTTCCTTTTTCAGAGGGTGCTCGATTGCCCCTTCCCAAATTATTACTCGAGGTTTGTAACCATCATGGGATCGCTCCGAGTCAACTGATGCCTAATGCGTGGCGTGTACTGATGGCTGTTGAACGATTTGGTGACATGATAGGTGTACCACTTATGCATCTAGAGTTCTTAGAAGCTTACCATTTACATGTAATCAAGCAAGAAAAAGGTAGGTATATGTTGGTGAACCAATTGAAAGAGGGTCGCTTGATCTTTGACAAGAATAGTAGTGATGGAGATTGGAAAAGTCGTTACTTCTTCATCCCCTTCGACGCCTTGGGCGCCTCGGATTATCCTAATATCCCACATTCGTGGGATTTCTGCTTGTGAGTGTTATGTGATGCTTAGTTGAAATGAGTGCTCTTATTGATATTATGTATGTTATGCTCATCTTTCCTATCTTTACTTGCAGGCTGCATAGATAGCAGGGGTTCGGTTGCTCTTCTTGGTCATAAAGAGAAGTTTGCAGAGTGGTTGAAGTTTCCTCCGGAGGAGCGGAGGTACTCAGCCATCTTAACCGAAAGGAATCTTGACGGAAGCTCTTTAAGGAACCGAACCACTTCAACCGAAGGTATTCGATTGTGCAAATTGATTATTGTTGGATTATTTCTTTCATTATTGAGACGTATTTTATTGTTGAGCATCCTAATCCGATTGATATGTTGGCCTCGTTTTGTAGACGTTCAAATGTCAAATAGGTATCGTCCTCCCACTTTCCAAGGCGATGGGGCAATGGAAAGGCTGCGCCATAAAAAGTCGGCTGGTGGTAGATCCCGTGCGATTGCTCAGAAAGTTGATGAGGTTGTTGAGGTTCCTGCTCCCTCTATTCGTGTGCCCGACCCGAAGAGACGGGCTGAGGACGTTCACCCGGATCAAGCAATTGGGGACACTTTAAATTTGTCATTTCCCTCTTCCATCGTTGCTCAGTCTGACTTTGGCCCCTACCTAGATGAGGCTCAGAAGCTTGTCTTTCCTAATGACCGTGCTCATTTTGCTTCGATGAGTATTGAAGATGTTGCCGAGGCTCATTTCGCCAAATCTTTTCAGGTACTATCCTACTTGTTTGATGATTTTATATTGTATAATTACTTCTCTGATCGGGACTATGTTTGGTTCCCATGGTTGAACAGGGTATGCAGGGAGCTGGTTTTCTTCTCAGCGAGGTCAAAGGGTTGGCTGCCCAAGTTAAGAGTCACAAGGCTGATCGCGTTACATGGAGGAAAGAGATCAAAAAAGCTCGTGAAGATAAACTTGCTATGGATAAGGAGGTCAATGACTTGAAGGATGTTCATAGGGAAGAACTTCGTCGAGCTATTGCCAGGTATGAGGCCCTCGAAAAGCAACACCAAGATCTCAAGGATGATGTCGATCTTATTGCAGCAGAGGCGGATGTTCGGGCTAAGGGCGTGATGGCTGGGTTGTATCGTCATCATCACCCGGATGGCACATGGGACGTCACTCAATATGAGAAGAACGTTAGGGAGCTGGATGAGTATGATGCTAGACGTGTCGGATCTTCTGAGGCAAATGGCCTTACCGACAGGAATATGTATGTTGACCCGGATTGTGATCCGATGATTGATTGTTCTTTCGATCCGCCCCATGAGTCGATTGGTGGGCATGATGAGGCTTGACTTTATCATGTTGTGGTTCATTTGGTTTTGGATTCGTTCAAAAACTTGTTATGATGTTACTTGTTTGGTTTTGTATCGCTTGACGATGTTATCTTTTATTTGACCGGGTGTATGTGCCCATGTATTTCGGCCTGTATAAATGGCTTATTTTTACTTTAGTGCTCATAGCATGTACTCCCCATTTTTCCGTCTAAGCTCGAACTTACAAAACTCGACTTAGACTAATATTATTGTGGCGGCTTGATCGTCCGGGAACTTATTTGAACTTGGCATGTCTGACTTGGTTGTTCTCCTTGCCTTATTTAGAAGCTAAAAAATTACATTATGCAGCTAAATGCATCTTCAATCATTATAAAGAATAACTACAAAATTTTACCATTGTTATGGTATGCGTATTGTCTTCATGAACAATGTATGAAAAATCGTCGGACCCAATGGGTTTGTCATGTCGTCCTAGTCGCTTTGAGTAGGTAACACCGCTTGAATGAGTTGAGCTCCGTGGAGCTGCCAACTTTTATGCGATAAAAAGTTTAGATTACATCGTCTGTGCGTGTTAGTTTTCTTGAAGCTGGCACCATGTACAAAGGAGACAGGTTTGTTTGGTTGGGCTGGGCTCCTTAGAGCTGCCTACATACCCGATAGAAGGATCAAGCCCGTATGTAGTTCTGACCTGCATGGAAAGGTCAGAAGTATCAGGTTTCACTTAGAATGATTGTAGGTCTCGTAAGACTGCGCATTGTCTAACTTCTCTTACTTGATTAATGAAGATTTATCCCTTGCGGCATAATGGTTGCCCGATCGATTATCTTTCCTAGAAAAGATGTAGAAACATGCATTATTGATGGGGAGGGGGAGGCTGGACTCCGTAGAGCTGCCTACATACCCCTTTCGGGGATCAAGCCGAAATGTAGTTCTGTCCTGCATAGAAAGGTCAGAACCAACGTAGAGAGAAGTGATATGCCTCGGAAGGCTAAGCAAAGCGTTAAAATAAAAGTTTGAGTTAGGAGTGATACTGCCTAAGGTGGATGGCGTTCCAGCTATTAGCTATGTCGCGTCCATCCCTCGCTTGGAGCTTGTACGCTCCATGCCCAACCACCTTGGTGATTAAATAGGGCCCTTCCCAAGTTGGGCCAAGTTTTCCAACTCCGGCTTCCCTTGTGTTTTGGAAGACTCGTCGAAGCACCTGATCGCCTACTTTGAACGTTCTGGTTCTTATATGCTTGTTGTAATGCTTGGCTATGCTCTGCTGGTATGAAGCCAGTCTTATCCTTACTTTGTCTCTTTTTTCGTCTAGTGTGTCTAGCTCGTGGCACATTCCTTTCCAATTTTGTTGATTTGATGTGAGCTCGAATCTTGCCGTAGGTACTTCACTCTCGGTAGGGATGACGGCCTCCATTCCATAAGCTAGAGAGAAAGGAGTTTCCCCTGTTGATGTCCTGGCGGTAGTGCGGTATGACCACAATACACCAGGTAGCTCTTGCGCCCACATTCCCTTTGCCTTTTCAAGCCTCTTCTTCAAGGTGTTCATGATTGTTTTGTTTGACGACTCCGCTAGACCGTTAGCTTGCGGATACCTCGGAGTTGAAAAGCTGAGCTTGATGTTCCAGAATTTGCAAAAATCTTGAAAGTCGGCGCTGATGAACTACGATCCATTGTCAGTGACAATTTCCTTAGGCACTCCGAATCGGCATATCACGTTTCTCCATATGAAGCCCTTGACTTCTTTGTCCCGAACTTGATGTAATGCCTCGGCTTCTATCCACTTGCTGAAATAATCAGTGACAGCTAGCATGTATACCTTTTGACCAGGTGCAGTCGGTAGTTTGCCCACTATATCCATCCCCCACTTCATGAAGGGCCAAGGTGACATGATTGATGTCAATGGTTCGGGTGGTAAGTGAGACACTTGAGCAAATCGTTGGCACTTATCGCAGCATCGGACATGATCTTTCGAGTCCGCCTTCATAGTTGGCCAGTAGTACCCGCTAGTCAAAGCCCTTTGTGCTAGGCTTCTTCCACCAGAGTGGTTTCCGCATTCCCCTTCGTGCAGCTCAGCAAGGATGTACTTTGCTTCTTGTATGACGCAAAAGCGGGCCGATTGAGCTTTGATACGGCGAGCTTCACTTTTATCGCTTGGAAGTAAGTCTCTCTCCAAGTAATCTTGAATAGAGGTCATCCAAGTTGGGCCTTCTGAAATGTCACATACTTGCTCTTCCTCATTCTTCCAAATGGCTGGCCATTGCAGATAGATTATGGGTATTGCTTTTGAGTCTGTCGTTTGAATTGTAGATCCCAAGTTGGCCAGCGCGTCCGCATGGTTGTTTTCTCCCCTTGGAACCTGACTGACAGTGAACTCTTCGAATTGGACTTGCAGCTCCTTTGTCTTGTTGAGGTATGCAGTCATCTTGTTGTCTCGAGCTTGGTAATTGCCTTGCATTTGGTTGACAACCAGCTGAGAATCACTGGAAACATGTATGCGTTTGACGCCTAGTTCGATGGCTAAGTTGAGCCCGGCTATCATGGCTTCGTATTCTGCCTCATTATTCGTGGCTCGAAATCCGCATCTTACGGCTTGCTCGATTATGTCCCCCTGTGGTGAGATTAGAACTAAGCCAAGTCTACTACCCTTGATGTTGCTTGAGCCATCCACACTAAGTTTCCAAATGCCGGCTGATGGGCCATCCGTTAAGCAACAAAGTTCCTGTTCAGCCTGCACATGTAGGTTAGGAGTAAAATCGCATATAAAATCGGCTAATACCTGCGACTTCATTGAAGTCCTAGGCTTGTAGGTGATGTCGTATTCGCTGAGCTCCACCACCCACTTGGTCAGTCTGCCTGAAAGTTCTGGTTTGTGTAGGATCACTTTCAGAGGGAATGTTGTGATGACCACGATCGGGTGACACTGGAAGTATGGGCGGAGCTTTCGAGCTGCGTGTACGAGGGCCAATGCTAATTTCTCCAATTGGCTGTACCGGGATTCCGCGTCAAGTAGGGACTTGCTTACGTAGTAGATGGGGGATTGCTTTCCCTCGTCTTCTCGAACAAGGACTGCGCTAACTGCTGTTTCTGACACCGCTAGATACATGAACAATGTTTCCATATCTTTTGGTTTGGATAACAACGGAGGGCTAGTTAGGTACTGTTTAAGTTGTTGCAAAGCTTCTTCACACTCCGCCGTCCACTCGAATGTCTTTGACTTTCTCAAAGTGTTGAAGAAAGGGTGGCATCGCTCAGATGATTTTGATATGAAACGGCTGAGGGCGGCTATTCTGCCCGTCAATTTCTGAACGTCTTTTACGCAAGTTGGGGATGCTATCCTTTGGATTGAATCAATTTGAGCTGGATTAGCTTCAATTCCCCTTTGCGTCACCAGTTATCCAAGGAATTTCCCTGCAGTAACACCAAAAGAGCATTTAGTAGGGTTAAGCTTCATGTTGTACTTTTGAAGAATATCAAAGGATTGTTTGAGATGATCAATATGGTCTTCCGCATGGAGGGATTTGACGAGCATGTCGTCAATGTAGACCTCCATCGTCTTTCCAATCAAACCGGTGAACATCTTGTTGACGAGGCGTTGATAGGTTGCTCCAGCGTTCTTCAATCCGAAGGGCATTGCTTTGTAGCAAAAGATGCCCATGTTGGTCATGAAGGCTGTCTTCTCCTGATCATCTGGGTGCATTAAGATCTGATTGTAGCCTGAGTAAGCATCCATGAAGCTCAATAGCTCGTGTCCAGCAGTAGCGTCGACCAACATGTCTATGTGGGGTAGTGGGAATGAGTCCTTCGGGCATGCTTTGTTCAAGTCGGTGAAGTCTATGCAGACTCGCCACTTTCCATTCTTCTTTTTCACTACCACCACGTTTGCCAGCCAATCAGGGTAATGGACTTCTCTGACCAATCCACTATCAAGGAGCTTTTGGACCTCCTCATTGATGACTTTGTTCCTTTCAGGAGCAAATTTTCTCCTCTTTTGCTTCTTGGGCGGGTGATCCGGATCAACCTGCAGCCTGTGAACAATAATGTTAGGATCAATGCCAGTCATGTCCGCATGGGACCAAGCGAAACAATCATAATGATCAGCTAAAAATTTGATAAGCTCTTCTCTGATGATTGGAGTCAGTTGGATTCCGATTCGGATTGTGTGGTCTGGACAGTCTGGATGGATTGGAACTTCATCCAATTCCACCATGTCTGGCTCGTCAGGATGGACTGGTTGCTTTGCCTGGAGGTCGGGTGACCCATGTTGCTGTAATTGCTATAAAGTGGCTTGTTTGGCCTTCATGGTGGTTTGGTAGCATGCACGTGCATCCTTTTGATCTCCTCTTATTTCTTTTACTCCCCACTTTGTTGGGAACTTCAACACTTGATGGAAGGTCGATGGCACCGCTTCCATCTCATGTATCCAGGGACGCCCTAAGATGACGTTATAAGCGGAGGTAGGGGAATCTACCACCAAGAAGCGAGTGCAAAGATTAACTCCTTCTGCATAGACGGGAAGGTCGATCTCCCCTACTGTGCTCTTGTGTTCTCCGCTGAAGCCGATCAAGAAGGTTGTCTTTTTGATTATCTTTGATTCATCTAGCCCCATTTCCCTGAAAGCATTGAGAAACAGGACATTGGCAGAACTACCGTTGTCAATTAGAATACGTTTCATCAAGCAATTTGCAATAAATAAAGAAATGACAAGTGCATCGTGGTGTGGATTGAGTAGCCTGGTTAATTCAGAAGTGCTGAAGCCGATCGTCTGGGCTGGATATGTGATCGAACTCTTGTCCGCATTGCTGGACTCTGCTTGGTTTCGAGTAGCCTGTCTCGTATGTCGCTTGGCTGCTGAATGGCTTACTCCGCTTACTTCAGAACCACCCGTGATGACGTTCACTGTCCGTTCGTGAGGTGGAGGTCTCGGAGGGGTGACATCTCGGTCGTCATTCCGTCTGTCTCTTGCTGCTTGGAGGGTCTGCTTCCCCTTGTCAGTGAGAAGGTCGGTCAGGTGACCCTGTTTCAAAAGTTGGGACACTTCCAGCTTCAAGGCAACACAATCTTCAGTCCGATGGCCGTGATCAGCATGAAACTCACACCACTTTGATCTATCTCTCTGTTCCGGTGGAGTCCTCATCTTGTCGGGCCACTTGACTCTATTTCTGAGTCCCTTAAGGACTGCAACGGCTTCAGCTGGTGAGATTGACAGGTTGTATTCTGGCACCTTCGCCCTCTCTCATGATCGATCGTCTGAAGAAGGGGCATATTCTCTCCGCCTACCCTCCTGTCTGCGAGAAGTTGGATAAGGTTCTGAACGTCTCTCGCTCGGCCTTCTGTCTACTCTGGAATCCCTCCTAGAACTCCTCTGTGGGGAAGATCGATGATGGTTGTATTGATCCTCCTCCCACTTGATTTGTGCCCAAGCTTTAGCGAGAACATCCTCCATCATTTTGCAAGGATACTTGGTGAGATCCTTATAGAGGTCTGAGTCGGGAAGGAGTCCCTTTCGGAAGGCAGTGATGGCTGTCTGAGTGTTGCAATTGGTTATGGACACCTTCTCCCTGTTGAAACGTCCGATGTAATCACGAAGGGATTCTCCGCGTCGTTGGACAATCGCGTACAAATCTTCTGAAATTTTTTCTAACTTCCTGCTACTGGCATATTGCTGCACAAAAGTGTCTGTTAGTTGAGCAAAAGAAGATATAGAATTATTAGGAAGATTGGTATACCACTGGAGGGCCGGTCCTATCAGACTAGAACCAAACCCCTTACACATGCAAGCTTCCCTCATCTCACGAGGGATAGCTACAGTAAACATCCTCTGTCGGTACTGAGCAATATGGTCATCTGGATCTGTTGTGCCATTGAATGGC
The DNA here is from genome assembly GCA_001642375.2 of Mentha longifolia. Taxonomy (NCBI): domain Eukaryota; kingdom Viridiplantae; phylum Streptophyta; class Magnoliopsida; order Lamiales; family Lamiaceae; genus Mentha; species Mentha longifolia. The sequence continues at coordinate 24,318,090 of CM038117.1, forward strand.
TTCATGTTGGGAAAGCTGAACTTGCTGGGCATCTCCACCAACGCAATTTCATCTACGAAAGGAGAGTCAGCATAACAGCTCGCGGCACTTTTCTTGATAGGTGCTGGTACTCCCGGAATACGTTGGATCATTGCCTCCATCTCCGCCAGCTTGAGGGCCAATTCCACATCTAGGTTCGGGGAATAACCTACAGTCGTCGGCTGAACATGCGTAATTGGCTGATCCAGTTGGTTTGCAATGTGGGTTAGGCCACGTTCAGTCTGAGCAGCTCCGCCTGCTGGGGCCATCCTATCGCCTCCAGTATGAATCGGTTGGTTGATGCCTGCATGGGGTGTCTGGACGATCCCTCCGGTTGTGGTGTGGCCAACACTGACTCCGGGTGTTGTCGGAGTTAGTTCAGGAGTCTGAGTGTGTACGCCTAGGAGTGGGAGGCTGGATTCAGCTCCCATGCTAGTTTGCCCAACGGCCAGGGCGGCGCGTCCGGTCCCAACCGATCTAGTCGCACGCATCGTCATCCGTGGAGGTTCGAGATCCAATGATACCCTGTTACCTGTAAGGAAGGAAACACGAGTTCGATCAATGTCAGTGTGACGGGAAGTCTGGTTTCTTACCAAACCAGACAACTCTGTGCGATCCAGATCGTCAGATCCGTCGTCGTCCTCGACTTGAACGTAGTCTTCCAGAGGCTGCATCGGGTTCACCGGAACCCTGAATCGAGATGGTTGAGCTGTTTGGATCTGGGATGATGATGCCGCCTCCAGGCGCGCAAGGAGTTCAGCGTTCTCCTTCTCCAACCGCTCCCGACTTTCACATTCTCGATTCATCTGTTCAGTAAGGGCAGCCATCTGAGCAGCAAGGTTAGTCTCGACATCCGAGTCGTTCACGTTGTTTTCGTCAACCATGGTGGTAAACTTGATGAACTTGGTGATTGCGTTGATTCGCTTGATTGCTAGGGCCCCACGGTGGGCGCCAAATTGTAGAGGGTAAATCTACAATTGAAGTTAGATCCGACTCGTCCGGTTGAACGGGTTGGATTGATTGAACGGGTTGGGCACTAGCAACCTGTCAACACAAGCAACAGACGTAAGAGCCCTTCAAGAGCACCGGTGGGGGTGTCCGGTGAAGGGCCTCCGACGCTCAAGTCAGTAGGGCAATAGAGTGATGCGAAAAAGTAAATAAACTGAATTGAAATGATTAAGAGTTGAGAGAGATAATGCAGGGTGGTCGAATAAGCCGATTGATCTGGTTGATCCGACTGAAATGACTGAGACGACTATTATGACTGAGATGACTGAGACGGAGAAGATGGTCGTTCTCACTAGTCTTGCTAGTTCAAACGATCGGAAACCTCTGCTTGAGAGAGTATGAGTGCGTTGAGAGGGTAGAGAGCGAGAGAGCCAGAATGGAGAGTGTGAGTGAATACGTGAGAGATCCGATGATCCTAATGATCGTGATGAGTCGTATATATATGCGACGGCTCCAACCCTTAGGGTTTAAACTGTTTATCCTCATCTACTGCCCCACCTCGTTCGTCTGTTGCGATACTTGCGGAAGAGATGGCTGTTGTTGACTCGTTCTTCAACCCTAGCAGTAAGAGAAAGCGGCTTGACTCAGTCAAGCGTGTTGATAAATTGATTTGCTCAGGTCGGACACCCTTGGGCCCAAGAATAGATATTGGGCTATTCCGTTCGGTCCAATTGATCGCATTGGACCAGTTGAATATTTGGGCTGACGAATTTTGTCCACTACATATATGAAGATCCAAAGGTAATTAACGAATCTATAACAAACAATATAGGTTGATATCAGTAGGTTCAAGTTCAACGGAGTATTTTAAGAAAAAATGTGTATAATTATAAGACGATTTTTTTTTTTTTCAAAATATATTATTAAACTATATTAGATTTGTCATTGGCATCTATTTTACGAACTTTATAAAATGTCATATATAAATAGTCTCAAAGTGATTTATCTTATAAAATAGAATTTAATAATTACTAATATGAATAAATAGCAATCAATAATTACTATTTTGTTACTCTCTATTAATTCTGTTAAACTATTAATTATTTATATCACTAAATAAAATATTTAATTATTTAATTATATCAAATATTTATCCGTGCATGGCACGGGAGCAAATACTAGTTATTTGAATAAAACAAGAAAGAAGGATATAGATGTAGAGCAAATAATTCCAAGAAGAAAGAGAAAGAGGAATGGACGACACACAACGCATAACTCACCAATTACTATGCTTAATATACAAACTCAGCTATATTTATTTATGCAAAAAATTGCAAATTAATTACGTAGTAAGCATATGTATGTATGTATTTATATTCGGAACGCGACAATGAAGCGCAGCTCAGTTGGTAATATGCTTCCTCTCCAACCAAAAGGTCGGGGGTTCGAGTCACTTCGGATGCGTGTGTGAGAGTGTGTTGTGTTTGTCTGATAAAAAATAAAAATTAAAAAAAAGTTTAAAAAAATTATTAAATCACGCGTCTTTAGATGTGGCAGCCCACATGTAAAAACACACCTTTTACTTATGCACATCTATTTATCTAAATTTGATGTTCTTGAAAAATAATAAATTAAAAGAGTATAAAAAATGGATAGTGTTTGATTTGCCAAACATCGAAGAAAAATGGAAAGTGACGAGTCATAAAGAAACAACGAAATGGAGAGAATAAGAAAGGAGGCAGCAATGCTTATTCTAAGGTGAAGGATGGGCACGTGACATGAGCCTCTCGAGCACTCTACACCCATATTTGATGTTTAGATATGAATATGTTGACGAAGCCTAGCTCAAGTGGTTTAGCTGATACTGTGCATTTTAATGAGACTGATTTCCCTATTCTGCCTTGTTCTTATCCTCTATGCTCTCTCCTGTTTCAACACCTTCCTTACCTGTTCTTCCTATACATATTCCTCCTGTGCATCCAGTCCCCTCTCCACCTTCTTCACCAGCTACTATTTCCAATTCCAGTTCTTCTTCATCTAGTTCTTCCTCTATTTCTGATTCTGGTAATCAGCTCTCATCCTCTTCCTCTCCCTCTCATTCTATTCATCAGCCCTCATCATCTTCTTCTTCCTCTACCTCTTCATCTTCTCCTTCACCTACAAATACTCATCACATGATTACTCGGTCTAAACATGGCATTTTCAAGCCTAAGAAAGTCTTCTCTGCTGATGTCATTCCTATGGAACCAAAGTCTGTGGCTGAAGCTCTATCTTCACCAGCTAGGAAAGAAGCTACGAGAGCTGAGTATCAAGCTCTTTTCGATAATAACACTTGGATACTTGTTCCCTATTCTGCAGAAATAAATGGGTGTTTTAAAGTTAAGAAACATGCTGACGGTTCATTGGATAGACTGAAAGCTAGGCTAGTAGCAAGGGGGTTTGAACAAACAACTGGTGTTGATTTTTCTGAAACGTTTAGTCCAGTTGTGAAAGCTTCTACTATCAGGTTTGTGTTTTTTTCTCTAGCTGCCACAAGGAAATGGCAGGTACAACAACTAGACATTAGTAATGCTTTTCTAAATGGAGTATTGGAGGATACTATTTACATGATGCAACCTCCTGGATTTCTTGATTCTACCTCTCCTACCTTTGTCTGCAAATTACAGAGGTCTCTCTATGGCTTAAAGCAGGCACCTAGAGCCTGGTATGTGACTTTAAAGAGCTATATGGTGGATATGGGCTTCAAAAGGTGCACATCTGATTTTTCTTTGTTCTTCAAGAATTCAGCAAGTGGTCTCTTGCTTGTGCTTTTCTATGTGGATGATATTTTAGTTACTGGAGACAGCAATGAGGATGTTTTAGGTGTTATTCAACAACTAAAAGAGAAGTTTAAGCTTAAACATTTGGGTCTAGTGCATTATTTCTTAGGAGTGGAGGTTTCTTCTAATGACTGTGGGTATACTCTTTGTCAGCACAAATATTTGCTTGACCTGTTGGAAAAAACAAATATGTGTGAGTGCAATCCTTGTCCCTCACCTATGCCAGTCAACACAAAGTTATCCAAATATGGAGGTGTTCCTTTCTCTGATCAATTCTTGTATCGCTACACTATAGGAGCTTTGCAATATCTTACTCTCACACAAACTGTGTGAACAAGCTTAGTCAGTTTTTACACAATCCTATGGTAGAACATTGGAATAAATGTAAGAGGCTGCTTAGATATTTGAAGGGTACAGCTCAATTTGGCTTGCAGTTTACTTCTTCATCTTCTTCTTGTCTTGAAGCTTTCTCTGATGCAGACTGGGGGAGTTCTTCTGATGATCGACGCTCAACTGGAGGTCATTGTGTATATTTTGGGTCTAATCTTGTTGTTTGGAGCTCCAAGAAACAAGAGGTTGTTTCTCGAAGCGTTGCAGAATCAGAATACAGGGCCCCTGCAAATGCAGCTTGTGACATTATTTGGCTTCACTCTCTCTGCGTTGAGCTTGGTATTTCTATTTCTACACCACATCATCTCTGGACTGACAACAAGAGTGCTGCTGCACTTGCCTCAAACCCTGTATTCCATGCTCGAACAAATCACATTGAGATTGACGTGCATTTTGTTCGAGAAAAGGTGCTCTCCAAGTTCTTAAATGTAGGTCATGTTGCTGGGGTAGATCAGACTACGGACATTTTCACCAAACCATTGACTGTGGATAGGTTTCTCACTCTTCGCAACAAGTTGTGCATGCATGAGCCCGGATGAGTTTTAGCTGGGGGAATGTTAGATTAATATTCAGTTAGTAGTTAGCGTGTTAATCAAGCCTAATAAAGTCAGCTAAGCAGTGGTTAGTTAGATGTGTTAGTAAAGGTAGTTAGATGCATGTGAGGTGCACGTGAGTTTCTTCTCTACACTTTCCTTTTGTATAAAATTACACATTGTTGTACTGTTGGATGAAGTTTTAGAAATGAATATACAATATTTCTCTCTTTATTTTAGATTCTAACAAATCTCAATAAATATGGGTTAGTCTAGTCATATTTATATGGGTTTGTTTGGGTCTGATTGATAGTGTTTTAACATTATTTGTAATTTGTAATAATTATTGAGTGGTAATATGTTTGAGATGATATGATTGTATAAATATAATTCTAAAAAAATAACTGACTGGGTATCTTATACAATATAGAATAGAAATGCTATTGTTGATTAATTATAAGCATTTAAATATTCTGCGACATTTATACATTATCAAAGGAGGATGAAATTATGAAAATTCAGTTAGTTAAATCAATTAAAACATTCCGTAATTGTGATTTGTAATATTGTACTTTTCCCAATAGGAGGTGGGATATATAAGTATTACTCCTTCTGTCCTATATTTCTTGAGCTTTTTTTCTTTTTTTTTCAACACGTGTTTCTACGCGTCTTGATGATGAGTTTTAAAATAAAATTTTAAAATATTTTTCTTTTACGGGATACTACTGCTGGAAAAAATAGCTCAAGAAATAGAGGGCGAGGGAGTACAAATCACTATAACCCATAATATGTCGTCCCTTACTTTATACTCCCTTCGTCCCGATTAAATTATCCATAAGGGGTTTGGCACAGAAACCAATGCAAGTAGAGATAATTTTTTTAAAAATGAGATTAGTTGTGAGATAAAGTTTTTACCATTTTAGGTAAGTAGACAATTAAACGGAACATCACAATAAGGAAACATGGACAATTAGAGTGGGACAGAGAGAGTATATAGCCTTGTGTTTTAAACAAAACAAGATCTCAGAGTGTCATATGTATATTATACACCCACCCAAAAATACTTCTACAGAACGAGCCCTAAAAATATTTTATACATTATATAATAATAAAAACATGTGAGAATCATAAGATGAAAAGTTACGGGTTAATTTTTATTTTGCATGTCACTTACTCACTCAGTCCATGATTTATTGGACTAAAAATTTGGGCACGGAGTTTTATTAACGGATTAGATACTATCAAACCCTAGTTGATAGTTTTCCATCCTTATCTTGTATTCTAGATTTAGCCGTATATTTACTCTCCTATTATAGATAGATTTGATCCTAAAATTGTGGATCTATTGTTTGTAATTGTATCTATTTATTGTGAGAATAAACGTAAATCATTCAAGCGGTGAAATTCTTTTCCTTCTTTCATTCTTTCATGGTATCAGCTTTCTCACCCAAAACCTTTCTCTAACCCTAGTTTTCCATGGCTGCCGTCGTCTCTTCCTCCTCCGATTCTCTCCCGATAGCCACCATGATTCATATGGTGACTATCAAACTCACCTCTGGAAATTATCTTCTCTGGAAACGGCAGGTCCTCCCAATGCTCACCAGCTTCGGCCTTCTCGGGTTTGTTAACGGCAGCGCATCGGCGCCTACCCCTACTATCCAGTCCGCTACTGGCGAGTCTTCTCCCAATCCGGACTACACCAAATGGCTCACCACCGATCAGCGTCTCTTAAGCGTTCTTCTCTCCACTCTTTCCGAAGAGGCTATGGCCGAGGTGGTGGAATGCTCGACATCTCACGATGTTTGGACCACACTTGCAGCAGCGTTCTCCCACTCCTCTACCTCGCGTATCAATCAACTTCGCGAAGAGCTCCTCTCTCTCCGTCGCGGCGCTCTCTCCGTCAAGGATTACGGTGCTCGTTTCAAGGGTCTTTGCGATCAACTCTCCGCAATTGGTAAGCCTATTGATGAAGCTGATAAGAGCCATTGGTTTCTCCGTGGCCTTGGTCCGTCTTTTGCTAATTTCGCAGACACTAGGATGTCCATGCAACCTGTTCCGGCATTCTCGGTGTTGCTTCATCAAGCCATCCAATTCGATTTAATGTCGAAAGCGATGGATTCCTCAGGTTCCTCTTCTCAAATTGCTTTCTACTGCCTCTACTACATCGCATTCCCCCCACTCTCAGATTCGGTCAGATCACTCCTCTCCCTCTCATCATGGAGGCCGTTCTCAGAATAGTGGTCGCGGTGGACGTGGTGGACGTGGTCAGAACGGAGGTCAGAACGGAGGTCAGCCGCGCAAGCCACGTTGCCAGATCTGTCGCGGAGAACATTATGCGGACAAGTGTCCGTTATATATTGGTCGTTCTGCTCCTTCTCCGGCAAATCTTGCAGAGGCTTTCACCTCTTCTTGCAACATCTCCGCCGCTAATGTCTCAGATTGGTTTGTAGATTCTGGAGCGTCGGCTCATATCACCTCCGATCCATCCTCCCTCGACACGATTCAGCCCTACTCCGGCAATGGTAATGTGGTTGTGGGTAATGGCACTTCTCTATCTATCTCTCACACTGGCTCTACTTCTCTTACGAATGGTGTTAAGCTCCTTGATGTTCTTGTCGTTCCCCACATCACCAAAAATTTGCTATCTATTAGCAAACTAACTAATGATTTTCCTGTCAATGTGGTTTTCTCTGATCGTATGTTTGTCATTCAGAATCGGGCCACAAAACAAACAATCGCTCAGGGACATCTTGATGGTGGGCTTTATGTTTTGGATCGAGGAACTCCTGCTTTGCTTGCTGCTGTTCGTTCCGGTCGTTCTAAGGCCAGCTTTGATCTTTGGCATCTTCGATTGGGACATGTTCCATTTCCTGTTATTTCTTTATTGCATAAGCTAGGTCACTTGTCTGTGACGTCTTTGCTTCCTACTCCTACACTTTGCTCTCCTTGTCAGCTTGCCAAGAGCAAACATTTAAGCTTTCATTTGAACGATAAACGTGCGAATTCTGTTTTGGACTTGATTCACTGTGATTTATGGGGTCCGGCACCTGTTACTACTAAGGATGGTTTTCGTTATTATGTTGCATTCGTTGATGATTTCTCTCGATTTACGTGGATTTATCCTCTGCATGCCAAATCTGAATTCTTTGATATATTTGTCAAATTCCACACATTCGTTTGCAATCAATTCTCAAGAACCATCAAACAATTTCAGAGTGATGGAGGCTCCGAATTTATTAATCATCGATTGCGAAAATTTTTCGAGTCTCACGGCATTCATCACCGTATCTCTTGTCCATACACTCCCCAACAGAATGGGCGAGCTGAACGGAAACATCGCCATATCACCGAAACAGGCCTCTCTATGCTATTTCAAGCCCATGTTCCGTCGATTTTCTGGTTTGATGCCTTTGCTACAGCTACCTACATCATAAATCGGTTGCCATCTTCGGTTCTTAATGATAAGTCGCCTTTCGAGCTCCTGTTCGGCACCATCCCGTATTATCCGAATTTTAAGCCCTTCGGATGTCGCGTTTTCCCTTATCTACGCGATTACTCTTCGAACAAACTTGCTCACCGCAGTGCTCCTTGTATCTTTCTAGGGTATAGCTCTATGCACAAGGGTTTTCGGTGTTACGATCCTCACGCTTCCCGCACATACATAACGCGCCATGCACAATTTGATGAGATGTATTTTCCACTTGCTGCATCGGGTTCGGCCATGCCGTGTGATAAGCTGGATATTACCTCCTTCTTTGAGTCCCCAAAAGAGTCTACGGTGCCACCTCCGCCTTCATCATCTTCGGCCTCTCCTTGCCCTACTTGCGTTCCGGATCTTATCCCTTCATCAACGCCTGCTGCCACGCCTTCGCCGGATCCTCCGCATAATTCTGCGTCTGATCCTCCAGCTCCATCGGCCTCCTTACCTGCTCCAACTCATCATATGATTACTCGAGCAAAGGCGGGTATTTTTAAACCTCGTTATCCGGTGCATCTTGCTACTACACCCCTCTTGTCGGCCCTATTGGCATCCACATCCTCCACCGAGCCTCGAGGCTTCAAGTCCGCTTCGAAACATTCTCATTGGCTTTCCGCCATGAAGGAAGAAATCGAGGCATTACATAATAATCACACTTGGGAGCTTGTTACTCCACCACCGAACACAAATATAGTGGGCTCAAAATGGGTGTTTCGCACCAAATATAAGTCCGATGGATCGATTGATCGTTACAAAGCCCGCCTAGTCGCTCAAGGCTTTACTCAAGTTCCGGGCATGGATTTTCATCACACGTTTAGTCCCGTCGTTAAAGCCGCGACAGTTCGAGTCATTCTCGCTCTTTCGGTACACTTTCGATGGCCTCTTCATCAGTTAGACATAAAAAATGCCTTTCTTAATGGTGTGCTCACCAAGCCGGTTTACATGGCTCAACCCCCTGGCTTTGTCGATCCTCAACGGCCCTCGCACGTATGCCGCCTCAAGAAGGCTTTGTATGGTCTTCGTCAAGCTCCTCTTGCGTGGTTTCAACGCTTTAGTACCTTCCTCTTCGGCCTTGGCTTTCGGCAAAGTAAATGCGACACTTCGCTATTTTTCTTTCGCAAGGAGTCTACGGTTATATATCTTCTTCTCTATGTCGATGATATTATTTTAACCGGAAACAATCCTTCTCTTCTTCGGCAATTTATTTCTCGTGCTGGCCGGGAATTTGCTCTTAAAGATTTAGGTGGGTTGACATACTTTCTTGGTCTTGAGATTACTCCTCAAGACAATGGTTTGTTTATAGGGCAGACGAAGTATGCTCATGATATTCTATCTCGTGCTCATCTCCTTGATTGCAAACCAGTCAATACTCCTCTAGTTGCCGGAGATTCTCTTCAGAAAAATGGCACCTCATTTAAGGATCCCTCCTTATACCGCTCGTTGGTAGGAGCCCTTCAATACCTCACCGTCACTCGGCCGGATCTCTCCTACGCCGTCAACCATGTAAGTCAATTTCTCCACTCTCCTACCGACGATCACTTTGAGGCTGTCAAACGTATCCTTCGATACGTGAAAGGTACCGTCAACCTTGGATTATCCTTCACTCGTAACTCGAAATTATCCATTGTCGGCTACTCCGATGCCGATTGGGCTCGTTGTGAGGATACACGTCGTTCGACGTATGGTTACTCTATCTTTCTCGGGGGCAACCTCGTTTCTTGGAGTTCGAAGAAACAGCCTACAGTTTCTCGTTCGAGTTGCGAGTCGGAATATCGAGCCCTCGCAAATACTGCTGCTGAAACCGTTTGGCTTGCTAATCTACTTGGAGAGCTTCGAGTTCCCATCTCGTCTCCACCCGTTCTCTTATGTGACAACAATAGTGCGGTTTTCTTGAGTCAGAATCCGATCTCACATAAACGAGCCAAACACATCGATATAGATTATCATTTCATTCGCGATCTAGTTGCTGCCAAACGTATCTACACACAGTTTGTGCCCTCTCATTTGCAGATCGCCGATATCTTCACCAAAAGCTTGCCACGACCAGCCTTTGAGCTATTACGGTCCAAGCTCTGCGTTTGTTTCCACCCCATGCATCGCTTGAGGGGGGGTATTAACGGATTAGATACTATCAAACCCTAGTTGATAGTTTTCCATCCTTATCTTGTATTCTAGATTTAGCCGTATATTTACTCTCCTATTATAGATAGATTTGATCCTAAAATTGTGGATCTATTGTTTGTAATTGTATCTATTTATTGTGAGAATAAACGTAAATCATTCAAGCGGTGAAATTCTTTTCCTTCTTTCATTCTTTCAAGTTTAATGTGTTTTGATGATGTATCAATAAATTAAAGTGTTAAAGTATTAAAGTGAAAAATTATGTGTTCATCTAATATTTTTAATTGTATTAAAGTGTTAAAGAGTAGAGTGATTAAGTAATATAGTGATTGTGGAGCCTACATCCCAAAATGGAAAGGTTCAGTAAATCGTGGACGTCTCAATATAGTAATTTTGTCAATAAATAGTGGACAAAGGGAGTATAAGTTACTTACTCCTTCGTCCCATTGATAAATGGCTAGTTAACCACCTTCTTGTCACGGATTTGCCTTGGTATTAATATCTTTCAAGACTCTTCATTTCTCAAACTAGTGGTCGAATAGTTTTCTTCTTTTTCCTAGAAACCATTAGGTCTAAATATAAATTTCATCTCATTCTTCTACTTTATTTTTTTTACACATTCTACGTATGCATTTTATAAATTAATCATCTTAATAGATTTTTTAATTATGATTTAGCCTCTCAAAGCATTATGTTAACCATATAAATTCCAGAAGTCACCCCAAGGTTATTATTAATTCTTCTCTTTTTATAGACGTAAAGAAACATCAATCACAAAGTTTAATGCAATCTTTGTGCTTTCTGACGTGGAAATCTTAATATTCTACTTAAAGGGAGAAAAGTGAGAAAGTGAGACTTATTGTACGAGTTCGATAAATACTTAATCTTGGTCTACTTATGAGTACTTTGGTTTTAGTCAAGTGATAATTACAAATTAAATTTCTAGTGCAGAAGCCAATCGGAAAAGAAGCCCTCTTCTGTGTCGCCTACGATTTGTTCATGTTCATATCATGTAGAATAAATCCCAAAAATTAAAAAGTACCATATTGTATTCACTAATTACATGGTTCAAATCCTAGCATATTATCTTTGAGATATTACGAAACAGAAATACTAGATTGACATTAAATATTTTTAGTTTTTTTAGTTTTCATTTCACTCAACTAGGCCGACACAAGCCGCAGCGTTAGCGGGCCCACCACCCGATCAATTGTTAATTCATCTGAGCCCTAAGCAGCACCCAGTTGACCTAATTAAGACTTGATAGATAGTCTCTAGGCATGAACTAATCACAGAAACGCTCCATACACACGGTGAGCATATTTAATATACCCACGTTTATGTGGCAGTGTCACATCGTTAATCATTTTTATTTGGGGTTTTGTTTTTTTGGTAGGGATTAGTTTTCTTTTGGTATGATTTAGTATTTATGGTATATATTTAAATTAATTTTCTTATTTAAAATATATGAGCATATTAAGTATGCCCACGGTAGACATTGGAACGTTATTCGAACTAATCATTACCTAAACCAGCTGGACAAGCTCTATAAGTAATTTGAACCCTAGATGAATTTAGGGGTAAATATAATTAGACAACATATCTATTATCTATTACTATTATAAAAGAGCCTATTCTTACAAAATATATTTTGCCTAAAATATCCTACTAATATATTTAAAATAATTTTAAGGGTAATAATATAATCTTTTATAATTATAATTTTTTATTATTTATCAGATTATATTATTGAATTCAGCTGAAATTACTAATAATTAATTTAGTATTATCTTATAAGAGTTTTATTGAATATGGAGTCTTTCTCCACAACAATGATATCATTAAGTCATAAGGAAAAAAAAATGACGTGATTTTTTTTTTCTTATTTAACGCGTGACAGTAATCAAGCAATGATGAATTTTTTAGATTCAGTTTGAATTGTTTTTTTATCAACAATACTAAATTTCATGATTTTTTTTAAATCTCATATATTTTATTAAATATTTACATTTTTACTGAACTTTAAATTTCATTATGAAAATCTCATTTTAATTACAGTATTAGAGCACTCACAGCACAACGGGCTGCACCCGCCCGCCGCCAGCTCACCTTCCGCGCCCAGGTGTGCCTGATGCAGCCCTCGGAGGGCGCGCCCTCACGGGCTCGTTTCCACCCATCTCGCTCCTGCTCGCGCCCGTCACGTGGCATCACCTGGTTGGTCAACGGTCGTTGACCGTTGACTGACCGAATTATTTTATTTTATTTTATTTTATTTTTTCCTATAAATACCACACCACATTCCTCATATTTTCACACCAATTTCTTCATCAAACTCTCTCAACTCTCTCTATTTTCTTCAAATCCAACTTCTAATCCTCTACATTTTCTTCAATTTTTTCAAATGGCCGATCCCAACGACCCCTATATCAAAGCACCTTGAGTTTGGGATCACATACGAGATCTACATGAAAGATACCTCCCAAATGTCTCCGAGGACGAAGAAAAAACACCTAGTAATGGTAAATTACCTTTCCGAACAGCTCAGCCTCCCCAAGCCTTCCGACGATTAGATTTTTTTCACTTTGTATTCTTTTTTTATTGTGTTTTGAATTGTATTTTTCACTTTGTATTTTTTTTTGTTTCAATTATATTGTAATTTTTCAAATGTGCAATACAATCGAATTTTCGCAAATAATTCCTATTTCTACAATTTGTGATTAATTAAAAAAATTAAAAAATTAAATATTTAAATAATTAAATAATAAATATTAATAAAATATTAGAGCCCTCGGAGGGCTCCCGTGCAACAAATTTGGGAGCCCTCCACTTTGATTAAAATAATAATATATATATTACTATAATATGGAGAGCCCTCCATTTTGGAGGGCTCCCATGTGAATGCTCTTATGATCATCAATGTTGAAACTAGATTTATGAAAAAAAAAATCACAACATATACTCATACAAAATTTTATCAAACAATTAATTATAATATATATTAAAAAAAGATACAAATATGCTTGATAGCTCATATAAGAACAATATTAATTTTTTTTTTTTTGTTTTTTTTTTTGCACAATCAATTGTTAGAGCTTTTGTAACAGTTTACTAAGAATACGTAGAAAAAAATGAAATAAAAATATTTCCACTTATAGGATTATATTTATACTGCTCATATTTGAAAAAGTCATATTTAATGTCCTTAGTTGTTTATTTACAATTGTAAGTTTAAGGGATTGTTATACCTTACAAATTAATTAATTCAAATAAGACAATCCGAAACAATGACAAAATATTTTTCAATGTGGTACTCTGAAAAAAAAAATGGCTCTTATAAAAATTTGACACTAAGGGCTCGTTTGGTAGCCATGTTGAGATAAGCAAGTATAAGATTAGAATTTGGAGAGGAATAGTAAAACTTGAGATTAGATTATGATAAGAAAAAGGATATGTCTGTTTGGTATCAAGACTAACAATTACTGTAGTACAATGATTAAAAATTAAAATTACAAATTTAACCCTAAAAAAAATTTAAAAAAAAATCGAGCATTGAATCAAGAAATTTGGAATCAAAAAATAATCAAAACAGCGACAAATCATCTGCTTCATCATCTTCATCAAATTCGACGAGATCCTCAAACAGACTAGATTTATTGCCATCTTTTTCATCAAATTCTTCTCAAGAAACCATAACCCAAATTCCTACAAATCCATTCTCAAGAAATCATACGCCAAATTTCTACAAATTCCTTCTCAAGAAATCATATCACAAATTTGAATTTTAGATTCTCAGTTCTCAAGAAACTAATTACCCAAAATTAAAAATTACCCAAGTTTTCCAGAATCAATGACTCGCGCGGCGCGGTCTCGATTTCCTCCGCCGGAAACCTCGAGCTCAGGACCGACGATGGCCAAGTTGCTGGTCGTCGAGCGCGCCGCCGCTGCCGGGAAACGCGACGGCCAAGCAATTACTGTTATTATGAGGGACTGGGCGGCGAGGGAGGAGGGTGGTGGAGAGGTGGTTGTCGAATGATGAAGAAGGAAAGGGTAAAAAAGGGTGAAGAAAGGAAAATATGTTTACTGTTGATCCTCTAATTCTTAACGCGGGGGTAGGCCGCGATATGTTTACTAAAGAGCAACAGTAACTGTAGCGCGGGCCAGAGCTTATACACGGGCTTCCATGATATACAATACATGCTACCAAACAAATGGATTAGGTGAGATAAGAGCCCTAATCTCATGATATCACACCTACCAAACACACCCTAAATAGCTTATACTGCCTTATAGAAGTAAAGTAAATACACTAGGTAAGAAACTGATAATGACGAACAATGTATATGTACTACTTAGAGAGAGATTACTTTGCTTAAGCGCAAGCATATAATATTTAAAGTTCAATTTTTTTCAATGTTTATGTTGCAAGATGCGCATTGGAGTTTTGATATTCGATTAAAATTATAACTCTCATAAAAATTGGATATGTGTTAGTAGTTTTATGAGCTCGATTTTTCGTGCTCATGTTGAGTCTTTTCTTAGGTTAGATTAAGTCTTTTTAGTGTCTTTGTATCTGTTTTGGTGTTTGGGAAGACACTTCGGTTGACAGGGATATAAAGGCAAGATCAATGGACATTCTGGAGCTACGAAAGATACATCAATAGAAGTGGAAGAGAGATGGCCATGGTCTGAGTAAAGAAATAGCGGCTTTATTCACATGGGGCATGGTCTGATGCGAAATGACAACGTATCCAGGCCAGAAATTGTTTAAGATACAATATGAATTTTAATTCAAAATATTTAGCATATTCCAAATCTAACGGCTTGTAGTTGTATTCCACTCATTTTTTTTTTTTTAATATTAGTAGTAATTAGTCTCACTGAAATATGTTTCATGTTATTATTCAATTTTAAAATACATAAAATAATAACGCAAAAAATGGATTTACATGGATACTTCCAATAGGGTTAACTGCAACTATAATTTTAACAGTTTGCAATTTAATGTAAAATCTTTTGTTTTGTTAACAATGACAATAGTAAATATTATGTCATTTAAATGAAACTAAAGTCGAATTTAATGATTTCAAATAATGTCCACTATGGCCATTTTGATGTAATGAAAGAAACTTTGTAGAGAGAGATATGATATGTATAGCAATTTTCAGTATTTTTTAGTAAAACTTAAGTAATTAGAACCCATATCAAGTGGTAATTTTGCATAAAAGATATGAATAATGCAATTTACTATAAAATTTTACGAACCTACTAACAAATTTGTGAATATAGAATTTTATTTTACCGTGTTTTCCAAATACAACATTAACTATTATACAAATTATGATTATGTTACTTATTATAACTCTTGATTAACACACCATAGCATATACATCCTATTTTCATTTTTGACTTTTTAAGCATAAAAATTTCTTTTCGCAAAGAATAAAAATAAAAACTGATGACTACAATAAGATTCAATACTTTTAATAACACAAACCAAATTTTGCATTTGTAACATTAATTTATCATTATTCTTTATTCACCTGTGTTTGCTTATTAATTTATCATTATTCTTTAATTTGAAATATTTTTAATATTATTATATGATTAGATGGATATTTATATCACAAATAAAAAACATAAAACACGTGCAACACACGTGTTCTCTGCTAGTATTTTAATAAGAGGAAACCCTCTTAGAGGATAATAAAACAAATTTTGCCCACCACATAAGGATACACAAAATTTGCCCATCTTTTAAGAAATAAGACTAAAATGTCCTTTCTCTCTCCCCTCTCACGTTATATTCCCCCTTCCATTTAGACAAAATCATTTTTCATTCCCCCACTCTCTCCTCTCCTCTCTCTCTCTCTCTCTAAAATTTCAATTTCAATTCCCTCATCTCTCTCTCTTTGAGAGGGAAGAAGATGAGCTGTGAAGAGTTCGTCGACGCCGGTGTCCTCCACGTCGCACGGCGACGGGCTAGAGTTTCGACTGGCTAGGGTTTGGAGGGAAGAGCATCGAGCTAGGGTTTCGACATAGAGAAGACGACGCAGAGACGACGGTGATGCCTACAAACCGGCGACTGCAAATCGGAGAAGACACCATCGCCTCTATCTCTCTCTCTCTTTTCCAGATCTGGGTTTCTTTTTGTAGATCTAAGTTTTTTTTTTTTGCCAGCCGAATTCGAGTGTTTATGGTGCAATCGACCACTGGGCTTTTCTCCTCGGAAAGACGAAGAGGTGAAGTGGTGGCTCGCTCATTTTGGTGGATAAATGAGGGAGAGACACGCTGGAGAAGATGAACCAGTCGCATTGGTAAGAATTTTTCCGTCTCTGAAACGTTGGGTAAGAAAATTGTTTTGTTCTTACCTTGTTTTGGTAATAAAAGACTGTGCTTTTAAGGTTTAAAATTGATGGTACTTGGTAAGAATTTGATATTTCTTACCTTATTTTGTTTAAGTAATTGGTAGGAATCTGATATTTTCTTACCTTGGTTTGGTAATAAAAAAAAAATAAACTGGACTTTTAGGGTTTAAAATTGATGATTATTGTTGTTCTTGACCCTGTTTGATTGCGATAATTGTAATTTCGTAGTAAGAAAATGCAAAAAAATATGATTTTGGTGCGTTAAAAGATTGGGGGTTTAGGTTTTAATGTTTATGTTTGATAATGATAGTCAGTAAGAATCTGATAATTTGTTTATGTTTTCAAGTTATGTAAGAATTGCATCATTTCGTATCGTATGAAGTGTTCGGCTGACGACGACTATGAGACGGGAAATACAAGTAGATGTCAATTTCTTACCAAATCTACATTTTTTACGAACACGTGTAATTTATTATCATTTCTGAAACTAATAATAGTGCTTTAAATGATTAATTGGTAAGAAATTGGATTTATTTCTTACCAATGTGTGTGATTTCTTACCATCCTCCTGTACAATTAAATACACTCTTTTCTTTTTTGTAAGCTTCTACTTCTTGGTTGTTCATGTTCTTTTTGTGAATATTTTTTTTACCAAGTCTACGACTACGCATACAAATTGCTTATTAAACAAAACATAAGAAATTATGAAATTATTATACAAATTGCATACTTGGTAAGAAATTGACAATTTCTTAGCAAGTTATATGATAGAACGTATTCAAAGATAATTTGTTAGAAATTGTCAAACTCTTACCAAACAAATTGAAGAATTTGTAAATCCTTACAGTTAAAAAAACGAAAAAAAAGAAAAGAAAAGTTAAAAAAAGAGAGAGAAAGGTATCTCGAAAGAGAGAAAGAAGAGGGAAGAGAGAGAAAGAATATGCATGTGAGTGTATCATGAGAGAGAAAGTGGAGAGAATGGAAAGAGTGCATGTGGATGATATCATAAGGGCACTTTAGTCCCATTTGTTAAAAAAATGAGCAAAATTTGTACATCCTTATACGGTGGGCAACATTTGTTTTTTTTTTTGGTACGATCAACATTTGTTTTTTTATCCTCTTAGAAGGCATTTAATTGTTGCCTCTTTTAACAATTACCACTTCCACTGCCCGATTAGCATTTTACCAACTTTTAGAACATTGGTTAGACGAGGTATAAAATTGGTATACATATCAATCTCCCATTTATCATCACGAGTGGTAAATAATACTCCCTCCGTCCCATTCAAAATGTTACATTTGCTTTTGGACACAAAAATTAAGAAATGTGTGTTTTGTAATTAAAATGTAAAGTTAAAATGGGGCCCCCATGTGATTATAATGTTTTTTTGTTATTTATTTACTAAATTAAGAAATGTTACATCTTGTGTTGGATGGCCCAAAAAAGGAAATTGTAAATAATAATAATAATAATAATAATAATAATAATAATAATAATAATAATAATAATATGATTTACTTTCTTATAAACAAATCCATCTTTATAGAATAGAAATGAGGATATAGTGGAGGAACAATCACTAGATGAGATATCAAGAGAGTATAATTAAGATTTTCACCTTAAATTAGGTATTTCGGCAGAATTATTATTTACTTTAGCACCCCTCGTAGCTGGAAATTTTCGACTTTAGCACCTCCTTGCTAACGGTTGTGAAGGCGAAAAAGCATTCGGAGGTCCTTGCAATGCGCACATGTCCAAGGAAACAATGGCGGATCAGGGCACCATGTATGAACATGTCGAATCGAGCAGGAGTTACAGCTAACAAGAAGATCTACAGGTTCTCTACCGAGGCATATGGAACAAAATGGTGCTGATAGCTATACAAATGAACAACTCAAGTAAATAGATTACACGAAACAAAATAGTAACAGCAAATGCAAAACTGAAGAAAGAATGTGTTGTTGAATGCTTCAGGGCCCTAACACCATGAAAAGAATCACTTATCTTTCTTAAATTAATAAAGATTTCTTTTCCAAAAGGTAAAGGTAAGGTATATATTGTCAGATGTTGAATGGTTGAGTAGGTTGGCAATGCCCAAGGACACTACAATTTCTAGAGAAGTACTATAACTGGATTAAGGCTCTCTACTCTCTGTTATCACCTTCCTTGTTACATAGGGAGAAGCCCATTCAATCATTTAAAGCAACTTGAACATAGTAAAATACTTTAGGTTTGATCTGTCAAGTATTATTGTGATTCTACTGGAGACTAAACACATAACAAAATAATTCAACAAAAAAAGGGAATGCTCAAGAACACTTACATTGGTGGGACGAATATGTATTTCATCAGAAAGAATGTACAGATTCGTTGTCAAACTTTCATTTGCCATAGATTGGGAATATATTTTCTAATCGGAAGAAACAGCATCCTTCACTTCAGTGATGTTGAAACTAGCTTTGCACAGAGGACATGTTGAAGGCTTTTTACTTGAAATCTGGAGAATAAAACTATCAGTAAGTAAATGCATCTCAAAGTTTATATACTTTTAATACTCTATTTATTTATCATCCACAGAAAAGTTTCCTAATCGCCTAAATCAATCTGCGAAAGATGATGAATACATTTTCAATGCAACTTAAGCTTCAAAGAATAAGATGATGTAAGACTGAAACAAATAAAAATTCTAGGATTTTGTTGTGTTTAGTCTCACCATAACTCAATGAAACGGAAACAAATGTTCTTGAGGGTTAAAGAAAGGAACAAGCTACAATGAGGTGGATCTTGATAACAGAGAAAAGATAATTTTTCCTTCTGCGGCAGAATAAGCATTTTGATGTCATGTAATATCTACTTAGCTCTGCCTGGACAACAGAGCTCATACAACTAGATCAATATCTTGGTATCTAAACACAA
This sequence comes from Mentha longifolia, assembly GCA_001642375.2. NCBI lineage: Eukaryota > Viridiplantae > Streptophyta > Magnoliopsida > Lamiales > Lamiaceae > Mentha > Mentha longifolia. Next base: position 24,337,679 of record CM038117.1, read on the forward strand.
AAAAGTTCAGATCTCTGAAGTGAAAATGCAAATAAAACGTTCAACCTAGAACTCAAAGAAACTGCAGTGCACATGATAACAGAAAATAAGACGAAGAAGAGAAATATATATATATGGAAACAATAAGAAGTAGAATGTGCACCATTTGATCAGCCCATTTCTGGATGCATTCGAAGCAATATCGATGACCACATGGCAGTACTCCACGAGTGGAACTGAAATCCGTGAAGCATATAACACATGCAGGTGGCAAGCTATCCTTTTCAGTTGAATCTGGGTTAGCAGCTTCATGAAGCTTTTCTGAAGTTGCAGAGGAAGATGGTGCAACACAAGCATGTGAGTTCTGAAGTTCATGATTTGGATGTTCAAGCTCCTCTATGCCATCATCATCTAAATGCTCAATCTCTTGAAAAGTATCATGAACATCAGAATTCTCTAAATCATTTAAAGTACTCCCTATATTAGATACTATATGCCTGCTAGATGTTTGGTGCATCTCAACCTCTGAACTATCAACCAGAACTCCATGGCTTTTATTCTCAGGTAAAACTTTGACTTCCTCACATTCATCCTCCTCGTCTGAAGTTATTATCATGCGCTTTTTAACCAGCCTACGGCCTTTGGGCCATAATTCTGGAGATTTCGAATTCCTCTTTTCCTGTCTAGAGGAACATGCAGCCTGAGGTGTGCTTGCTTCATCAAGCTGTTTAAGGAGCATGGAAATTGTGAGCAGAAAGTCTAAACGGAAAAACAATAAATAACATTTAATGAAGGATGACAAGGACAGGGCAGTCGAATAGAGAAATGAAAAACTGGAAAGATATCAAACTCCATCTAGGATTACTGTAGTTTGAAAATTAGGTTTACTCTTTAAAACACATAATCAAATTCATCAAACCTTGTCTTGAATTAACTTTCATTTGTTTAGGGTCTTAGATTCTAGAAAGGTTAATTCTAGAGGTCAAATGGAGCCATTTAAGATATTTCAAGTTCTGCACTCCACTCAAACACAAATGCTTCTACCATATACAACTAGATGGAAATTATATATTGTGCTGGCCTTAAGCTATTGGACAAAATTCTAGAAGTAAAATGGATTCACAAGCTGACTGAATTAGTGACCAGAAATATTATTAATTTTTTGCAAACTATAGCGTTATTTCTAGAATAGGACAACCATGACACTAATGACCATAAAGTTACAAGACAGAAGTCAGTGATTATCCAAGATTCCAAGTTATTTATAATTATAAAAATAAAAAAATAAAAAATAAAATAAAAAAGCCTTATTCCATGTGATAAGTGGCTGATTTAACTGTGATAATGCTTCTGAGAGAAACACTAGTAAGTAATTCTCCTATACCAATATGCATCTCATAAATATAAAGGTCCGTTCTATTTGTATACTGTCTAACTAAATCAATAGAACTTCTGAAATGAATAAAGAGGAGGAACTATTAAAATTCAATACCTCCACAATCTTGGCTGTTGATAGTTTTTGAAGGTCATGTCTGCTAATACTAGGACAACCCTTCCTTGAATTTCTTTTAATTGTTTTCTCTGTTGATCTACTGGAAGCATGATTGTTCTGCATCTTCTTGGGAAATAGATCCTGCAATAATATGGACAACAAAGCCATAACTGAAGTCCTTGAAAAAAAAATCTCCAGCAGTGAGATCAAGCATCTTATCAATGAATTACAGAACTGACAAAATCATCAAATGGTGTAGCATGCTATATTCCAAGTTTCCAATAACTGCGTATAGCAAGATCCAAAAATATCGACCACATGCATATTTATGATTACTAAACTGATCACTTGAAGAAAAAGCTATAGCAAAAAAATTGAACCTGATAGGTAGAGATGAAAAGGAAATGGCATGTTTGCTTCAAATTGTTAAACTATTAATAGACCAGATGTTACAAACACCGTTAACTATAAAGTATGCACTAGCGACGAGGTTAACAAGAAAAACAGCTTGTACAAGGGGAATATTCTTTTACACTGAATTTCTCAAAAAATATGTAAAGATTGCTACCTCATCTAAGAGAATTGAATCCTTCCAAACAGCATCATTATTGTCTTCAAGTTCAACATCCAGCAAAGGTCTTTTACCATTCTTCAAGTCTTCTGTTCGCGCTTTTGCCTGGTCGATACCCAACAAGATGTCCAGAACCAATGGTCCCCTTTCTTCTCCACTGCAAAAAGCCAATAAGTAAAATTTTGATTCAATAATACCGCAAGTGATTTTTGAGTAATATCATTAAAATCAGTCCTTTACACTTCACAAGAAAATTCATGAAGTATGTTGGTTACTTCCCTTATGAAGCTATTTCTCTGTAAAACATACAACCAGACACCAGTAAAAAGGACAATGGTTTCTGTTTGGCTAAATTCAGTAAATTACTCTATCTGCCCCAGAATCTGATGCCTTAGTTTGCATAACTTTAAATTGAGTGGAAGAAGCATGACTGGAAGTTGTGAAACAATTATCAAGATGTTATAAATTTAGTTACCTCGGCAGTTATATCTCAGTATACTAACCATAAGAAAATCATCATTTTTTCAAGAGATTGGCAAACTGTAAGAAACAAGGCAGCACAATGTGTCCGAATGAAAATGATTTTGCCTCAATATATTAGATTACATCCTATATTCTGTCAAAGACTTCAGAAAAAACAGAGGCAAGAGGATTGAAAAGATTATGCACTTTGACATAATAAGACTGTGGAAGAAAGATTGTTGATGGGTAGTCAATATGGTGTGTATACATTAGCCGCCCTCTTCAAGCTCTATTTCTAGACATCAAATTATTTCACAGAACCTTACATATAATAACTAGTAATTTGTTCATGACATCTGAGAGAGTATGAGCTGAATCAGCTAAACATAGTTGAAAACTTTTTAAGATTCGAGAAAGCAGAAAAATAACGTTAAGCTCCTCGTAATTCAAGTTTTCCACCAGATATTAGACCAATAATTGGACAACTCGTAAGACCGCTGACATTAACAATGTGATTTTCAGTAACAAAAAAAAAAAAAAAGCATAAAGATCACCATTCAGAACCATGATGTCAAAAAGAGTTTTGCAAAATATCTGATTTCCAGAGCTCGACCTACCTATGATAGGTATATGGTTCCTCTGAAACACGTCTTCCTTTCTTCGCACATTCCTCAATCCAGCAATGATTAACAACCGGTATTTTCAACTTCAGCGCAAGCTCATATTTTCTGCCTTCAAATCTCCAGCAAACCTAAACGCAACCAATCACACTATTAAGAAATAGGAAACAAAACATTGTTGAAGTTCAAACGAAGATTACATACGAACTCCATGAAATCATACTCAAAACAGCTACAAATCTAATTTCCTACCTGATCGATCTTTTTTCCGCAAGGTTGTTTAATGCACGAAAACGGAGAATTAATGAACACGAAAAGGAACACAAAGGATTTACGTGGTTCGATCTATTGTGATAGATCTACGTCCACGGAGCGAAAGTGTGTATGGATCTTATTGAGAGAATGCGTATAGCTTGTACAAAGATTGTCCTCCCCCTCTCATATATTCTAAGCCCCTATTTATAAGTATCTACACATGGAATTCGACTAAGATTACAAGTCTTTTCCTACTAGGACTCTTTGGCTTGATCTCCTCCTTTATTGGATAAACACCGAGCTTCTATACCTCTTGGAGCTTGAATTGTAGTCGATGTAGGAATTGCCTTGGCATAGAAGTCCCTTTAAGGTAGGTTGTAGCTGACTGGGCCGAACTGCATAGGGCTTTAGTTGGGCCGAGCTGCGTTGGCCGAGCTTAACTGTCGGAGTCCAATTATATTGGGCTTGACGCTTGGGCCTAGTAGCTAGGCCATATCCTATCACATCCCCCCCAAAAAGAGATAGAAGTGAGGGTGTGACTAGGGCTAGAAAGTTGAAGTAGAAGTAGTGAAAGGGCCTGGCCCCGTCGAAATTAGAATTTTGACGAAGTGAAAGTAAAACTAAATTCGCAATGCCCCTTCGGAAGTTAAGTTTCGACGAAGTCGGAATGCGTACCGCCTCGTTAGGACGAGGTCGAACGAAATTTCACATTGCCCCTTTGGAAATTAAATTTCAACGAAGTCGGAATGCGTACCGCCTCGTTAGGACGAGGTCGAACGTAATTTCGCATTACCCCTTCGGAAATTAAATTTTGATGAAGTCGGAATGCGTACCGCCTCGTTAGGACGAGGTCGAACAAAATTTCGCATTGCCCCTTCGGAAATTAAATTTTGACGAAGTCGGAATGCGTACCGCCTCGTTAGGATGAGGTCGAATGAAATTTCGCATTGGCCCTTCGGAAATTAAATTTCGACGAAGTCGGAATGCGTACCGCCTCGTTAGGATGAGGTCGAACGAAATTTCGCATTGGCCCTTCGGAAATTAAATTTCGACGAAGTCGGAATGCGTACCGCCTCGTTAGGACGATCACGTGATGTGTCAGTTACATTAAATGCGCCGTTTGGAGTCCCGATAAAGTAGGCGCGTGCGTGTTAGAGTTGGAGTGAAAAGGGGGAAAGTTACTAAAACTTCTTTCAGACGCCACAACAATTTCATTTTGAAATTTCGAAACCCTAAAAATTTTCGGCACTCCATCTTCTACATTCTCGCTTGCAAAGTCGTCGTTGGTGTTATACCAGAACCCAGTGAAAGTAAGTTTCCATGGCTTCTGCTTCTTTTAATTGCGAATCAAGCGGTAGTAGTAGTCAAGATTCTAGCGAAAGGTCTACGTCGCCGCCGGTATCACATTCGCCGGAAAATATAAGTGTAGATGTATATACTGTAGAGTCAGATGTTTCCGCAAAATGTAGGGTAGTTTTTGCTTCTCCCTTTGATTCAGTCGGAACAGTCTCCAAATTCCCTTCAACTCTAGATTCATCCGCAATGTTGAAGATTGCGAGAAATTATTTATTTCCTGATTGGATAGAGATGTTAGTTCCTCGGCCGGAGGATAGGGCATCCAACCCTCCAGTCGGCTTCGTAACTATCTACGAAGATTGCTTAAGCCATGGTCTTCGTCTTCCCCTCCCCCTATTTTTGCCGATCTTCTTCGGAAGTTCGGCATTCCTTTAGCTCAAATAACGCCGAACTCGTTTAGGCAGCTTACTACTTTAGGCATACTTAGTAGTCGTCACGGGGTCAGCCTGTCAGTAGAGCTGATCCTGAAATATTTTCAATTTAATTCCTACAATGGGTGGTACTATTTGACACCCCGTCTTGGCTTTCGAGTGAAGACGAAGTCAAAAATCCCGAACTGGCAGTCGAAGTTCTTTTTCTGTCGGTTTGGTGAGGTCCCACATTTTGTCTGGAATGTGGGTAAACTGAGGAACCAAGGCACCGAAGAGAAGTTCGGTGTGCTTGAGGAAGTGTTGACTAGCCTCGTCGATGAAGAATTCACCGAGGCCGATCTTGCTATGGCGGGGCTGAGCCCTTATGATCCAGACTCCATGGTTGAGCCGGTGAAGGGTGAGGCTCCACTTGGTCCGTTTATTTGTTTTATGTGTTTCGTTTCATTGTGATGAGGCTCTTACTGTTTTTCTACAGTGAAACTTCTCGGTAAGAAGAGGGCAAGGTCGAGCACTACCGAGAAGCCAGCATCCGAGGTTTCTTCGGAATGAACAGAGAGCGGACTAGGCTCCTCACCAATGGGGTCCCCTCCGGAGCGACCTCTCGTTCGAAAAACAAAACAGCAGAAGTTGGTTGTTGCTGCTCCGACTGGAGAGGAGGATTGCACAGTCACTGCAGTCCGGTTATCTGGCGGTGTTGGACGCCAGGTCTTGGAGAACTGGTGAATCAGCCTCGGCCATTTCCCAAGGTAGTATCACACTTACAGATGTACTTCGGCATTTCATTATTATATATTTGCTAATGTTAATGTGTGTTTATATAGGGTGCCGAGGACATGGTGGCGAGGCTGAGCGACCTTACCTCGGAGTTAAGCGGTTTCCTGACCGCTGGGGTCGACCGCTTCAACAAGGTGGTCCGAGTTCAGCGCGACCTAGAGAACGAGAAGGGCGGTCTCGTCAACCGATTGGCATTGGCCGAAGCTAGGGTGTCAGTAGAACGGGCTGCGGTTGAGTCGGCAAAGGACGCTGCTGAGGCAGCGAAGAAAGAGGCGGCCATGTGGAAGGCCGAGGCAGAAGCGGTGAAGCAACAGGAGGCCGAGGTGGTAGCCATGCAGGGGTCGCTGCTTCGGTCTTATACGGAGAGGCTCTTCCGCTCTGAAAGATTCTCGGAGCTGGCCGGGCAGGTCGCCGCGATCCTAAACACGCGTGCAGTTAGCGACGCTATCGACAACATCGCTTCTAATATTCCGAACTTGGACAAGGCCAAGTACGGATATCAGGAGATGTCAGATGCGGCTGTCAACCGCGCATATGCTGAGGCGTTGGTGGAAGGCCTCAAAAGCATTCCCGTGCTGGACAGCTTAGCCTCGGCGTCTACTGTGTTGACTGCCGAGGTGGTGGAGGGATGGCCAGTTGACAGGGATGAGGAGTTGGAAGGGCTGATTGCCGACCTCAGCCTTACTGCCGAGCCCGGGGCTGAGGATGCTGGCCGAGGCAGAGAGGAGGCCGAGGAGGAAGGCAATGCTGACGACGACAAGGCCCCTCGTCAGAATGAGGAGAATGCTGAAGTGGTCAGTTGATCACCTCTGTATATTCTCTCTCTTTTCTTTTTTTTTTCTTTTTTTTTGTGTAAGGCTTTTGTACTGCGGCATCGGTAGGATGTCGCTTGACTTTCGCCTTTGTGGCCTTAATAAAATTTCAACATTTAATTGAAACTTTTTTCTTTGCGTTGTAGTCTTCCCCCACAATTTTTGATGCATCCCCGTACATAGCTCAAATCAATAACTTATTGCGGGCTCTTGAAGCTAAGAATGTCGAAGCTCTTCGTTGGAGAGACCAAGCTAACCATATCCAGGATGAGGCCGACGTGAGACTTAGAGCCGCTCAAATCCGAAATGACGAGCTTCAAGCTCGGCTCCTAGAGCTTGGAGATAAGTATGATGCCATGAAGAAAGAATCTAGAAAGATCGCCGAGGAGCATGCTGAATACGAGGCCATTGTCCGCCGAAACGGCGGGAAAGCCATTGCTGAAGTGGATGCAAAGGTAACAGAAATCGCAGCCCGGTGTAAGGATTACCAAGAAAGATACGGGGCGGAGTCCTGACAACTCCAAGATCAGATGGTCGAGCTGAAGCGAATAGCTGGTATGTACGATGTGATTCTAGCTCGGCGTCCGAAATTGGCTGCTCGACTGGGAAAGGACTCTCATCCTTCCAGTTCGTCCACTACCACTGATCCCTCGAGATCGTCGACTCCCGCGGATCGATCAGACATGAGATTTACGCGGCACTCTAAAGAGTTTTATGAACAAGAACGGCAAAGATTGGCTCGACGAGGTCGAGGTTGGAGTCTTCAACCGGGTAGGGGTCGGAGTCGAGGATGAGGTAGTGGTGAACGAGGTCAAGGCCGCTTCAATATAGATGATGTTTTAAATTTCAACTCCGACAGTGATTTTCCTACAAGATGGCTTAGTTTTAGCAAACCCAAGCCTTCGAGTTCGTCTTAATCACCATGTATTGTATTTTTCCATTTTTGAAATAAAACGGATTTCTCTGTACTCATATTAGCCTTTTACCTTGTTTTTAACATAGATATATTTCCTTGCATTATACAAAGGTAGGCCATAATGAGCATTACCTCGTCAAAAGATGAGGTTTAGGGTTGAGTAGCCCGACTTCATCAAAGATGAAGTGTAGGCTTTAATTAGCATGACCTCGTCGTCCGACGAGGTTTAAGCTTTGAGTAGCACGACTTCGTCAAAGGCGAAGTTTAGGCTTTAATTAGCACGACCTCGTCGTCCGACGAGGTTTAGGCTTTGAGTAGCATGACTTCGTCAAAGGCAAAGTTTAGGCTTTAATTAGCACGACCTCGTCGTCTGACGAGGTTTAGGCTTTGAGTAGCACGACTTCGTCAAAGACGAAGTTTAGGCTTTAATTAGCACGACCTCATCATCCGACGAGGTTTAGGCTCTTCTCTGTTTTAAACAAAGGCCGTATCTTTGTTTTTAACCGAGGTGGTGCCTCCTTGTTTTAAACAAAAGTACTGCTTCCTAGCTTTTAACAAAGGTGGTTCCTTCCTTTTAAGCCCAGGCAGTTTGAACTTCTATTTTTAACAAAGTTAGGTCGGTACGCGCGCGTTTAGAATTTACCCCCAATGTGGAGTTTATTAAATTACCCTCGTCAGGGTTTTAAAATAAAAGATCAAAATACTAAGCATAAGTGGAATAGAGAGACATGCAAGATATGATATGCAAGGATTTAAACGAATAATAAAGGAAAAATAAAACTTTATTGATAAAAAAAACCGAAAAAAGAAAAACAGCTGACAAGACGACCTGACTCTTAACACCTACGACTTTAAATGAACTGATCCTAGACATTACTCTCCTCCACTTATACAAAGTATTTTTTTAAATGATTAATGTGCCATGTACGGGGTAAGGGCTCACCGGATAAATGGGTAAGCTTGTACGACCCTTTGCCGAGGACTTCTTCAACTCGGTATGGTCCTTCCCATGTGGCTTCAAGCTTGCCGAGCCTTTCCGCTTTACTGACCTCGTTATTCCGAAGTACAAGGTCGCCTACTTGGAATTGTTGGTACTTCACCCTTTGGTTGTAGTACCGAGCTACTTGTTGCTTATACTTGGCTTCTCTTATGTAGGCGAGCTCTCGTTTTTCTTCCAGCAGATCCAGTTCGGTTCGGAGGTCTTCCTCGTTGACTTCGGCTGTGAAGTTGATAGTGCGCAGGCTCGGCAAGCCTATCTCTACCGGGATCACTGCTTCGGTTCCGTACACCAAACTATAAGGTGTTTCACCGTTCGAGGTCCGGGGAGTTGTTCGGTACGACCATAGGACTTGGGGTAAATTTGCTGCCCAATCTCCTTTGGCTTTGTCGAGGCGGGTTTTGAGTCCCTTGACGATCGTTCTGTTCGTAACTTCGGTTTGGCCGTTCGCTTGAGGATGAGCTACCGAAGTGAACTTTTGGTGAATGTGAAGCCCTTCACACCATTCTCTGAATGTCCGATCGGTGAATTGCGTTCCATTATCCGAAACGAGGATGCGAGGTACACCGAAGCGGCAAACCACATTCTTCCATACGAAGTTGAGGGCGTTCTTGCTTGTGATCTTTGCCAAGGGCTCAGCTTCGACCCACTTAGTGAAGTAGTCGATGGCTACGATGAGGAACTGGAGTTGTCCGGGAGCTTTATCAAATGGTCCGACGATGTCAATTCCCCATTGCACAAACGGCCACGGGCTTTGCATGCTTATGAGGTCGGTTTGAGGTAATCTCGGCACCGTCCCATGGATTTGACATTTTGGGCACTTTTTGACTAGTTCGACTGCGTCTTGAAACATTGTAGGCCAATAGTAGCCCCAGCGCATGACCTTTTTTGACAGTGCTCGAGCTCCAATGTGGCTTCCACATGACCCTTCATGAACTTCGCTTAACGCATAGTTTGCTTGGTTCGGCCCGACACATCTTAGGAGAGGTTGAAGGTATGACTTTCTGTACAGAATTCCTTCTTGTAGAACGTACTTTGGTGACTTGCTTAAGATCTTTCTTGCCTCAAGCTTGTCACTGGGTAGCTCGCCCTTCTCCAAATAATTCCGAAGAGGAGTCATCCAATTCGGTGCTTCATCATCAATTACGAGGCCGACCTCGGCTTCTTCTATACTTCGGTGTTTGATTCCTTCCACTGGAGAGCTTGTTGACGAGGACGCCAATTTGCTTAAAGCATCAGCTCGGGTATTTGCTCCTCTTGGGATTCGTACCAACTCGAAGTAGGTGAAGCTTTCTTGCAGACTCTTAGCTTTTTGGAGATACTTCTTCATTCTGTCGCCCTTTGCCTCGTATGTGCCGAGCATATGGCTAACTATGACTTGGGAGTCACAGTAGACTTGTACAGCTCGTACTTAAAGACTTTGAGCGAGGCGAAGTCCTGCAATTAAGGCTTCGTACTCCACCTCATTATTTATGGTAGGGAAGTCGAACCGAAGTGCATAGGTTATCTCCTGCTCGTCTGGACTGAGAAGTATGATGCCTGCACCGCTTCCTGATTTTCTAGAAGCCCCGTCCACGTATACCTTCCAACAGTCTTTGGGCGGTTTACTTGTGGGTTCGGCTCTGACAATATCCGAGGCGGCATCGGGTGGCTTCGGTGATTCCGTAAACTTAGATTCCATAAGGAAGTCAGCTAAGGCTTGGCCTTTGATAGCACTGCGTGGACAGTAGCTGATGTCATGCTCACCTAGCTCGACTGCCCATTTCGCAATTCTCCCCGAAGCTTCAGGCTTCAATAGCACTTGCCGAAGTGGGAGGTCAGTGAGGACCTGTATAGGATGTGCCTGGAAATAAGGTCATAGCCTCCTCGCGGCGTTTACTAACGCTAGTACGATCTTCTCTAATTGCTGATACCTCGTCTCTGGTCCTTTGAGTGCTCGGCTGATGAAGTAGACCGGGAGTTGCCGACGTTTCTCTTCACGCACTAGGACTGCACTTATAGTCTCATCTGAAGCCGCGAGGTATAGGGATAAAATCTCACCTTCATGCGGGACCGACAAAGTTGGAAGCTTGGAGAGGTATTTTTTCAGGTCGGCAAACGCTGATTTCTGTTCCTCTTCCCATTTAAAAACTGGGTTCTTCTTAAGAATCTTGAAGAACGGGAGTTGCTTCTCTGCCGCTTTCGAGAGGAACCGACTAAGGGCAGCTAGGCAGCCAGTCAATTTGTGCACGTCGTGAATCTTCTCTAGAACTTTCATTTCTTGGACAGCTCGGACCTTGGACGGGTTAGCCTTTAATCCTTCTTGAGAAACCCAGCATCCTAAAAATTTTCCGGATCGGACCATAAAGGTGCACTTTTCAGGATTCAGCTTCAGGTTAACTTTCCGAAGGAGGCCGAGGACGATCTTGAGATCGTCGACACAGGTGGCTGGCTCTTTACTTTTGAAGACGATGTCATCCACATATACTTCCACATTTTTACCGATGTGGGGCTCAAATATCTTGTCCACCATTCTTTGATAAGTAGCTCTAGCATTCTTTAGTCCGAATGGCATTTTCTTATATGCGAAGACACCGAAGTCAGTGATGAAAGCTGTCTTTGGTGCGTCTTCATCACTCATCAAGACTTGGTGATATCCTTTATACAGATCTAAGAAACTGAAAACCTTGTGGCCGACCAGAGCCTCGACTTTCTTGTCGATGTTGGGGAGAGGATAACAGTCTTTGGGGCAGTGTTTATTTAGATCGGTGTAGTCAATACACATTCGCCAACCTCCTCCTTATTTCTACACCATCACCGGGTTAGCAATCCACGTCGGATACTTGACCTCGAAGAGTATTCGTGCCTCTAACAGTTGGTGCACTTCGTCATGTATGACCTGGTTCCGGTCTGCTGCGAATAACCGCTGCTTTTGCCGGACTGGCTTTACTCCGGGGTCAATGTTCAGCCGGTGTGTGATAACATCTGGTGAAACTCCGGTCATGTCGAGTGGTGACCAGGCGAAGACATCTTTATATTCCCGAAGTAGTTGGACAACTTGCTTGCGAAGTTCGGCTCCTCCAGCGAAGCCAACCTTAACAACCTTAGTTGGGTCATTTTCGTACACTACAACAGCTCCTACTGGCTCGTAGAATGCAGAGTTGTCTTCCAACACTTCGGATTTCTGTAATTGCTATGCTTGCGGATGCTGAGGTGTCCCAACACCTCGTAGGACAATCTGCATGCACTCCTTCGCCCTTTTCTGGTCACCGCGAATTATAATTACCCCATTCTTCGATGGAATTTTGATCGTTAGGTGGTACGCCAAGCATATTGCCTTCATTGCAACCAACCAATCGCTTCCTAGGATGATGTTATAGGGGGAGTTCGCCTTCACGACAAAAAAACTGACGAACTTAGTGGATGACAATGGGTGCTTACCCACTGTCACTAGGAGTTGAACTATCCCTTCGGTTTGCGTCTCTTGTTGGACGAAGCTTCTAAGGGGAATTGGTGCTGGTGTTAAATGAGCTTCTTCGACCCCTAACTTCTCAAAGCAATCCTTAAAGAGTACGCTTACTGAGGCCCCACTGTCGATGAAGATTCGATGGACGAGCTTATTAGCCACCACTGCCTCAATCACAATAGTGTCTTGGTGAGGTATCATTGGTGGCACTGGGTCCTTATCTGAGAAGGTAATAACCTCGTCTTTTTTGAACCTTTTCTATAAAGGCTCGTCTGTAGAGGGACTTCTGGCCTCGGCCTTGAGCGACGACTTCGTTGCTCCTTGTGGGAGCCCGGTAATAGCAGTGACGACTCCGTCGATCCGGGGTTGATCTTCGTCTCCCTCCTCATCATCAGGCCTGGGTTTTTTGTCGACATGGGGGGCGCAATTATTCCCTCCTCGGTTTCTGCGCTTTCCCCTACCCTGGGGTCGGGCATCATATTGGCCGTGACTTTGGTACTTTCTGAACGTACCGTCACGTACCAGGTGCTCGATATCCGCAGCTAGCTCCCTGCAGTCTTCCGTGTCATGACCGTAGTCCTCATGGAATCGGCAATATTTATCCTTAGACCGGCGTCTTGACCCACCACGTGACATGGGCTGAGGTCTTTGAAACAGGTTGGTATGAAGCTCAATCTCCGTCCTCGGCTTTGTCAGTGGCGTGAATTGGGTCTTCTCCGAAGTTTGCCGAGGTCCAAGCCGGGATTCAAGGGGGCCTCGCTGCAGTCTATCTAAGGCACTTCGGCGGCTCTGACTTCGGTCATTGCGCTCTTCTTTCCTCCGATCGGATGGTTCAGGCTTATCAGCCTCGCGCTTCTTCCTATCCGCTTCATCTGCTCGTGCGAAACGATCCGCGATGCTCCACAGCTGCTTCGACGTCCGTGGGTCTTCCCTTATGATCTCCTTGTAGAGAGCACCAGATTGGATGGCATTCTGGAAGGCTGAGATAAGGACTTCGTCAGTCAAGCGATCGACTTTCAGGCTTTCCTCGTTAAACCTAGTCATAAAGTCACTTATTGATTCTCCTCGTCTCTGCCTAATGGAAAGAAGTTGGGCCGGGGTAGTTTTTGCCTCGGCTTTCTGGAAAAATCTGCGTTCGAAAGCTTCGAGTAGGTCTGCGTATGATCCGATACTGCATGGAGGCAGGCTATCGAACCAACTACGAGCGTTATCGACAAGCAGTTCGGGGAATACCTTACACATGTAGGTATCCTCACTGAGACCTTGATTCATCATATTATATTGGTATTGGGACAGGAAATTGCTCGGATCGCATGAGCCGTTGTAAGGCTTGATAGGAGGTACTCGATACTTCTCAGGGAGAGGAGTGTAGAGTATATAGTTGGTGAAGGGAGTAGAGATCTTACTGTAAACAGTAAATCTCCCTCCTCGGTGATCGTCGTCACGCCGAGGTGAAGCAGTGTGATGACGAGGTGGGGTGATGGTACGGCGAGGTGAAGGTCTGTAGTTTCCTCGGCGTTTATCATCGAACCTCCTTTGACGAGGTGCCGCGTCTCGTGCGCCCACAATTTGGATGCTTTGAGAATCGTATTGCTGATGGGAACGGGATGTAGCTCCACGTTCTCCATGCTGTATTCCAGCTCTTTGTTGGTTGACGAATTGTAGGAATTCTGGGCCTTTATATGCAAGGAAACTCTTCACTGCATCTTCGAGTTCATGCGGCTGAAGCTTTGGAATCTCCTCTTCATCATGGCCACTGTTATGACCTTCTTGGCTGGGGTGGAGTGGTTTGCCGAACTGGTCCACCAAGATGTCTCCCACATGCCCTTCTGGAGTCTGTACATGTTCTTTCCCGGGGCGTTTTCGATTGAAGCTGGGGGGCTGGCTGGAGGCCTCGGCAGATTCAGGAGGGGTTTGCTGGGCGTTTTTACGCTGGGCTTCCTTCTCCTTAGCAGCGGCAGCGGCAGCCTCGGCGGCAGATTTATTAGCGGCAGTAGTAGATCGTGTTGATTTCCCGGCCATCGTGATTGCAGCAAAACTTCCAAAATTTGATCGAGATTTACAGGTTTGATAGTTCCCACAGACGGCGCCAATGATCGATCTTTTTTCCGCAAGGTTGTTTAATGCACGAAAACTGAGAATTAATGAATACGAAAAGGAACACAAAGGATTTACGTGGTTCGATCTATTGTGATAGATCTACGTCCACGGAGTGAAAGTGTGTATGGATCTTATTGAGAGAATACGTATAGCTTGTACAAAGATTGTCCTCCCCCTCTCATATATTCTAAGCCCCTATTTATAAGTATCTACACATGAAATTCGACTAAGATTACAAGTCTTTTCCTACTAGGACTCTTTGGCTTGATCTCCTCCTTTATTGGATAAACACCGAGCTTCTATACCTCTTGGAGCTTGAATTGTAGTCGATGTAGGAATTGCCTTGGCGTAGAAGTCCCTTTAAGGTAGGTTGTAGCTGACTGGGCCGAACTGTTGACTGGGCCGAACTGCATAGGGCTTTAATTGGGCCGAGCTGCGTTGGCCGAGCTTAACTGTCGGAGCCCAATTATATTGGGCTTGACGCTTGGGCCTAGCTACTAGGCCATATCCTATCACTACCAAATGAGTTACAGACTGAGTCATATTTCCAACGTAATTGGCTCCAGTACGATCAATAAGTTTAATTAAATTGAATCTCTCGGAACCCTAATAACCGCTCGCCGTCGCCACAACCGATTCCATTCCTTTAACAGGGTAAGAAGCAGATCCTGCTGGAAAAAAGCAAAAAAAACCAAAAGGATAAATACAAAAGTCAATTAACAACAATAAAAAATTGAGGGTTAAAGGGGAATGAGCCCTGGCGCTGACCGAAAAAATGCAGGATTGTGAGTTCATAAGAGTGATTGATATCTAATTATTGATTTACCTAAATGGTTGCAGTGTTGAAGCAAATCGTCCTCCATGGAAACTAGCAAGCGTTAACGCGTGGATTGTGCCGCGAAAATGAAATTTTTCGAACTTTGAAATTTATTTTGAAACTTGGAACATTTTCGGGGTTATATCATTATATGGTCAAATCAAAAGAGTAAATTAAAATCAAGGGGCAAATTGTGGAATATCTACTTTCATTTAAGAATATTAAATTCTACTCACCTCTTTTAATTTACAGCTAAATTACCCAATTTTCAATAGTTGGACAAATTTTCCCTTAATTCACATCAACACACGTTTCCACCATTTCACTTCTCCCCCATTCTCCACTTCTCTCTCTCTCTTGCGATTTCACTTCTCTCTCTCACGATTCTGAGACGACGTCGGAGGTGTAAACTTGCAAAGTCGGCAACAACGATTACGATGGTGACTCCTATCGCGTCGTTGAGTGCAGTAGAACTCCTCTCGAAAATAGGGAAATGGCGAAGAGAGGTAAGAAGAGGAAATGGACAGAGGCATCAACCAACGGCTGTAGGAAAAAACTGGCGAAGGCACCGGAAATCCTAGAAGACGAGGAATCAGAACGGGAAGAAGAAATACAAACTGCAAGCCGAACCCCTTTAACGAGTTGCAGATACGAATTTTAGGGTTTCTTTGGAAAAAATTCAAGTTGGATATACTTGATTTATGTTTTTTTTTTTTGGGATAAATTGAAAGAATGTCATGATTTCTGGGTAAATTTTGCAAACAAAATGCACAATACATGGTACAAAAAAATGTTAAGAATATGCAAATATATCTGAAATAGGGGTTCTACGAGATACGTGGTACGGATATATTGTATTTGAAGTTGATTTATGTAAACTAAGGTGTTAAATCACTTTAAATTATGGTTTGTTTCCATCATGTCGCACAAAAATATGGATTTCATGCCAGATATGGGAAGAAAGTAGGGTCTTTTGGAGAAGGTTGTTAGATGATATGATATTCGTAACTGATTTATCATATTTTGGTAGATACATTGTGCGATTTTTTGTTCTCTATGATGTTGCTAAATTTTTAGTAGATGCAAACTGCAATTGTATTGATAAGTGGTACGAAAATTACGATATTCGAAACAAAATTTAATAAGTACACTTTACGAATTGTTGAATTCGTACTATGTGGACAAGTAAGTAGCACAAACTGTTTCAATCCGTACTATGTTATCAGTTACACATTACAATCTGTTAATTTTGTACTAGTCCTCAGTACGCAGTTCTGGTAAAAACTTGCCCATTCGTATTACATTTTTATTTTAGATTGCTATATACTGTAATTTATTCTTTCTTCTTCCTTATGTGAAGGTTGACTCGGAGTATAAAAGGTATAAATTGGCACACTATATAATATGGTGATTCGGCTTCTCGTGGCGAAGAATCGTGTTGATAAGGCAATGGGGTTGTTGAAGGAGACTAGCTTCATTGATCTTTGTCCAGATATGGTTACCTATGTTTCTTTGATTAATGGCCTCTGTGATTCTGGGGATTTGGAGGCTGCTCTTGGATTGATTAAGAAAATGAAAGGGCCCAATTCGATGATTTATTCGACAATTCTTGATGGGATTTGTATGCGTGGGAGTTTCGAGATGGGGTTGGAGTTCTTGAGTGCAAGCCGGAAGTTCATGGTATTAGTATTATGGTCGTAGAACAAAATATATAAATTCATAACTATTACCTGCTAGTTAATCATGGTAATTGGTCCGAATATCACTATATTCGTACCATATACCTATAGCATGGAACGATTTGTATAAATTTATTGTTGGTAACCGGTACAAATGCATTACATTTTTTATCGATTACCTACATTTGTTGTATGAATTGTAAACATTGCACTTGTTATGGGGTACGAATTATAAAATAATTCATTTCGTGTACTCGCAAAAGATAATGTAATTATGTTAATATCTTTGGGAGATCTGCTATTGAAACATAACATGAGTTCGTGGTACGAATACATTAACATTTTTACTGGTACGGAGTACGATCGAAGCACATTTGTACCAATCGTATTGTTTGTTTACAAAAATTAAACTGATTGTGGGCTTGTTCTAAATGGTGTTCGTGCTAGCTTTACATTTTTTCGAGCCTGAAACTTGCTTCTATTAAAAGCTTCCTCACAAGCACTTTCCATACATGCTCATCATAATATGGGCAAGTTGGAGTGATAAAGAGTGTTTAGACATCCACGAATCACCACAACAAATCACAATTCATCCCTCCTGCCCCACACGATCTAAGCATAGAAAAGAGTAGAAATTAAAACAATAGAGAAGCTGCACAGAAAATTATAAAAGAAAGAAATAAAGAAAAAAAGTACTCGTAATTAAATGTACAAAATAAAAGTAATTAAATATTGGAATTGGGAGTTGTTGGCTCAATCTTCCTCATCTGAGTTCCGAGTTTCTACGAGTCATCTTCGTACACAAAATCAGATACGAATTTCTTAATTATGTAAGCAAGTATATGATTATTAATACAAATATGAGTCAATTCGCACTGATTACCTAGAATATATAGTACGAATTATTTAAGTTATTAAGTTATTGGTACGAATGTGAGTTAATCGTACCTATTACCTAATTCGTTTCAGATTCTAATGAACAAAATAAAACCAAATATGAAAACCTAATTCATTTCAGATTCATTTCAGAATTTCATAATAATATAAGTATGTGGTGATTGGTACAAATATATAGTACGAATTACATAAGTAAGTGTGAAGTTACTGGTACGAATATGATCAATTCGTACTGATTACCTATAATATAGTACAAATTACATAAGTAAGTATGAAGTTATTAGTACGAATATCGGTAAATTCGTACCACGTACTTATGATTACGAATTACGCTTGTTTTGTAGAGATTTGTGCCGCTTCTGAAGATATACACCAATCCATCAAAAAATGAAAATAAAAAAGTGCAAATAAGAAAACCGAACACAAAAATAACAAACTTCATAAAATCTCAACCCACACAATCAGGAATAAGTTAGTATATAATTATTGGTACGAATATGAATCAATTCGTACTGCTTACTTATATCATAGTACGAATTATATAAATTATTCTATAATTATCAGTACGAATATGATTCAATTCGTACCGATTACCTTGCATGCATCTCCTCTACCACCGGTCCACCACTCACAGTCAATTAAGCAAACACTTTGTGTGCGTGTCTTTCCTAGAGACACTTCCAAACATTTACCATTTTCAAACAAACAAAAAGTGACATTCAACAAACAATACATTCAAAATAAAAATCAGAACAATACACTCAGAGGCACAAATCACAAACAAATGGATAATTGGATCAAAAATATGGCAGTTCTCTAGAAAAAGAAAAAAAAAAAACGAGAATTTTCGCTCCTCTTTGATGATGAACATCACAATTCATAAATTGAAAAATTAAACAAATCTAAAACTTCCTCAAAAAGGAAGGAAAATTAAATAAAAGTGCAAAAATTAGATAAGACCTGATTTCTTCCTCTTCATTATCTCCGTTCAGCATACCCCATTTCCCTTCTGCGCCTGCATCGCCACCATCGAGCACAACGCCCCCTTTCCTTTCTCAGATCTGCACCACGGAATGATATAACCCCAAAAATTAATTTCACCCTAATACCTCTTAAAATTAATTTACTCTTTTGATTTGACCATATAATGATATAACCCCAAAAAAAATATTTATTTTATTTTTATTTTTTTATTTTTTAAATAACCCCCAAAATGTTTAAAACTCTTGACCTGATCGATGATCCTATTTATAAATGGATGGATAATTGATTTTTTTTTAAAAAATTAATGTGTCAAATGGAATACTTTTTAGTTATGTTTCTCCCCAGCTTCTTTCTACTTTGTTTATTATTATTATTATTATTATTATTATTATTATTATTATTATTATTATTATTATTATTAAACTAAATACAACATTCTCTTTACGCCACTAGCTGAAATTCTACTTGCAAATGAACGTAACTAATTTCGTCATAATTCCTCAATTGTTACTATATAAAATATGATCATTGAGAAATTTTGACACGCAAGAGAAAACACTTAAATTAATATGTCCAAGAAAGATTCAAATACCAAATCATGAAAGCCTACTAAAATCCCAAAAAAAAAGAAAAAAAAAAAGAAAAAAGAAAAAAAGAAATTGTGGATTTTTTAATTAATCACTTAAATAATATAATGACTAAACGACATCATTTTACATAAAATGGTGGCTGGTGGAGCTCGTTGACACCAACCCCCACGTCATCCCTCAAGGCTGTTAGGGCCACTACCTTATCGCTGCAGCGGAGCCATTCCTGCTGGGGATGACCGGCCAGAAGGTACTGCAAACCCTATTGGAGAATTTGGGGAAGGATTTGACGGTCGGGTGGCAGCCGATTAGGGATGGATTTCAGGTCAAATTGAAGGCGTACGACAGCACGTACCTTAAGGCAAACTACGGAACGCTACTATGGCAGAACTCGGTGACGCACAACAGCTTGCAGGCGGTCGCCATGCACGATTGGATTGTGTGGGATGTCGAGATGGTGGAGGTGCCGGAGGACGAGGCGGCGGTGGATTACTGGTTGATGGTGTCGATGAGTTAGTTGGTACATGATTTCAATGAAAAAGTCTGAAAACAGAGAGAACCTAATCTCAAATAAAATATGTAGCTCAAATGAAATTCTTGATATTATAAACGATGTACACACAATATAGTATTTGAATGCTTTAAAGTGTTCACGATTACCTAACCATGCGTTGAATTTACCTTAAAATGCTAATTTACAATTATGATTTCATTATATAACTTGTATTCTTCACATATGTATTTGTTAGATCCGGGTTGAAGATCAACAACAATAGAAAATACAAATCGAGTTCGTGAATGATTGAATCCTTAAGATGAACATAAGAACTGATGGAAGGAGGATCAAATCCTCTAAATCCTAGTGAATTGTCTTCGATTCCAGCTCGCATCACCGGGAACCTTGAAGAATTCCTGCAAAATAAAGCCGGAGGAGCGGGTGGGGGTCCTCCGGGAAGAACCTCCGACGCCCAAGTCAGTATCAAGTACTGGAAAAGTGTTGATGTTTCTTGGAGGAGAAACCTCTAGAGTGAGTGTGTGTTGATTCGCGCTAGAAGCACGTAATCTTGAGTGTAAAGTATAGAGTGAGAGAATTGTTACCAAAATATGCAGTGGTTGCCATATATTTATAGTTGTAGGAGAGGCGGTGGCATTTCGGTGAATTTCCTTTGTTGTAAAGAGCAATATTAATTATACTAGTATTTTTAGAGAAGATTCTAGCTCTTTAAGGAAAAAGCTAGATCCTTGGGGAAAAAGTTAAATCTGTAGGGAGGATGCCAGCTTCTCAGAGATGCTAGATCTTGATGAAGATGCAAATCCCTAGCGGAGATGCAGATCCGTCATGGAGATGCAGATCCATAGCGGAGATGCAGATCCCCAGCGGAGATGCAGATCCCTCATGGAGATGCAGATCCCTAGCGGAGATGCAGCTCCCCAGCGGAGATGCAGATCCCTCATCCCTAGCAGAGATGCAGATCCCTCATGGGAGATGCAGATCCCTAGCAGAGATGCAGATCCCTTATGGAGATGGTAGGTCCTGAGGGAAAATGGTAGCTCCCTCACGGTAGATACTCTCTCGGCCAGATGCTAGCATCTTCAAGGAAATTGCTAGATCCTGAAGGGAGAGCTCTTTGAGCCAGATGCTAGACCCTGACGGGAGAGCTCTCTAGGCTAAATACCAAGTCTTTTGGCGACTTTTCGGAAGTATTTTCATAGAAGGCTTTATTCAAGCTCAAGGCTTATGCCTTGTCGTTCATTCAAAGGACAAGTGTCTCTTCCCCATTCGCTTATTCTCAACTAGTGACACCACGTATTACTATGACGTGGAAGGAGCTGATTTAGTCCCTATCAGCTACTCCCCCCTGCTCCGAGAGACCTTGTTTTAAGAACAAGTCTGTCAGGAGCAAGTAATTTTATTGCTCACGTTACTATTTGTTCTACTCCAATTAAATAGTTTTTTTTTTTTTTTTTTTTTTATGGAAAAAATTTTCTCATAAAAAATCAATTTTATGAAATAGATATTCGCCTTATACGGCGGGATATAGGGGGTATAGCCCTACTCCCCCCCAAGTGAATTATAAGAAAATGAAAGAATTATAATTCATAGACTCAATGGTCTATCTTGGAAGATACAAGCTGCTTGAAATTGTTAGCATTCCAAGGTATTGGTAGAACCTGTTTTTTATATGTTTTTGAGCTCATACACTCCTCCTTTTAGTATTTTCGTGACCAATAATGGTCCTTCATAGTTTGTAGAAATGTATATGCAGATATAATTATAGGAGCGCAGATGCAGATCTGAATTTGTATCGGTACAAGTCTGAATCTGTTTGTAGAAGAGCAGATCATAATCTGTTTGCCGAAGTGCAGTTGCAGATCCGAGTTTGCAAAAGCGCAGATCGGAATTATCTGCTTGTAGAAGTGCAAATCTGATTTTCATTATTTTTATTTTATTATTATTTATTATATATATATATATATATATATATATATATTGTAGAAGCGCAGGGCAGATCCGAATCTGCGTGCGGAACGTAGATCTGATTCTGTCTGCAAAGTATAGATCTGAATCTGTCTGGAGAAGCACATATCGGAATCTGTCTAGAGAAGCACATATCAAAAATCTGTTCATAGAAGCGCAGATTAGAATTTGTCTGTAGAAGTGCAGATTAGAGTATGTCTGATGATGTGCAGACTACAATCTGTCCGCAAAAGTGCAGAACCGGTGGCAGATCCGAGTCTATGGAAAAACAAATGCAGATGCAGATCCAAGTTGCAGAAGTGGCAGATATTGCAGATGCAGATCCAAGTCTGCAGAGGTGCAGATCCGAGTCTGCAGAAGTGGCAGATGCTGCAGATGCAGATCCAAGTCTGCAGAAGTGCGAGCTGAATTTATCTTCTTTTAAGTGGCATCTTCTATGAGACCTATTTATGCTTCATCCATGTTAGCAGCATGGGTACCTTAGTGCTTCTTCTCGCTTGTGGTGCTGAAGCTATGCGAAAGTGTTCTTCTAAAAGTATCACATATGGTATAGTGATGCAGACCCAAAATTTGGGCAAATTTTAAATCTTTATCCGTCCTTCTAAAAGACATAAGATAGATCAATAGATTAGTTCATTAATTTTCAGCGGAAACTTTTTAGTTCTACTTGGAATGGGGTACTTGAAACTTGTTCCATTTTTTACATACCCAAGTATTTACTTAATAGAACAATTTATATTTGAGTAAATACTTGAGACTTGTCTCGTATTTTCTTTCTAGATGCCTACTTTGTAGAGCTTTTTTTTGTTTCATCGGAGCCCAAGAATTTTTGGGGCTTATCCGGGATTTTTATTTCATCGGAGCCTATGAGTTATAGGGCTTATCCGGAAATGTAGAGCTTTGGCATTTGAGTGAGGGTACCTGCAGCATAGGCAGGGTTTATCCTTTCAGTTCTGCCAATGGCTCTGTGCTGAGGAGGATTTGGCTATGAGGATAGTGGCCGCAGAGCCTAGATCTTTTGCCAGGGCTTATCCTTGGTTATCACTACCTCATTCCACCTCCTATTTTATTTATCATTTTCCAAGGGTGTGCTTGTAGCATTTCCAATTAAAATGCATAGAAGTAATTTTAAACTCACCAAATAAGTGGTAATAGGGTTTGATGCTTCTTTCGCATTCAAGATTCAAGTATAATCAAGGTTTAAAGAGTACCAATTTTTCCAGAGGCTTTCTGG
>CM038117.1:24360605-24487745 GCA_001642375.2 Mentha longifolia
AAGAAAGGAGGGATGACAGTCAAGAATGAGAATGATGAGACTATTTCTACAAGGGTTGCCACCGGATATTGAGTGGTATCGATTATAGGGCTTTGAATTCGGCTACAAGGAAAGGTCACTTTCCTTTGCCCTTTATAGATCAAATGTTGGATCATTTGGCGGGCTATGAGTACTATGCTTTCTTGATGGGTATTCGGGATATAATCAAATTGCCATAGCCCCGGAGGATCAACACAAGACGGCTTTACATGCCCTTATGGAGTATTTGCATATAGGAGGATGCCTTTCGAGAATACCTTTGATTCTTGTTTGGATAATCTCACAAAGGTGTTGCAAAGGTAAGGACACTTCTCTTGTCTTGAATTGGGAGAAGTGCCACTTCATGGTTAGAGATGGAATTGTGCTTGGGCATAAAGTTTCTAGAGATGGTTTGGAAGTTGATAGAGCCAAGATTGTTGCTATAGAGAAGCTTCCACCCCCTACAAATGTGAAATCAATCCGAAGTTTCCTTGGTCACGCGGGGTTCTATAGAAGATTCATTAAGGATTTTTCAAAGATCACAAAGCCACTTTGTGATCTCTTGCAAAAAGATGTGAAGTTTGTTTTTTGATGAAGAATGTTTGAAAGCTTTTGAGACATTGAAGAAAGCCCTCATCTCTACTCCTATTCTCATCAAGCCCAATTGGAGTGAATCTTTCATATTGAAGTGTGATGCAAGTGATTATGCTTTAGGAGTGGCAAATGAGAGATAAAGTTTTCGGGTCATTCATTATGCTAGTAGAACCTTGGATGGTGCTCAAAGGAACTACACAACAACTGAAAGGGAATTCTTGGCCATTGTCTTTGCCTTTGACAAATTCCGGTCATATCTTGTTGGGAATCACACCATTGTTTATTCGGATCATATGGCTATACGACATCTCATGGCAAAGAAGGATGCAAAGCCTCGATTGATTCGTTGGATTCTCCTTCTACAAGAATTCGACATGGAGATTCGTGATAGAAGAGGAGTTGATAATGTGCTAGCCGATCACATGTCAAGGCTTGAAAATCCGGTTGAAGGTGAAGATTTGAGATTGAATATCAATGAGTGCTTCCCGGAGAGATCATGGTCTTGAAATGCAAGGATTCTTGGTTTGGATTTTGCTAATTATCTTGTGCTTCGAGAGTTGCCACCAAATCTCTCGGATTATCAAAAGGCCAAGTTCCTTAGAGATGTGAAGTTTTTATTGGCAAGATCCATATTTATGGAGAGATGTGCCGATGGTCTTATTAGAAGATGTGTTATGGATGGTGAATGGCTCAAGATTATTGAAGATTGTCATGAGGGACCAAATGGGGGTCATTTTGGGGCAAATCGTACGGCTTGGAAGGTTTTTCAAAGTGGATTCTATTGGCCTTCGATTTTTAGGGATTGCCAATCATTTGTGAAGAATTGTGATAGGTGTCAAAGGATGGGGAATATCACAAAAAGGGATGAGATGCCTCAAAACATCATGGTCGAGGTTGAATTGTTTGATGTTTGGGGGATAGACTTCATGGGACCATTCCCTAATTCTTGTGGTTTTTATATCCTTCTTGCCATTGAGTATGTTTCAAGATGGGTCGAAGCCATTCCAACTTCGACTAGTGATTCCAAGGTTGTGATCAAGTTTTTGAAGAAGAACATATTAACTCGGTTTGGAACTCCAAGGGCATTGCTTAGTGATGGGGGTCTCACTTCAATAATAAGTGGTTGGGAAGTGTTCTTGCTAAATATGGAGTGAAGCACAAGATTACCTCTCCTTATCATCCTCAAGCCAATGGTCAAGCGGAGCTTGCAAACCGGGAGATCAAGCAAATCTTGGAGAAGACAATCACTACTCGGAAGGATTGGGCTAAGAAACTTGATGATGCTTTGTGGGCCTATCGAACCGCCTATAAAACCCCCATTGGTATGTCTCCGTATCAACTTGTGTTCGGAAAGTCTTGTCACTTACCTTTGGAGATTGAACATAAGGCGTTTTGGGCTTTAAAGAAGATTAATCTTGAGTTTAAGGAGGCCGGATTGAATAGGAAAAACCATCTTGTGGAGTTAGAGGAATGGAGAAACGAGGCTTATGAAAATTCTCGGATTTACAAGGAAAGAGCCAAGAAGTTTCATGATTTGGAGATTCGAAGCAAGGTGATCATTCCGGGTGACGAGGTTCTTCTCTTTAACTCTCGTCTTCG
The DNA here is from genome assembly GCA_001642375.2 of Mentha longifolia. Classification (NCBI taxonomy): domain Eukaryota; kingdom Viridiplantae; phylum Streptophyta; class Magnoliopsida; order Lamiales; family Lamiaceae; genus Mentha; species Mentha longifolia. The sequence continues at coordinate 24,362,817 of CM038117.1, forward strand.
TTTTTCCCCGGAAAACTCAAATCAAGGTGGACCGGTCCTTACATTGTGAGTAAGAGTTTCAAGAATGGTACATTCGAACTTCTCAAGAATGATGGTTCTACCTTTGTTGTTAATGGACATCGACTCAAGCTCTATTTCAATTCGAAGAAGTTTAAGGAGGAGTCGACCATTCTTCTTAATGATGCTTGATCTTGGAGACTATGTCGAGCTAACGACGTTAAACAAAGCGCTAGTTGAGAGGCACCTCAACACGTATCCTTTTCTTTTTCATTTTTGTGAGTTTTTATTTCATTTTTCATTTTTGAGTTTGTTGCAATTTTCGTTCCATTTTTGAGAAAAACCATAAAAAATAGAAAATGTTGAAAAAGAAGGTTGAAAAATGCTTAGGGAGAATAAGAGGAAGTCGAGAGGGACCCGGTGCTTCGAAAAGGGTCGAAAAAGGTCGAGAAACGTCGAAACGGCCGAAAGAGCGAGGGCGAGCTGCCGGACCCGGACGGCGACCGGCTGGACCGCCGGCCAGGCCGGCTGGGTGGCTGAGGTGCAGCTTCGGCGCGTCCAGGCGGCGACCGGCCAGGCTACCGGCCCTCCTCCCCCTTTAATTCTATTTTGTTTTCTTTTCACCTTATTTTCATTCATTTTATGTTTTCCATTTTTATTTTTTTAGAACAAACCCACTTTCTCACTCTAAAAACCTTGATTTTCTTCCTCTAATTACTCTCAAATCACTTAGAATTAAGCTAATTCCTTCCATAGGTTTCATTAGCTATCCCAAAATCTACATTTTGAACCGAATAATTCATTTTTTCACCCACTTTAGCTCCAAAAAGGAAAATTTGGTTCTTTTGGGTAAAAGTTGAGTTTCTTCTTCAAGTTTCTTCAAGAAGATGAGGTAATGTGCCTGTATCCCTATTCATATGAGTTTCTACTTAGCAAGATATGAAGTGGTATGAGTATTTACTTCATTAATTTTCATGAAATTAAGTAGAAATCTTACATATGATTTTTCTTGATTAATGGAGAACTTGTGGGTGAACCATGGAAATGAGCATGCATTGGCTTGTATTTATGCTTCTTTATGCACTAGCATGTTTGATTTGAGCTTGAATGAAAATTTGCATGATTCATGAAATTTGAGGGATATGCTTGCTCTTTATTGGGAAATTCATTTCTTGAGTGTTTAAGGCATGAAGAAGCATGAATTTATGAATTCTTGATTTACAAAGTGAAATTCATGGCATTCTTTTTGTTCACTTAAAGTTCCATGTGAATATGCATTCATTTTCATGTGAATACTCATGAATGAGTTTGGAAGTGCTTAATGCCTTTGTTAAGAAAATATGAAATTTTTGCTTGTTTTGTTTAGGAAATTCATTTCTTAGGAAATATGAATGCTAAATGGAGAGTGATACTTGTGTGAAGTGTTGCTCACACCTTGACAAAGTTTGGATTATTTTCTCAAATCTCACTTTGCCTTGTTTGTGGTTTGTAGGAAAAGGATTCTAAAGGGAAAGGAAATGTCACCATCACTTCTAAGGAATTGATTGCCTCTCTCTCCAAAAAGAGGAGAAATGATGCCTCTTCATCCTCACAAGTACCAAGAAGAGATCCAAAGACACCGGAAGCTCATGACATTCACTTGGAATCTTATGAAGAAAGAGCAAGATTTGCCGTTCTCGTATCAAGAACCATTATACCAACTCAATTTCCATCTAAGGACACATCGGTGAAGTTAGGGCTTTATGACAACATCAAAGTCCTCTTTGACAATATAGGATGGGGAAGTATCCTAGAGGATACTCTTGAAGATAGGAGAACATATGAAAGGTGGTTCTTGAATTTATGAGCACATTGGAAGATGAGAGCATCCATACTATGGAAAGCATCAAATTTCAATTATTTGGAGAGCGTCATGAGTTGAGTTTGGAAGCGATAGATGACATTTTTGGAGTGCCACATGGAGGAGATGTGTTGGTGGAAAGAGCTTTTGAGCATAGTTTCATGTGGAATAAACTTGCTCCAATCACAATGGAAGGTTTTAGAGCGGGATACTCAAAATCAAATGAGGTGAGAAATCCAGTCCTAAGAATGTGTTGAAGATCCTTGCTCACACTATGGTGGCACGGATAGAGAACACTTCGGTTCGAGTTGATGATCTCTTCATTATCCAAGCCATGCTAACCAAGAGGCGCATAAGCTTTTCTCACATTTCCTTGCTCAAGTCATGAAGCAAGCAAAGGCACCAAGTGGGAAGATTAACATAGGAGGAATGCTCACCCCTTTTGGCTAAGAAAATAAATGATGATCTTAGTGGATATACTCCGATGAGAGGTTCATATTGATTGATGTTGAGAAGCTAAGAAACATGAGGTTTCTTGTATCATCTAGGCCTCCTTTTATTTTATTCAAGATGATGAAAGGACATTCCCTCTTCCAAATGCAATGAGCGTGTTGGTAACCGATCTACATGATCGGGAGAATTGGCACTTGAATACCCCCACTCATAAATTCATCAAAGAGAATCATATTTTCAATTATGGAGAAGACGATGAATCTACCATGGGGGGGGGTGAGGGAATGTCTTTTGCTCAAGAAGATGAAGAAATGGAAGATTCTACAAGGGGTGAACCAATGTCAAGGGGTGAACCAATGTCAAGAGGTGAGCCAAGTTCAAGAAGAGAGCAAATTCCAAGAGAAGAGGGTATGATGAGAGGTTTGAAGCCCTTGAGGGGAGGATGGCAAGCATGGAGCGTGGATTTAAATCCCTTGATGCACAAGTTACTGGTGATGAGGCAAGAAGTAACTTCAATGCGAATTACTCAACTTGAGGAAGCACAAAGAGGTGAAAGGATGGAAAAACAAGCAAACTCGATAATAAGAGTTATTGGAGAGTTTTCGGATGCATCAAGGCAATCAAGGGTGACATGGCCCCTACTTCCTCCACCATAGCTTGGACCTTTGTGAGTGTAATTTAAATTTCTTATATATCTTTCCCGCCAAACTCATTTTAGAAATTATTTTCTAAAATAAGTTTGGGGGAGGGGGGTAGGATAAGAATTAAATTACTTACAGTTTTATGTCCTTTCTATTCCTTTACTTGTTCCTTTCTTATTTGCTTTTACTTGGTTGGTAGTTTCATAACTTATGTATCTTTGGGTTAATCTTGTATGCTTGGTGGAATTATGGAGAAGTTTTTAAGTTGGAATTTAGAAATATGGTTGGTTTTAGAGTGAGAGGTGTTGCTTGGAGAATAAATGTGAAAGTTTGGGTTGTTTTAGTGTGTTTAGTATGTTTTCATGTTATATTTAGGTATTTTTTGTTAATCGGAAGGAAGATTGGGGTTAAGGAAAGAATGTTGAATGCTTGATGTTTGATTTTGGTGAGTTTGGGTGAAGGAGCATAGTTGATGAAAGTTCTTCTTTGTTTTGTTGGTTTTTGAATGTGAGCTTGAATGTGAAATTTTTTGAAAATTGATGAGTTTTTGAATTGGAAAAATGTTGAATGAATGCTTACATGCTTGAGTGCGAGAGAACGTGTTCAATTGCTCAAGTGCATTTGAGTCAAGCATGATTGAGGTTATTTCACTTGAATAGCTTGGAAGGATTGATCTTATGCACTTAGGCTCTAGACAAAAAGCTTGAGAGGATTTTGAGCCTTAAACTATGCATTTTACATAGTGAATATCCTTTCTTGAGAGCTTGATTTTGCATTGCATATTCTTTACTAGAACTTGTCTTGATACTCTTGTTAGAAGTATTACATGTTTGCATGATTAGGAGATGATCTTAGGCCATCATTGAATAGCCCATTTTCTCTAAACACTAACCTATTTTTTATCACCATTGTCGTCCCATTTTGAGCCTTGAATAGAGTCTTTTCTTCTTGAACCGGATGATAGGGGGTGAAGGATGGTTAAGGGAACCTTGGCGAAAGTTGAAAATGCATAAAAAATGGTGGGTGATGGTGAAAGGTCTAGAGATTGATTTTGAAATGAAAGGGCACTCCTATAAGATCTAAGTTAGAATAGAAAAGAATAAGAATAAAGTTCTTGTGGAAAAAAAAATGTAAGAACAAAGTTCTTACAAGAAAAAGAGAAGAATAAGAGCATAAAGGAGTGTTTCTTTAAATGTTTGATAGAAGCTTTGGATTCATTTGATAAGAAGGGGTTGGACAAGGTGGAAGATGAAGAAATTCATACTTAGAGAGGTGAAGAGAAGGGGTAAGGGTACTTGAATGAAAATTGAAGTCACTTAACCTAAAATTCCCTACCTTAACCAATGTCCCTACATTACAAGCTTAATAAAGACCTTTTTGATCCTAATTTGTGCATGCATTGTAGTATTGGGAACTTGAGTTGATAGGCAAGCTTATGGTTAAAGATGAGTATTGCATGATTTCGATGAGTGTTTTACCATTTCCATATATTGAGGGATCGAGTGATACACATATTCCGTGAGAGGTTTAGAGTTTAAGATGCTTGAGTGATTGGATTCTAAGTTAGGATAGTGGTTGATCTTATGAATGTTTGATTTGACTTGAGAATTTTCTTGAACTAAAATGGTTTTTGAGGTTATATGAGGCATCGAGGAACTCAAAATGCACACTCCATACGTGTTAAGTGTTTTGATTGTTTGTTTCATTGTTCGGAACGAACAATGCTTAAGTTTGGGGGAGTGATTAACACGTATTTTATGTGCATGTTGAGTGTATTTTGAATATATTTGAAGCTTGATTTGTATGTTTTAATGTTAGAAATGCTAGGGTTTCTTAACTCTTAGTATACTTTAGACTTCTCTCATTTTTCTCGGTTTTTGATCCATTTTTGTAAGAATTGGAAAGAGTATTCATGTGGATAAGGATTGAAGACTAGAAATGTAACGTCCCGTAAAATTCTCCCTATTCTAGAAATTAAATCCTTAATTAAAGGAAAAGAATTCCAAGTTCTAGTGATTTAATTTCACTTCTAGTCGATACTTTTATTTCGATTAAAGAATTCTCGAGTAGAATTAAGTTTAACCTTAATCTCTAAATTACTCGTTACTAATCGCTGAATAATTAATTAGATACTTGATCAAATTCTTGGATTAAATATTTATATATTATCCTAATATTCTTAGCTAAGAATAAGTAAGTTAGGTATATTCTCAATTTACTAATGACGATTTTGGGCTAGACCGTTAACATAAAAATTCAGAATTGGGCCAGCCCATTTTCCTTATTGGGCCAAGCCCAATTAAATAAAACAATTCATACAGCCGAGAACAAGATGGTCATGAAACATATATATATACCAAGAAATAGATGTATAATTACACATTACTACAATCTATTAAAATACATAGTATATATATAATCAACTACATCTCTTTAGTCAAAGATTGTAGGCTCCCTTATAATATTGCTCCTGAACAATGCATGAAGCTGCACGTAGGAAAGTTTTCTACAAATCCTCCATAATCCCTTGATTTAAGGAACTCTACCTTGTCTACCTTGCTGAGAGCCTTGATGTGCAGTTGCAGTTGCAGAGATCATATCACCCCATCAATTCAAGTTGAGACCACACACCCTATCATCAGCTATATAAGGGCTGCTTCCTCAACCTCTTTCCCTGCACATTTTCATACACTTAACCATTTGAAAGAGAGCAAGAAATTAAGGAAACTGAGGTGAGAACTGAGGGGTGAAAGAACTAGGAAGAGAGAAGGGAAGCTAGCAACCACAGCCTACTCTATTCAAGGTGATATCACAATCCTCAAACCTCACTGTTCAAGCATTAAACTAGGTGATTATTCAGCCATAGAACATAGGAAACAAGCATGCTCACTTCTCTAAAATCCAACTCTCAAAACTCAACCAACATGCTTATGAAATTTACAGCTCTGAAACAAGTACACAAATAGCATGTTAAGATTTAGGAATCACAAGCCTAACCTTAGCTAAACAACACAGCATGCTCCTAATCAGATTTCAGAACCTTATAAGTACGAGCTCAAGCCTTTCCAACAACATAACACTGAAGCATGCTAGAACAGGAAAACAATAACAAGAGAGTACAGAATTTTCAAGCAATGCTCCTACACTTTGAACTAGGGACCAAGTTTCGAATAAATAGCATAACCTATTCCATAACTATTTCGTTCGATATCCAAATCAGCAGCTAAGAGTTTTGGTAGCAAAGCAGAGTCATGAAACGTGACCCTTAGCCATAAACCAAAGAGCTTTACGCTCACAACTAAAGCTAGAAGTTTAAAGCAAGAACAAACGTTTTTATATACTAAAACGTATTAGTTAAAGAGAGGAAGGGCGAGGGAATTCGAACCTCCATCAAGGCCGAAGCCTCGACGGCAAGAGAATGACGGCACTGAAGCCGGCACGGAGGAGCTGCAGCAGCGGTACCCTCATCATAGCAATCGCCGGAACCTGCAAAACAAAAAAATCGAATTAGTTAAATTGATTAATTAAATTCATCAACAAGATCTGAACCTAACTAGAATTTAACAAATAAGAATGGAAGCAAGCAAAATTAATTTTTTTTTCAGAGGCTTATATAAATCATAATGATAATACTAATAGAAACGGCGCGACAGCAACCGGCCGAATCCGTCGCCGACAACGAGGACGAATGTCGCCTAACTCGAAGAGTTAGGCTTTTAATGTCGAGAGACATCACCGAAGGATGCTCGCCGGAGTTGAGCCTGCGGGAGTTGTGCCAGGGTGACCCCTTCTCACCGCGTCGAAAGAGGGACGGCAAGCAGAGCTCGGCTCTGCCCTGGGCAAGCAAATCGAGGCCCGACGGAGACCAGAACTGAAGGCAAACCGTGAACCATCGACCACGTCCCTGAATGAAGCCAACGGAACCATAGCAAGAGACGATTACAGTGCCGGAGTGGTGGCAACGCTGCCCTAATTTCCGCTATGGAATTTCATCCCAAATCAATTTAGGGGAAAGAAATTCTAGAGAGAGAAAGTGGCAACCCGACGACGGCCGCCATGGACGGTGGCGCCGGTCGGAGTTAATAGCGGCCGGAGAAGGAGGACGGTGATAATCGGCACAGGGAGAGTAATTGCAGAAGAGGGTCGAGCTAGAGAGAGAGAGTGATTGATCGAGAGAAATGAGGGAGGAAGAAAGGGGGTATGGTTTGTTCCCAGCGGGTCGGGTCGGTCCGGATCTGGGTCGTGACAAGAAATGAGGAAGAATCGAGCTTAATTAGGGTGAACCTAGGTTTGAAATGTGGAATTTAAATATATAGAGTTAGGGTTTCACTAGTTGGAATTCAATTATGTTTGGGAAAAGGTGACTTTATGGCCCCAACTTTCATCCCTTGGTTACTTTATGGCCCCAACTTTCATCTTGATTATTTTATGGCCCCAACTTTTATTTCTTTATTATTTTATAGCCCCAACTTCGATCTTAATTATTTTATGGCCCCAACTTTCATCGCTCGGTTACTTTATGGCCCAATTTTTTTTATGTTAATCATTAGCTTGATTTATTAATTTTTTTGATATATTGTACATTATTAGAGTATATATTACATGGAGGGAGATCATATAGAGTACATTATTAATTTATTGTATATTTTTTTTGCACCTTTTATTGCATGTTATGCATTTCATTAATAATTTCTTTTTTTATTGTTTCTTAATAGAGCATTTTTTATTGTTTATTTTAATATTTTTCATTGCATATTAAAGCATATTTTATTGCTTATTAGAGCATCTTTTTATTGTATATTTTCTTAACACCTTTTATTGCATGTTATGCATTTCATCAATAATTTCTTTTTTATTGTTTCTTAATTGAGCATTTTTTATTGCTTATTTTAATATTTTTCATTGCATATTAAAGCACATTTTATTGCTTATTAGAGCATCTCTTTATTGTATATTTTCTTAGCACCTTTTATTGCATGTTATGCATTTCATTAATAATTTCTTTTTATTATTTCTTAATAGAGCATCTTAGCACAATGGTGTAGATTTGTTTTTAGTTATCACAAGGATAACTATTTTCAATATAACCATTCCCTATATTCATTAATCATTATGTTGACAATGCATATATTATTTTTACTTATTGCATGCATCAATTTTTATTTTTTTTTAGTGTGTGCAAATAGTCACATAAATATATAGTTTTTTTGTATAATCTTTTCCACATATTGCATGCTGTCTATTATTTTTTTTACAAAGTGTCACTTTGTAAAATAATTAAGAAATAAACGTTTGGGCCATAAAATAATCAAGAAATAAAAGTTGGGGCCATAAAATAATCAAGAAATAAAAGTTGGGACCATAAAATAATCAAGATCAAAGTTGGGGCCATAAAGTAACCAATGTATAAAAGTTGGGGCTATAAAGTCACCTTTTCCCATTATGTTTCCTCGTTCTCTCGAGTCTCTTTATGCTTTTTGCAGGAACAATGGAGAACTCATTTGGGCAATTTGATCATTTCATGTCGAAGAGGGGTTTGTTAGGAGTCCATAGCAAAAAGCGGATCGAGAATCGGAGTTCGGACGAGGGAGAACGAGTGAAAACGGTGAAGCTGCGCAAAAGGACCGGACCGGTGGCGACCCGGACGGCGACCGGCTGGACCGCCAGCCAGGCCGCCGGCTGGCCGGCTGGACCGCCAGCCAGGCCGCCGGCTGGCCGGCTGAGCAGCAGTCTTTCCGGCGACCCAGGCGGCGGTCGGCCAGGGCGCCGTCGCCCCTTTTCTTGGTGTTTTGACCGAGTTAGTTCGTCTAACTCGGTCCAACTCGACCCAAAACTCACATATTATGTATTTAAACCCAAAATTTTCCTATTTAGTGTATCTTTTGCATATTTTAACATTCTTAGAACCCTAGAAACATTTCCCTCTTTCCATTTTAGTATTTTGAAGATTGTTGAAGATTTATGTTGAAGATTTGAAGACCCTTCCACCATTCTCTTCCTTATTGAATTCTCTATCTTTTGATCATGATTTCTTCTGTTTCTATGGTTTAATTCCTTCAATTATGTCTAGCTAAATTTCTCTTTGGTTCCAATATATGAAGATTTTTATCTAGATCACTAGGTTTTTAGATTTTGTTGTTGGATTTACCTTCTAATTCATATGTCTTGTGGTTTGGGACTTAATTTTATTACATGATTGATTGACCATCATTGAGTGCATACAAGGTGTTTGGTTAAATGGTTAGGAGGCTTTAATTCATAACACTTAGCATCAAATCACACCATATTAGTAATTCTTGCTAGTAGGAGCTTCTAGATAATTAATTGAGCTATTTGGAGTTAATTTATGCATCTTGAGACCTAGCAGAGATAGTTGTCATAGGTTAATCCACTAATATTGATTGCTTCGAGAGAAGAATTGATGTTTACTATATATAGATCTCCCATATGAATTAGATTAAAATGGCTAATCCTAACAAATCCTAAAACCTAGGCCTCTAGTGATTATCGGATTATATTTGGAACCAAGTTTTCTAATATTATTTGTTAACTCTTTTTATTATTTGTTCTCTAGTTTGTTACTTACTTTATATTTTTCATTAGCTAATCAAAAACACAAAAACATGTCACTTGCAAGCTTGAATAGTAATTAGATAATTAGATTACTACTTGAAACTCATTCACCATTGCATTCCCTGTGGATTCGACTCGATTATACTATAATCGATTATTATTGCTCTCTACCCTCACCCCTAAAGTGAGGGCGGACCAGCACCCCACGGAAAATCAAGAAAGGTTTGCATGTCGTCAGCCAAGAACCACAACCAAGCGTACACCGGTTTTTGGGGCTCATGCCTGAGAAGGAAAATATTGGCCATCAACAAGTAGGCCAGACGCAAGTGAATATCACCATCCGGATCGTGGAAGGGGCTAGGATTTTGTTTTAAAATTTGGATCAAGTATGCGGTGCTCTCATTTGCCCCTCTACAAACGTATTGACAGAGACGTGACTGCCTAGGATAGCATGGGACACAGGGATCAAATGGTGTAGGCCCGAATTTCAACCTAAAAATCAACGCATGATCCTGCACTGTGTACTCTATGCTCTGACCACCGATGTTGAACCAAATTCCCCGACGTGAATGTTTAGACCGAGACAATATACTGTTAAGTACGCCACCATAGATCTTCCTTGGATCCCAACGATGAAATGACCGAAAGGTCCCTATCTAAATTGGTCGACTAAAGCTATTATCCCCGAACTTGAATAATGTGTCCTTGATGTCATCCAATAACTCAATATAATAGAATGGATTGAGCTTCACTGGCTGGTTGATATACTCCGGGTGACGATACCGTGGTTCGTGTTTGGCCTATTTTTTTCATTAAATAATTCAATTTTGATTCTTCATAAATTGCATAAAATAGACGGATTACATGCACTAATAAAAGTAATTAACAAGTACGCTAGCAAATTAATTTAATTAAATTCATACATTGAAATTAATTAATTCGACAACGACAAATGCAATTTTTTTTAGATGTACCTATTATGAAATGATGAACTAATATTGAACTAATTAAATATAATTAATCGCATGCCAAAAAATAATTAAACTAATTTAAATCTCTTAAAAAATTAATAACATTAAATCTAATTAAAAAAATATATTAAAGTAATTCGCCATTTTGTTACAAATTACTAATTTGATTAACAAGTACTAAACATATTCTGAAATTAATTTGTTACAAGTACTAATCTAATGATTTTTATGATTAATTGTGTTAATAAATCTAATGATTTGTTACAAGTACTAATATAATTAATCATCTTAATTACATCTAATTACCAAGTACTAAACATATTCCGAAATTAATTGTGTTACAACTACTAATCTAATCTAATTAACAAGTACAAATCTAATTAAATATTTACTAACATACCTAAGCACAATTGAAATTAGTAGAACTAATTGCTTTAAGATTATGAAATAATTAACTAAAACTAACCCTAATTAATTAGAAATAATTAAGCATGATATACAAACTAACCTAATTAATAATATGCTATTAACAAACTTAACAATATACACATATATACGAAATATAAAAATAAAAATAAAAAATAATCGGACTTCTCCACCGCCGGTACGCCGTGGCCGGAAACTTCCCACCACCGGCGGCCGCGAAAAATTGAAATTTTTTTGCTAACCAAAATCTCGGCTGTGAATTCTTTCTCGGACTCATATCCCAATGCCATTGCGTTTCCAGCGTTTGAATCTCCGGCAAACTTTGCTTCTCTATTCCTGTGGGCGAGAACTTCAATCAATATATATATATAAGTGTGTGAATTTAGCGAGAACTTCAATCAATTCATATTGTTTAAATTCGCCGGAGGGAGGGAGGTTAACACCTTGAGCAAGAACTTCACGGTGCAACACAACATCGGGTGTGGTGCAGCCTTAGGTCGCCATGGCCGTCGCTGGGGGTGGGGGTGCAGTGAGAGGGGAAAATGCCGGTGGAAAATGGCCGGAGGGAGGCGGCGTAGGTGGCGGCACGTGCATGAGAGAGGTGGGGCATGGGGCAGCAATGGGGTGTTCTCGGCAGGGAGCAAACTCCGTTGCCGGTGGGGCGGTGGTGGCCGGAAACAAAAGAAATTATTTTCTGGGGCGGTGGGAGTGCTCGCCGGCAGTGGGCGGTGAAGGAATGGGGACGAGTCGGCGTCGGAGGATGAGTTTATGAGGTGAGGGTGGGCTAGGGTTTATTTTTGTTGTGGGCCCATGGGGAGGCGAGAGTTGGGGTTTTGTCTTGTAGCTGTCTCTCGTAAAATACATTCACCGACACCATCATTCCCAATGCTGAATAGTGGAGAAAAAGTAGGACCCGTGTTACATATAATAATAAAAGGGGCATTTTACACATCAAATTCAAAAGGGGGCATTTTCTACATCTAGATTTAAAAAAGGGGTATTTTAATTTTTCACCCTTTTATATATATATGCTTTCATACCTTCTTTTTTAAATAATAAAAGTAATGACTAAGATAGAGATTCTGTCGGTTTTTGTATTTTGTATTTAACTAAGATTCTTCCCGAGCTGAATATATAATCCTAAAACTACCCACCGTGGCATCCCACCACGTCCCCACCCTCATTCCTAGGGGTGCTGATCGGTTTCCGGTTATTCAGGAGAACTTGTACCGATCCAGGAACTGGGTGCCAAATACTATATATTCCGGTTCCGGTCCGGTAACCGGTACCAACAAACATGTATAGTTTCGGTATCCGGGTAACCGGTACCAAACGGGGTACCGGTTAAAATAATAATATTTTATATATATAATTATATTATATAAAATTATATAATTAATTTTAAGTTATAAGTTATAACAATTAAAATTGCAATCCCTAATTCTATTGGAATTCCCGATTCTATTGTTTGTGAAATTATAATTTTTAGACTTATTTATGTTTGTGTTAGTTATGCTCGTTTGTGTTAAAAATAGAATTTAGTTATTTTTTTATGTTGAATTGTCCTTTGAATTAATATTAGGCTTTCAAAAAAAATAATACATTTTGAATTTTTTATATAAAAACCGGCTCCTTAAGCGGTAATCCGGTAAAACCGGAACCGAACCGGTACCGAACCGGGAACCGGATAATATACGGGAAATTCGTGTACCAGGTACCGGGTACCTGGATTTTTGTTTCCGGTTAACTGGAACTGGACCGGTTAGCACCCTTACTCATTCCATTCCCCTTTCACCGTCGCACCCCACCAAAGAACCTATCACCGACAGCCACCGCCGCAAGTGATGCTGCCACTGCCACCGACGACCACTCCCACCAAAGACGTCCCCACCGGAGGCTTACTCCCCATAACCAAATTTATTTAACTTATAACCCTAACTCATCACAGCACCCCACCCTGAGGCTGTGGATATTTCTTTTGATTTGAACGCTGAACATATTGATTATGATTTACTACCTCCATCCCATTACATTAGTCATCTTTGCTTTTTGATTGTTCGGCACGCTTTTCCACCGAAACCTAGTACGAGTTTTAAAATATAATTTTGACGTATTCATTTTTTCACGGGGTACTATGAGTGTCATAGTACCCCGTGAAAAAATGAATACGTCAAAATTATATTTTAAAACTCGTACTAGGTTTCGGTGGAAAAGCGTGCCGAACAATCAAAAAGCAAAGATGACTAATGTAATGGGATGGAGGTAGTACTTGATAATATGGTCTCTCAGTATCCAGATTAATCTGGATACTATGACATTACAACTTGATTTTTTGATGTTGTCGATCTTGATGAGCAGATTGACGAGAGCACAGACAACATCAACTTGAATAAGCAGGTCTGAAGAACTGCTAATAATTAGACCATTGCTATTTGTAGCCATTTTTCTGATAGATAGGATGAGCTCTTTGTTGTTGTTGAGAAGGTCGAGTTTGTTGCTGAACAGGTCGATTAGATTGATGATTGAGAAATTGTCAACCAGTGCTGCTTGACCAAAATGACTTGGGGCTGTCGAGCTGGATTCTTCAGCTTGAACATCTTGTCAGGTAAGGACTGATAATCTGGCTTGTTGTTCTTTGATTTTCCTTGGGTCTTCACACACGTGATGACACAATCATCATATTCCTTCTTTTGCTTAGTCTGTCCAGCAAATCCAATTTCAGTCTTACTTCGGGGATCTCTCTGCATGGTCTGCATGAAGTTGAACTTGTCCCCACTTTTGTTCAATCTGCTGACTGTCTGCTGGAGCTTAGATTCTTTCTCGACCAGAATTTCATGTCGAGTGATGAGGTCACCTAACTTTGAATTTAGAGCATGAATTTCTACATCATTTTCATTCAGCTTCTCAGATTGTTCCTTTTCTCGTTGAGTTGAATCTTGAACTTGTTGTCTTAACGCTTCAAATTCCTTTTACATTTCAGCTTCATAAGGAACAAACTTTTCTTCCATTGCAAAAGTGAACTTATCATTTTCTTGAAGCATTTGCTTGAACATGGTAGCTAACTTCACATAATCTTGCATTTCCTGGTTGAGCTCCTCCCAAGATACCATCTCAGGGGTATTCTTCATTTGCAGAATCATAGTTGGAAAGATAGGAAGACATGTGATGAGAGTCTACCTCGGTTTTATCAATCTCATTGTCGAGTCCCATTAGGCTTTTTTCATCATCGCTCTCTTCGAAGGAAAGGTATCCTTCATCATCATATGTGGAGCTATCAGACAAATGAGTCTGCTTGGCTTCCTCTCCAGCGATGATCGCAGCTCGTTGTTCCTTGAGTTTGCGATCTCGCTTAGCTCGAAGTTCTTCACGCTCTCCCTTGGTCAGATTAGGACAACCTATCTTGTAGCGACCTGGCTTGCCACAACCAAAACAAGCACCCTCGGGTATGTTAGGAGAATTGAAAGTTGAGGGTTTACTATCGCTCTTTTTGTCAGAGCAGTTGTGATTGCGGTTGGCAAAATTTCTCTTGTTCTCGTGATAGTATTTCTTGTATTTGTTCATGTGATTTCAAGCTTTTCATTTCTTCGCACCATCATTTCTTGTTCAACTAAGATGATTTTATTTGTGAAAAGATTAATGTTAAATTCCAAGCCATTGCCGATGTACGTCGACGTGAGGTGCAATTTGAGTTTTTGATACCTGTAGCAAGTGATAATTCTTTTGGAGATGAAATTGCTTCCGATTCAAGGACGGATCGTTTCGATGCAGAGGAGAATAATGGAGATTAAATATACGTATTATTATTATTATTATTATTATTATTATTATTATTATTATTTGTTTAATTAGGTTTCATTTACTTATATTTCAAGAAATTTCTATATTTATCCCTTTTGCTATTCGACTATAATATGAGTATTCTTTATGTATTAGAGGGGAGTTGGATTTTGATATAATAAAATTGGGGTTTGTTCTCTTCTCATGTGTCCTTCCAATATTCAATAGAGAATCAACGGAATTTTAGAATCAGACGCTTCACTCCTTTCAGTATTCAATAGAGAACCAACGGAATTTTACGGAATCAAACGCTTCACTGCATCGGATCGTTCCTATCAACCTTAACTCTAGAAAGAGTAAAAAATAATTTAAGTGTTGTTTCGAATAACACCATCAAAATTAAACTTAAAAGGGTTCCCAACAATTTTTTCTTTCTTTCTTTCTTTAAAGGGTTGTATCTAGGTCCGTTCATGTCACAAAAGTTGAGGAATGCTCAAAATTGAAAATATTTGGAGACAACGCTACTTTGCTCATATTTCCTCAAAAGCAAACTAAACATTCAGACTATCTCAAAAAAAAAAAAAAAAAAAAAAAAAAAAAACACCACATTCAGACCGAGACAGCAGAAAACTTTCATTACACTATCAAAAAGCTCAGTGTGGTCTGCTACTAAATGATATAATAAATAAATAAAAAATCAATTATATCTCATTGATAGAATAAAAGAGTGACAGCTGCAGTTTGCAACACTACATTACAACAACAAAAAAATCTTAAAAAAAACTAAAATTTCGGCAAGGACTAATAAGCAACTCTCTGTATTGACAATTGGTCCGCAGTTGGTTGAGGATCCCCACATTTCACAAACCTTATAACTTGTCAAAAAAATGAAGTGTAAAATGTGACAAAACTTGATGAGTAATGCATGGTTTGCTATATAAAGATATTATTTGTAAAACGCCGCCGCCCGCAAAATTTAAAATTTATTGCCCGTTGAAGATTATTTCAGTGCATCCTAGTGGAAAGATGCATACCTTCGCCTCTCGGATTTCACCCTCCTATCATGATTATAGGGCTTGAGAGTTCGTTCGACTTCAATCTCCGAGAGAAGTAAAGCATGCAATCTCTTAAGTTGTCCAGCACATTTCTTGTGATCGATAGGAGGATTATTGTTAGAGTTGTGTTCAGCAGAATCGGATTTCCTCTGGTGTGGAGACTGCCACTTAGCTTGCAAATAGGCAAGGGATCTCCATGGAGGGAGAGGCATCGAGTTCTGTTTCAGAGAAGATCTAGCAGCTTCCACCATTACTTGAAGATATGGTTTGAGCTTGGTGAAAGAGCCCACATAGATAACTGGGAGTGAATTGAGTATTCTATCGTAGGAGTCGACAGCTCTAGCAATCTCAAAGTGGCTCCTAAAATCAATGTCAATGATCACATGTTCACTACCCCCTGTATCATTATGACGGATGACATCAATGTACTCATGATCACCTGAAAGAGAATAAAGCTTTTATGGTATCAGAAGATTTTTATTTTTGCACTAATTTGTAGCAGTAAATGCATCTTAGGTTAAAGAGTTTAAGGAAATATTCATCCGTAGCTATCATGGATTCTTGGAACTCAATAGATTGGTAAAGACCAACAAAAATTCTTAAGAGGAAACTAATAGAATAGCTTGATGGCACAGTACAGATGCCACGTCAAACTCAGAGAGAGAGTATCATTTACCTCCTGGAACTTTATCACTCCCTTGCCACCTGGATGTGCACAAGCCCGCATCATAACCAGACATTCTCAGAAGTTTTACGAGGGAGAATCTGATGCAGCTGGCTTTGCACGGACCTGAGTTTGCAGCATGGAGGTCTTTTTCAGTAATCGAAAGCGCAAGCGAATTCACCACTGACAACAAGTCATTGTCATATTGATCCATCTTCACCTTGAAATACTGAGGAACAAAATACGAATACTTTATTTATAGATAGATAAACCAGCAAAAGTATCAAACATAAAAAGGTAACTGAAGAATTTCATATTGCTATGCATTGACAAGAAGAAATATGCAAAAACATTATCACAGGCTCTCCAAAAACTTTTTGTTATATTTGTAACAAAGGCTTATAAGGTGAAAGAAAGTGCTGTCTCATCTCTAAAAGATTCAAAGGCATAAACAGAGAGAGCTGCTTCAGCATTCATATACAATATATTTTATTCTCACGTGTGCCACATGCTCAAATCCGGGGAATTTGCAGAAACACTAGCAAAGTTCATACACCAGTAAGATAAAAGTAGTCAAATGTGTGTAGACAAATGAGTTATGTAAATGTCCCCATCTCAATGAAGATAAAAGAAGTCAAATATGGACTATTCATAACTTAAATTTATTGATATGTCAAAGAAAAGAAAACTTCATCTTTCTGTGAGATAATCCAAAAAATCCACTGAAAAAGTAAGGGGATAATCAAAATTCAAACCTACCACCACAGCTAACAGAAGATTTATGTCCAACAATTCAGCAGGGGACCATCAAAGATTTATTATCCTCACTGTACTAATTCCCTTTTATACCAAATTTCCCTTTCTTGCACCAATAACAAATTCATGATAAGACGTCAACATAACGTTAAGATGCACAAGCACCAAATTTACATTAAATCAAACATACAGTAATAGAGGTCCACCTAATTCCAGCTACAGGCCATTCATTACCCTGTCCATAATCCAATTGCTATAATTCAAACCATTATAAACTCTAGGATGCCCATAATTCACCTCAAATTACAGCACATCGCATCAAGTTATTGTTCTTAGAATTGAATTCACAAAAGTTACAGTTGGGTTTCAATCATTCTATTCCATCAAAAACAGTTAGCGTGTCAAACTCAAAATTGATCATAACGTTTCTCTTACGACTTTATCCTGTAATCGTCTCCTTCATTTCTTTAACCAACACATACACACGCATATATACACAATATATATATATACAGAGAGAGAGACTAACAGAAATTTTGTCAGCGAGCTGAAGGAGATCAGAGAGGCTGGAATCGCTGTCGCTGCTGTATCTAGAATCAGCCCCACAACTATTCCCATTCTCCATGAAATCATTAACCATCAACGCCAAATCATGCTCACTATCATAGCTCACACCACCTCCACCTCCACCTCCTCCATTCGATTGCCGCGCCCACAACTCACCCGACGACGAACAAACCCTGCAGTTCATTCCAGCACCAACCACCCAACGCCAATACTTTTCTACCCTATTCAAAATTTATTTCCCTCTCAAAACTCCATCGTCTTTTACACAACACAAATCAAAACTCGTGCAAAAAATTCAAAAAAAAAAACAAATTTAAAATGAAAAAAATCTCCAAAATCCTCGCCTATAACAATCCGCATGAAACTCTATTCCAAAATTTTCCAGAAAAAAAAAATACAAAGAATTACAGAAGGTGGGTGGGTGAAAAATCAAACGAAGAAGACAAATTCGAATCCTGATTGAACGTGTCAATCGAATTCGAAATTTCTGAATTTTGTAAATCTGTAAAACAATCTAATCATTTGCCTATACGAAACCAAAAAAAAAAACCTAAATCAGCAAATCAACGATGTCGAATAGGTTCCCGAGGCAACGTCCCCCAATCTACGAACAGATAATGGATAGAAATACATATCATGAAGTATATTTATATAT
Organism: Mentha longifolia; assembly: GCA_001642375.2. Lineage (NCBI taxonomy): Eukaryota > Viridiplantae > Streptophyta > Magnoliopsida > Lamiales > Lamiaceae > Mentha > Mentha longifolia. The sequence continues at coordinate 24,381,192 of CM038117.1, forward strand.
TGAGTAATAATTAAATTTAAAAAAAATAGAAAACGGAGAGAGGAGGGAAGAGGAGAGAGAGATGGATGGGAAGGAAGACGAAGAAGGCAACGGGCAGGCGGAGTTCATCATGACAGGTATACATACATATCTCATATCTGTATGAGATGTGAAATGACCGAAAAGGACATGTGGAGTTGTTTCGTGATGCCCAAGTCACGAGATTTTTGTGAAGAGAGAGAGAGAGAAATCGCTGAAATTTAAACAAAACAAACGACACGTAACGATTGCGATAGATCTAACGTATGAACAAATTTCTAAAAAAAATTGATTATTTTTGTTTTATTAAATTAAAGTAAATTAAATTAAATCAAATTAAATTAATATGGCGCAAAGAAAGAATTCGACCCCGTAACCGAGTGAATGTGGTCGGTAAAATGGACTACATTCATTAATTGCCGCGTATTTATTGTTTCGCAGCTACGATCTAAAACTGGGTGAATGCCGTCATCGGATTGCTTTTGAGTGAATGCCATAGCCAACAATTCAAATTAAAAATGCGAGCCATCATTAGTATATCAAACGCACTATTCCACGTGTCACGTGAGACAGCCTCAATTGAATTTTTCGAAAAAAAAAATAAAATAAATTATTATGTTTCGCCTCAGACTTACACTAGGATGGATTTGGATTTTTTATTTTCTAATTGACGTTCTCTGCACAATATTTTTAAAATCAGCAATAATTAAAAAAATTTATAATAAAAAATGAGTGATTTTAAAAATATTATTGAATACGTAACAATTACCTAACCATACAATAGAAAATATTATAACATTATGCAATAGATGATCTAAACCCTAAGAATAAGACCCAACTCATCTCGCTTGTTTCTTTCGGATCCAACCCGGCTCATGAATTTTTATTTTATTTTTGCAATGACCTTTCAAAATTGTACTGCTTTTCTCATCCTTTATGCTAATTTTGCATCACAGAACCATTGGAGCTTCTGTTGCAATACATACTATACAATTTTCTCTTTCAAGAATAGCTCAAAAATTTAAAGTAGTGAATATAGTTTTGAGTATCGCATTTTATTAAGTAATCTTGATGGTGGTAAATTAATTTTGTATTATGTCATTGTATAATTGTTCGTGTATATTCTTGAGTGCGCATACTCCATGTTCCATATTTGTTATTTCTAAAATTGTTTGTTACTTCAATCAATAGAAACAATACAAATACCTTTCAAAAAAAAAAACAAAGTAATTAGGGCAAGACGAGAATTTTAATCGACTCCATCTTAAATGGGGATCATTCATTGGCTGAATCTTTTTTTTTTTTTGTTTTTTTTTCCCTTTATAATATATCTATACAATATATAAAAGCTCAATTGTTGACAAGAATTACATCTATGATATTTTCCCTCCAAAAGCTACATAATTATGTCCAAAAGACATAACATAAGTATTGACTAACTATCTATAGGTATAGATCAAAGTAATCTAATATCCTAAAGTTAATACACAATGAATAAGATATATACTAAGTTAATACACAATGAATAAGATATATACTAATTTTGGGATGGAGCCCAATATCTTATTTCCAATGAATGCAAGCATCATTAATTATTCTCACCAAGTTTTATACATTGTTTTATAAAACTATCTTTCAATGTGTCTTTACTTTTTTTTGATTTTTTTTGAATCATCTTCTAGAACAATTATATCATTTTTAATATTTTTTCTAATAAAAATTATGATTTTTGCTCGAAATTTAATTTATTCATCTGAAAAAATGTATTACGAATTTAGTTTTTTTGATATTGTTCTATCATCGCAATTGCATGCAGCCTTATGAATATTATAAAACATTTGCAAGAGATATACATATACCGAAACAACCCAACTACATACATCATTACGAGATTTATACATATTTTGAAACAAAAATTAGCTCTTTTATTTATTTATTTTATTTTACTGTACAATAGTCAAATTTGGACTGCATGCATTGAATCGAAAAAAATTAGAGATTATTTTATAGACATAAATATGATGCTTATTAATAATGGTTTGTAGGTGTATAATTGGGTCTTTTACTCTTTTATAGCATGAGAAAATGTTAGAAAAACTTATAATTCTAAAATTCCAAAATATTTGTTCTCTTGCGGAATCCTAAGATCAAACATGTAGATTTCATATCGCACTATTAAATTTAAAACTTAAAGATTAACATAGTCTATTAATAAATTTAAAAAATACTATACATATAGTAAATTAATAGTAGTAAACTATTAATTTAAAGAAACGCTATATTTTAAAGTAATTTTTTCATTATTTAATATATAATATGTCTCACTTTACTATTCTAATTTTTTATAAACTTGATTGTTGTACATCATGTGCATCGCACGGGAGCAACATTAGTATTATTAAAAGTCTCAATAATTTGGCGAGAGCTTCCTGGAATCGCCTTTTGCCATAATATAAAGTAAATACCACCAATTATTTGTCTAGAAAGAAGATACATCAATCGACTCTAGATGGTTCAAATACTTCTCGAAAAAAAGAAAAAAGAAAAAAAAAATTCAAATACTTGTCCCTCCTTTGTTTCAATTTTTTCAAATATTCCGGAAGGTGAAAAAGAACAAATAGATATAGTTACGCGTCTAAGCATTATTATTTCAACATGAAAATTCAAAGGTCGTACTCCCACAGAGAACTCAAATTGATGTATATAAACAGGTGAACATACTAAATATAAATTAATCCTTTTAACGCGAATAGAAAGATGTGCTTTTTTTTTTTTTTTTTTTTTTTTTTTAACAAAGAATTAGAGCTATTCCTTTTTACTCTCTCCATCCACTATAATTATGTATTGAAATTTCCGGCATGAGTTTTAATATTTGGAATGAGTAGATGTTAAAATTATTTTTGGGTCTCACTTAATGTAAGTGAAGTGAATATTTAAATATATATTGTTAACTTTTTCAAGGTCAAAAGTGAATTACAAATATGTGATCCGCATCCAAAAATAGATTATGCATAAATATTGAGGACAGATGAAAAAAAATTATGCATACATAAATATTGTGGACGGTGAAAGTATTATTTACTTTCAGTTCACATATATTAATTATTAACTGCTTAAATAATAACTAGTAGAACTTAAGAAAAAAAAGAAAAAGAAAAAAAAATGAGGGTGAATATAGAAAAAGTCGAAAAGGGATGGACAGGAAACAGAATAATTGAAATGGGTACAAATGCACATGCATATGAAGCTTAGTTACATACAATAGGAGACAAACTATAGCAATATCCAGCTCGAGCATGTAAAGACGACCTAATTATTATTTGTTTAAACCAAATTTCAAACTAATCATCAACCTATAATCAACATATATATCCACAACTTTATTTATTAACTCAAGTTTAACACTTTCCAACAATTAATAATTGTGTTTTCTGATCACTGAAACATTATATTAAAAAGAAAAAATCCCCAATATTTTGTGTTTATGATGACCATCAATCTTCATAACGAAGATATGAAATTTTCTAACAAAAATTGGCATTTCTATTAGGTTGCAGTAAATATTAACACTACGGCTTTGTTTGGTAGTGTAGTTATATTAAGCCAAGATAAGATAGAAGATTGAGATTGTATCTTGAGTGTTGTGATTATATCATGGTGTCAATATTTAAACATGTGTTTGGTATGTAAGACTAATAATGTAAACACGTGTTTGGTAGTGAAGATTATAGCATGGCTACAAAATGAAATTACTCATATAACCCTCACACAAGTATATTTTGAGTAGCCCGCCATTTTGCTAAAATATGACGTATTGCTTGAACGATTATTGAAACTTCTAACAAGTAAGTTTGAATGGTCTTCTGAATTATTAAGTAAATAGCAGCAATTCCGGGGAATTCTTCTTCCATATCTATAATGAGTATATTTTAGAAGAAAATTAAAATAGCGCAAAAAAGAGGCTAGAAAATTAAAACGTCCACTAAAATTACATAATCCACCATAAATTATTAAAGCTATGTGATGATTGTAAGCATCATAAAGGAGTTGCTGAAATACATAATTATATTTTGAGCCTCTGCATGGATTTGTTTCTATGATTTGGCAGGTCCTCTTCTATATGCCACAAATATAGATACATATATCAAATGCATCAACCACAATTCATTCACAGCTTAAATAATTATGACTAACGTATTTGGAGTTTTCAATCCCAATACTAGATGAAAAGAAGACATTTTTCACATAAACACGACCATTATAACCACATTTCACCAAACATAGATTCTAAAAAATAAAATTTAACAACAAGCATAAGCCCTTCAAACTTAAAACTGAGTACTGAAGAACAAGCATAATTCTTGAATATCAAAGTAAGTTTCAAATTTAAAGAGAATCACATATAGATTTTTGCAACAGCGCGCATAATAGACAATATTAGAAGAGTTTGCAACTGACACAAACGTGTTTGGACACAAAACTACATAATTTATTAAATCTCACTGAAATTGATATTTGAATTGTAGCTTTATCCGCCAAAATATTGCTAGGAAGAGGGAGGAAACATGGAGGAAGAGATTTGCTCCGAGCCAAGAACGTAGATCTGTGATATTAATGAAATCCATGAGTACAGTGAGGGAACCCTAGATTGAGAAATTGAAATATACCTTTCGCACAAAATTATCCACAATCGAGATGGATTTTGCACTTGTTATTTCAACCGGAGTGGAAATTGGCGTTGCCTTCAAAAATACCACTGAGTGAGAGAGGATTCAAGATGCCAGCCCATATTTTTCTATTTAGAATCGTAAGTCCTTCGTCATTCTTCCAACAATGAAATTGGGGATCGAGATTCGAGTTTGAGAAGGGTAAAATGGGATGGACGTGATTTTCAAAGAAATATTGTTCAATTCTGAACATTTAGGCTCGTTTGGTAGCAAGAGTAAGATAAGTTGAGATAAGATAAGATGAGATAAGTTGAGATATAAAATGTGAGATAAGTTGAGATAAGAAATGTATTTGTGTGTTTGGTACATAAGATTGTCAACTTAGATATCAATATAGGCTTGTTTGATAGACAAAATTAGAACATGATAAAAATACCAAATTACTCATTTAACCCTATAGAAATTTTAAATTTACTTTCCTATTAATGCATTGATTTTATGAAATTGAAACAAAAAAGAAAAATATTATATATATATATATACTCCATGTGTCCTCCATTTACTGACCCTATTAACTTTTTAGATGATTTTGGAGCTTCATGATGATGGATTTTAAATTGAATTTTTATATATTAGTTTTTTTTACACGATACTACAACACTCGTAGTACCTTGTAAAAAAAACTAAACTAAAAAAATTCAATTTTAAATCCATCATCACAAAGGTTCAAAATTATTTTAAAAGTCAACATGGTCAGTAAATGGAGGACGGATGGAGTATATATATATATATATATATATATATATATATATTATCAGAGGATGGATCATATAGGAATCAATCCTCATATGAGAAATAGGAATAAATCTCATCCTTCCATTCTAAAAAATCAATGGTTGTCGACTATGGAAAATTAATGCATAATTTGGCAGTTACAAATAGAATAGGGATATAATTGTCATAAGAATAATAATATAATTTTCCATATACGTACAATAATGGGAAACGATTCTCTCCCCATAATAATAATATTGAAACGATTTTCTTCTTTCTTCTTCTTCTTCTTCTTGTTTTTATTTTTATTTTTTGAAAGCTTCTTCTTTATTTTTATTCTTCAAAATTTCTTTTCAAAATACCTATATGTAAAGCATAATTTTATATAGTATTTAAGCATACAATTGCAGTGTTTAACATGATTTTATGGTATTAAGCATAAGCATGATTTTGTATAGTATTTAAGCATGACTATGATTTGGCTAAAAAAATATAAGCATGATTTTATCTAATATTAAGCATACATATTTGAAATATTAAGCATGATTTTATCTTGCATAAAGTATAGACAAAAACTTGTATCACCCGGAGGCACCGTGCGGCCGGGCCCAAAGTGCCAATCTTTATACAGAAAAGTGTCAATCTATATGAATAAAAGTCTCAATCTTTAACATAATTATTTTACGAATAAAATGATAATTTTTAAAAGTGTCAATCTTTATACAAAAAAGTGTCAATCTATATGAATAAACGTGTCATTATTTTAGCCCGGCCGCACGGTGCCTCCGGCTGACCCAAGTGTGTCCCTAAAGTATAAGCGTGATTTTATCTAATATTAATTAAGCATACAAAATTACAATGTTAAGCATGATTTCATATAGTATTAATCATAAACATGATTTGGCTAAAAAAAACATGAGCATGATTTTATATAATATTAAGCATACAAATTTACAATATTAAGCATGATTTCATATAGTATTAAGCAAACGAATGATTCTATCGAGTATTAAGCATAAGCATGATTTTATCAAATATTAAGCATGCAAATTTGCAATGTTAAGCATGATTTCATATAATACTAAGTAATCATGATTTGGCTAAAAAAAAACATAAGCATGATTTTATCTAATATTAAACATACAAATTTGCAATATTAAGCATGATTTCATATAGTATTAAGCATGCTTTTAATCTTGTATAAGCGCTTAAATGCACGCATGACTACGCTTAAAACTTACAAATTTGATGCTGAACAAAAATTCAGGATTGATATATAATTATACATATTATTTTAATAGGCGTTAAGGTTGTACAAATCAAACGAAAATAAATAAATTGTAAAACTTAAAAAGGAAAATAATACAGCATAAATACATTAAATGCCTAACTAAAATCCATAATTATAGGGATTTGGTAGGACGTGGATTGGCATATGTTACCATTTGACACAAATGACCTTAATCCTTTTAGATAACTATTACTCCCTCCGTCTCAATATTCCGACATCATTTCCTTATTGGGCCGTCTCAAGTATTCTGACACATTTCCTTTTTGGGAAATAATTAGCTAATTAATACTCCCTTATTACACTTAACATTATCTAATTAAATATCACCATCCACTCACATCTCAGCACGTATCCCAATATAATTTAAATCCTAAAAGTTAAAACTATCATAACTTTCTCGTTTATTATTCGATTTTTATGATTTTTATACCAAATTAAAGGTCTTGATACGATCTTTCATTTAAGATCAAACATGGATATGTTTTTATGCATCTATGATGCTCTAGTTTAAAAATATGTCTAAATACATAAACCATATCACATCCCTACACACATTACACTTTACACACTAAACACTCTCGTCTTAAGTTCCGTGCCGAAAAGAAAAGTGTCGAAATACTTGAGACGGAGGGAGTATTATTTTACTTTTGATCATTAATTAATAGCCATTGATTAATATAAATGGATGATTGAGATTTATTCATAATTCTCACATAGGAACTTTTTAGCATAGGATCCATTGATTCCATTCCCTATATTATCATATATTATCAAACCGAAATAAAAGAAGTCTAAAAAACTTCTAAATTATGAATTTTTTTATTAAAAAAATCTCTCATCTCTCACGCCTCTCTCCCCTCTCCCCCAATTCTCCTTCCCCAGAACTTTCTCTCTCTACAAAATTGCATTTCTTATTCTTCTCCTTCTCCACGCTGTCTCCATGATCGATAGCAGCACCGTCGCATCTCCTTCCTCTTCTCCGCCGCGTTTCTTTCTTCTTCACCGATGCATTTCCTTCCTCTTCTCAAAGCAATCGCCAAGAATCCATTTAATTCGTCGATTTTTCGTTCTAAAACCGCCGCAGCACTTCCGTTTCTCCGGCGGAGCTGCGTTGAGGAAATCCTCACGGCGGCGGCCGTTCGCGGTGAAAGTCACTCTGAACAACGACAGTGACAGCCGCCGGGGAGGGGGGCAAATTTGTGGCTCGTTCTGAATAGGTTCTCCATTTGTGAGATTGTTGAAAGGGTATAATAGGTAATACCTCATCTAAGCAGGAGAACTGTTCCAATGGTTGTTTCTAAACGGGATTGAGAGGTCTGACATATAACATAAAGATCTACAGTAATATTAGCTCGGGCCGGGTTTTTAAAACGGGCTTCTGTGATAGCATACATGGATACCAAACAATAGGATTACCCTTGATAAAAATGATTATCAAGGTTTAACATGGCTATCAAACATGGCATAGGCTTCAAACAAAAATGAAGAATCATAAATAGTGCATAAAGGCATTCATTTTAAAAAGAATAAATTACACTTTATGGCCTGAACTTTGGAATGGTGTTCACTGAATTTTAAAATTTTTTTAAAACAGCTTGTACTTTTAATCTATGTACACTTTATGACACGAGAATTATTTCTAAGTGATTGAAAGCTAATGTGGATCTCCGGAGTGTGACTTGAAAAAAAAAAAAAAAAAATCATAAAATCTTTCACTTTCTTTACGCTTATGAGCGGCTTCCCCTCTCTCTCAAATCTCCCAACAAAGTCAACTTCACTCGTGAAATAAATTTACCTCTCTTTTGCTCATCGTCTCACTCTAGTATTCTCCTCTCTTCTATCCCCCCTCTCTAAAACCTCTTTAGAAAAAGAAAAAAAAATCATGTAGAATGTTTGATATTGGATGTTTGAGATTACTCGTATAATAGATTTTTGATTTTTTTTTTTTTTGAATCCAAAACATGGACACTATTTTAAAACTAAATTAATCTAGTACAAGTAATTTTATAAAACCTACCATGACACACATATATAGTTTGTTTTTCTATGAGATCATAATATATACTACGTAGGACAAATGTTTCAACCAGACTAGAAGGATCACTAGTGATAGGATACGACCCAGCTCCTAGGCCCAATTATAATTGGGCCCCGATAGTTAAGTTCGGCCTATGCAGCTCAACCCAACTAAGAGAGACTTCTTCACCAAGGCTACATCGACTACAACTCAAGCTCCAAGAGAAATATAGAAGCTCGGTGTCTATCCCTAATAAGAGGATCAAGCCAAAGAGTCCAAATAGGAATAGACTTTGTATTAAGGTCGAATTCCATGTAATTACCTATAAATAGGGGCTTAGAATAGATTGAGAGGGGAGAACAATCTTGTAAGCAACACACATCTACTAGCAATAATATTCACTCTCTTTTTGCTCCGTAGACGTAGATCTATTCCGGTAGATCGAACCACGTAAATCCATCGTGTTCTGTTAACTTTCGTGTTCATTAATTCCTTATTGGTGCTCATTAATTGCCTACGAAAACAAGATCGATCACTGGCGCCGTCTGTGGGAATCATAAATTTGTGATTTCCGATCAAAAGTTTTCTAGGTAATCTATCGTCATGACAGGAAGACCAACACGATCAACCACCGCAGCTGCCGCCGCCAACAAGGAAAAGGAGAATCAACAAACCGGGTAAGGTACTACGGCAGCCGAAGCCAGCCAGGCGCAAGATCAGAATCCTGCAACACACCGACGACCTGGTAAGGAACACGCACGAAGCCAAACTCCAAAAGGACACGTTCAGCACGTGTCGTTGGATAAGTATGGCAAGCCAATCTATCCAGAAGGAGGTCACAATAGCAGCCAGGGAGAAGACGATCCATGTCCAACCGGACAAATTCGACGGTGCTGTCAGGGAATACCTCGCACATAATAAGCGTGATTTTCTCCTATTCGCAAAACAACAAAAGGCTCGCAATCGTGACAAAGGCCAACCTTCGCACAATGATGATAGAGAGCGCGAAGTTACATCCAAATCGCAAACATGATAGAGATCCCCTAGCGTCAGGATCGTAGGCACGCGGGACGCCGGAATTCCCCCTAGGAGATTTGACGATCACCAATGAGACCATCGTATCTCACCTCGTCGCAACGTCACCTCACCTCGGCACGACCCCGTATCACCTCAGCGTAATGAGGACAATTACCAAGGAGGGAGGTTCGGCATGTACGGGAGGATCTCTACCCCTTTCACCAACCGAATACTTTACACTCCTCTCCCAGATAAGTACAGAGTCCCACCGATCAAGCCATATAATGGATCGTGTGACCTGAGGAATTTCCTGTCCCAGTATCAATACAACATGGTCAACCAGGGACTCAGCGACGATATCTACATATGCAAGGTCTTCCCAGAATTGTTGGTAGACAATGCATGCATGTGGTTCAACAGTCTACCACCTCACAGTATCGGGTCGTACGACGAGCTAATGGATGCCTTCGAGCGAAGATTTTTCCAGAAAGCCGAGGCGAAAATCACCTCGGCACATCTCCTTACTATCAAGCAAAGGCGAGGTGAACCCATCAGCGACTTCATGACTAGATTCAATGAAGAAAGTCTAAAAGTCGATCGCCTAACTAATGAGGTCCTTATGATGAGCCGGGGTCCAGCACTGATGAATCTGGGCTTATATTTATTTAGTTGCTCATATTTTATATTTTATTTGGGCTTTAAAACTTTATATTTATTTTTAATTAAGTTTAGTCCAATTATCACAACATGTTTAGGTGATTAATTGGCCCAGTTACATTTAATTAAGGAGTCCGAAATTATCAAGCCCAAGCCTTGTTAATTTCGAAACCTAGCTTAGGAATTAGTCTAGTATTTATGTTATTTTCGCAGTTACTATTCACAGACTTGATTGAATGAAAAACAACTTTCACGCTATTCTCTTGTCTCACAAAAACTGAAGGTTCTTGGTAGGGTTTGTTGTTGGCACTTCAAACTTGAATTCAATCGACTCATTTGTGATATCTCGTAGTATCCGGGTTAGTTGAGCCACGAAGATTGCTTGATAATCGCGTTTTGGATACTTGTAGATTCGGGGTTCGATTCTGGTAATTTTCATACTTTTTAAATTTTGAATTTTGTTAATCCTTTATTTGATTTTTGTTCTCAGCCATTCGTCACCTTTCATACATCACAAAAATCCATTACCCATCGTTCGTATAACCATCCGATCCCAGAAACCCTTATATTAATTCTAGATCCGTTTTTGAACCCCAAAACTGTCCTGAAAATAACCACCGTGCCAAATCGAAAAATACTAGTGCATTTTCGCTGAATTTTGGATATGTTCTTCATAAACCTAAGTTGTAACTCGTGTTAAAATTTGAGCTTAATCGGAATTTAATTGCTTAGGTTTATGTCGACGCCTATTCAGTGTATTCGTGGGTAGATTTTAGAGATTATCATTCATATTTCATAGTTGTCGTTTGGATTTAATCCACTTGTAGTTGACGTGTGTTCGATTCGTAGCTTCCGCATATTGTTGATCGCATCACCTTATCTTGGCCTTCGAAAACGGTATCCAGTTGGGCGCCCTATACAAGGAGCTCGTAAGGAATGAGCCTCGTACTGCGAGGCAGTTATGGAGCATAGCCGATCAGTTCGCAAAAGCCAACGAAGCTGAAAGGCGTAAGCGCGAAGCCGACAAGGCCGAACCATCAGATCGGAAGAAGGAAGATCGGAACGACCGAGGCCAAGTTTGGCAAAGTGCCTTTGACAGGCTGCAACGTGCACCCCTGGAGTCCAGACTCGGACCTCGGCAGAACCAGGAGAAAAGTCAATTCACCCCATTGACGAAGCCGAGGATAGAGATCTACGAACTGCACACTGACATGTTCGAGAGACCTCACCCTCTATCAAAATCGGGGGGAAAACGCCGATCTAAGGAGAAGTACTGTCATTTTCATGAAGATCATGGACACGACATAGAAGAGTGCAGAGACCTCGCTATGTATATAGAGCAATTGGTACGCGACGGCACCCTTAAGAGGTACCAAAGCCGCGGCCAATATGAAGCCCGACCTCAGGGCAAAGGAAAGCGCAAGCCGAATAGGGGAGGGAACAACTGCAACCCCCCCCTATTGATAAGAAGCCAAAGCGCGAAGATGATGACGAGGACCAACCTCAGTTTGACAGAATCATCACTGCCATCACCGGGCTCCCCCAAGGTGCAACAAAGTCCTCACTCAAGGCCGAGGCCCGAAGTCCCCAGAATGATGAGCCTTCCCATAAGAGGTTCAAAAAGGACGAGGCCATCACCTTTTCTGAGAAAGACCCGGTGCCAGAAAGAATACCTCACCAAGATGCACTCGTGATCGAAGCAATCGTTGTCAACAAGCTAGTTCAGCGGGTATTCATCTACAGTGGAGCTTCGGTGAGTGTCCTCTTCAAAGATTGCTTTGAGAAATTAGGAATCAAAGAGGCACGCGTTGCACCGACACCAATTCCCCTAAAGAGCTTCGTACAGCAAGAGACGCACACGGAGGGGATTATCCAACTCCCTGTTACGGTGGGGGAACATCCTATGTCTTCCACTAAAGTGGTGAATTTCTTCGTCGTCAAAGCCAATTCCCCGTATAACATCATCTTGGGCAGAGATTGGCTAGTTGCGGTAAAGGCTATATGCTCGGCGTACCATTTAACAATCAAGATCCCTTCAAAGGAAGGAGTCATCGTGGTTCGTGGGGATCAGAAACGAGCCAAAGAATGCTTGCAAATTGCTCTACGAGGTGTTGGAGCACCTCAGCACCCAAAAGCATAGCAATTACAGAAACAGTTGGAGCTGGAAAAGACGTCTGCATCTGACGAGCCAGTAGAAGACATCACACTATACGAAGACGACCCATCTAAGGTCGTCAAAGTAGGCTTTGCTGGTGGAGCCGAACTCAGGAAGCAGATCGTCCAACTCCTAAGGAAATACAGGGATGTCTTCGCATGGTCACCCCTCGACATGACCGGGGTCTCACCAAGTATCATCACACATCGGCTCAACATTGACCCGGGAGTGAAACCAATTCGGCAAAAGCAGCGGGTATTTGCAGCAGAATGAAGCCAAGTCATGTATGACAAAGTGCATCAGCTTTTGAAGGCACAGATACTCTTCGAGGTCAAATATCCGACATAAATTGCCAACCCGGTGATGGTAAAGAAGCAAGGAGGAGGGTGGCGGATGTGTATCGACTACACCGATCTCAACAAACACTGCCCTAAAGATTGCTACCCCCTCCCCAATATCGACAAGAAAGTCGAAGCTCTGGTCGGCCATAAGGTTTTCAGCTTCTTGGATTTGTATAAAGGATACCATCAAGTCCTAATGAGTGACGAAGACGCACCGAAGACAACCTTCATCACAGACTTCGGCGTCTTCGTGTACTCTAAATGCCTTTCGGACTAAAGAACGCTGGAGCTACCTTTTAAAGGATGGTCGACAAGATATTCGAGCCTCACATCGGCAAAATCATAGAGGTATACGTAGACGACATCATCGTCAAAATCAAGGAGTTAGCCACTTCGGTTGACGACCTCAAGGTCGTCCTCGGTCTTTTACGCGAGGTAAACCTTAAGCTGAACCCTCAAAAGTGTACGTTCATGATCCGATCTGGAAAATTTCTGGGGTGCTAGGTCTCTAAAGAAGGATTACAAGCCAACCCGTCCAAAGTTCGAGCAGTCCAAGAAATGAAGGTGCCAAAAAGCATTCATGATGTGCACAAGTTGACGGGTTGCCTAGCCGCGCTGAGACATTTCTTGTCAAGGGCCGCAGAGAAGCAACTTCCTTTCTTCAAGATCCTGAAAAAGGCGCCGGAGTTCGACTGGACAGATAAGCATAGATCGGCATTTGAAGACCTCAAGAAATACCTTGCCAATCTTCTAACCCTATCCGTTCCAAAGGAAGGAGAAGCTTTGTCTCTGTATCTCGCGGCCTCGGACAAAGCCATAGGTACAGTATTAGTGCGGGATGAAGGACATGAAAGGGCCAGAGATGAGGTACTAACCACTCGAAAAATTTACGTTGGCATTAGTGAATGCTGCAAGGAGGTTGTGAACCTACTTCCATGCACATCCCATACAAGTCCTGATCGACCTACCACTTCGACAAGTGCTGACAAAACCGGAAGCATCGGGAAGAATCGCCAAATGGACAGTTGAGCTCGGTGAACACACGATCTCCTTTTGCCCTTGCCAAGCCATCAAAGGTCAAGCCCTAGCAAATTTCTTAGTGGAAGCTAAGTTTACAGAAGTGCCGAAGCCGACTGAACCCTCCCCAAGCAAAACTGATGTCGAAGCTCCGAAAGAACCGCCTAAAGATTACTGGAAAGTCTATGTGGATGGGGCTTCAGGGCATTCGGGAAGCGGAGCAGGTGTTATACTCCTCAGTCCAGATGGGCAGGAGATGACTTATGCACTTCGGTTCGGCTTCCCAACAACAAACAACGAAGTGGAGTACGAAGCTGTAATCGCCGGACTTCGTCTAGCTCAGGCTCTCCGGATACGAGTTGTACAAGTTTACAGCGACTCCTAAGTCATAGTGAGCCACATGTTAGGAAGGTACGAGGCTAAAGGCAACAGAATAAAAAAGTACCTCCACAAAACCAAGACCTTACAATAGTACTTCTCGTATTTCGAGTTGATTCACATCCCTAGGGGGAAAACAACCGAGCAGATGCCTTAAGCAAATTGGCATCGTCATCTACAAGCTCTCCCGTGGAAGAAGTCAAACTCCGAAGTATAGACAAAGCCGAGGTCAACCTAGTAACCGACGACGAGCCGAACTGGATGACTCCTCTTCGAAATTATCTGGAGAAGGGAGAACTGCCCAGTGATAAGCTCGAAGCTAGGAAAATCTTGAGCAAGTCTTCGAAGTACATTCTTGAACAAGGAGTGCTTTATAGAAGATCATACCTCCAGCCCCTCCTAAGGTACATAGGTCCGAACCAGGCAGATTACGCACTGCGAGAAATACACAAAGGATCGTGTGGAAGCCACATTGGAGCCAGAGCACTCTCAAAGAAAGTCATGCGATGGGGATACTATTGGCTTATGATATTCCAGGATGCAGTAGACCTCGTCAAAAAGTATCTGAAATGTCAGATACATGCGACTGTGCCGAGGTTACCACAAACCGACCTCACCAGCATGCAAAGCCCATGGCCATTCATGCAATGGGGGATAGACATCGTCGGCCCGCTAGATAAAGCTCCCGGCCAATTACAGTTCCCCATCGTCGCCATCGATTACTTCACCAAATGGGTAGAAGCCGAACCCTTGGCAAAAATCACGAGCAAGAACGCCCTTAACTTTGTCTGGAAGAATGTAGTGTGCCGCTTCGGCGTACCCCATATCCTTGTCTCGGACAATGGGACGCAGTTCATAGACAGAACTTTCAGGGAATGGTGTAAAGAGCTTCATATTCAGCAAAAGTTCACTTCGGTAGCTCATCCTCAAGCAAACGGCCAAACCAAAGTCACCAACCGGACGATCATCAAAGGACTTAAAGCTCGCCTTGATAAAGCCAAAGGAGATTGGGTGGCAAATTTACCCCAAGTTTTATGGTCATACCGCACAACTCCCCGGACCTCGAACGGTGAAACACCCTACAGCCTGGTGTATGGAACCGAAGCAGTGATTCCGGTAGAGATCGGCCTGCCGAGCCCTCGCACTATCAACTTTTTAGCCGAAGATAATGAAGAAGGTCTCCGAACTGACCTGGATCTGTTAGAAGAAAAATGAGAGCTTGCCTACATAAGAGAAGGTAAGTATAAGCAACAAGTAGCTCGGTATTACAACCAGAGAGTCAAGTACCAACAATTCCAAGTAGGTGACCTCGTTCTTCGAAATAATGAAGTCAGCAAGGCTGCAAGGCTCGGCAAGCTATAAGCCACATGGGAAGGGCCTTACCGAGTTGAAGAAGTCCTCGGCAAAGGGTCGTATAAGCTCGTACACTTATCTGGTGAGCCAATACCCCGTACATGGCACATTACTCATTTAAAGAGATACTTTGCATAAGTGGTTGAGAGTAATGTTTTATGTCCATTTAGTTCGTCTAGGTTACGAGTCAGGTCGTCTTGTGATTTTTGTTCTCTTTCGAACTTCAGTTTTTCTATTAATAAAGTCTTTATTTTTCCTTTAATTTGTTTGGTCTTGCATACTTCATTTGCATTTATGAATATTACTACTCCACTTATGCATATTATCTCGCCCTTTCTCTAAAACCCTGACGAGGGTAACTTAATATCCTTTCGAGGATAAATAAACCCCAAAATTTGGATAAAATTCAAATGCGCGTAAGAGGACCACCCCTATCGATACTTCTCGACAAATAAGGAACCCAAAGCCAATCCTCATCTCACGACGAGGAAGAGCTACTTAAATCCTACCTTCATTAAAAACAAGGACGAACTACCTTTGTTTAAAACGAGGAGGCACTACCTTCGTTAAAAACAAGGACGAAATGCCTATTTAAAATGAAGACGAGCTTAACCTCATCTCATGACGAGGACAAGCTACTTAAAGCCAATCCTCGCCTTATGACGAGGAAGAGCTACCCAAAGCCAATCCTCGTTCCATACGAGGACGAGCTATCTGAAGCCAATCTTCATCTTATGACGAGGACAAGCTACCTAAAGCTTACCTTCGTTTAAAACAAGGAAAACTACCTTAGTTAAAAACGAGGAGGAAAAGCTTGAATACAAGAACATAAAATTCCATTTTATTTCATAAAAAGGAAAAGTACAATTACATTAAGAGGACGAGGAGCCAGGAGGCTGACTAAAGCTAAGCCAATCTCTGGCAAAATCTCTATTTAGGAGATCGTCTATACTAATCCTACATCTACCTCTACCTCGGGCACTTTGAGTCCGACCTCGGGTAACTTGAGCCCCTCGACCTCGGCCTCGTACATTCATCAGCTACCACTCTCGATCTAAGAATTCCCGAGAGTGGCGATCGACGATCCTCGAACTACAGCCAGGGGTGGACGAACTTGAAGGCTCACCCTCAGCAGCAATGAGTCGAGCTAGTTTTGGACGGCGAGCTAGGTTATCTTATATACCCCGGCTACTCGCTTCAGCTCGTCTACTTGCTCCTGAAGCTCCCAGGAGCCAGCTCCATACTGCTTTTTGTAGTTTTTGCATCGAGCCAGGGACTCTTTCACCTTCTCTTCCACTTCAGAAATGGTGAGTCCGCCAGCTCGGCTGATAACCGCCTCGTATTCCGCGTGTTCTTCACGGACCAGCTCGGCTTCTTCCTTTGCTATTTCCAACTTCTTCTCGAGCTAGAGAAACTGAGCTTGCAGCTCGTCATACTTCTCTTAGGCCGCAGTTAGCTTCACCTCGGCCTCGTCCTGCACGTGGCTAACTTTGCCTTTCCAGTGAAGGACTTCAGCTTCTTTAGCCTCGAGATCACGAGTTAATTGGTGGATTTTTTCCATCCAGGGAGATACGTCAAAAATCTCAGGAGACTACATAAAAGCGAAAGAAATTTTCAATAAAGTTGGAAATTTTATTAAAGCCATTATGGCAAGGTAAAAGTGACATCCCATGATGCCGTAGTACATATGGCCTACAAAAAAAAAAATGAATCAACTGACCCCTCCAGTAGCCTCATCCTCCTGATGAGGTCCCTCTTGTTCGGCCCCGGCGCCTTGTTCGGCCCCGGCGCTTGGCTTGTCCACCTCGGCACTAAGGCTGGAAATTGCAACCTCGAGGAGATCGTTCCTATCCACTGGACAGGTTCGGATCGCCTCGGCAGTCAGCACCGTGGATATCGAGGTGAGCTTCTTCAGCACCGGGAAGGCCGGCAGCACCTCCACCAACACCTTCGCGTAGGAGCAAAGTAGATCTTCGCCCGAAGTCACTTCATACCCATACTTGGATTTATCCAAGTCCGGGTAATCCGCGGCTATTTCGTCGATCTTCTTCGATGCCACGGAGGTGTTCAGGATAGTGGCCAGCTCGCTCGCCAGCTCAGAAAATGCTCCAGACCTGAACAGCCTCTCCGCAAAAGCGTGGAGTACCCGCCCCTGCGAACCAGCCGCTTCGGCCTCCCGGCGCCTCGCTTCTTCCGCCTCGGCCTACACCGAGGCCACCTCATCTGTCAGAGAGGCCACCTCGGCTTTAGCCACTTCAGTTGCCGCCAGCGCGGCGGCCTCCCTCTCTTCCGCCTCCCGGGCCTTCGCCTCGGCCGCGGCCACCTTCTTAGCCAAATCGTTTTTGGCCGCTTCCATCTTCCGGGCCACCCGAGCAAGCATATGATACTCAGCGACTCCGTTGTTGACGAAGCTCGCCAGCTCTCAGATCATATATTATACGCCCTGCAATAACACTAATGTTAAATTAAGCAGTAAGAGCCAACACAATGTGCTCGGAGAGTCAAAGCGTAATACCTCGGGAAACGGCCTATGATGGCCTAATACTTACTCTTTAGAAATCGCAACCACCTGAGGCTCCCTATCCCGGTTCGTGGTGGCGCGAGGCGGAGAGCCTAATTGTAGAGAACTCGCAGGAGGAGATCATCCCGCGACTAACGTCCTCTCCGAAGAGGCAGTGGACGTCTTCTCCGGTTCCGAAGCCGGCCTCGGCCTCTTCTTTTTGTTGGCACCGAAGTTCACTACAACAAAGCAAAGGAGATTAAAATAAACTCAGCAATTGAAAGAAGACGGAGCGCAAAACATAGAGTAGGGCCTCACCCTTCCCTGGATCATCCATTGTCATAGGATCGTAAGGGCTCAGCCCTACCATGGCGAGCTTGGCCTCGCCAAACTCCTCGGACATGAGGCCGAGCTCCCCCAGTACATCTTCCAGGTCACCAAAGGTCTCTTCGGTGCCCTGGTCGTCTAACTTATCTGTCTTCCAAGCAAAATAGGAGACCTCTTCAGATCGACAGAAGAAAATTTTCTTCTGCCAGTTCGCAATTTTGGACTTTGTCTTAACTCTAAAGTTAAGACGAGGGCTGAGGTAAAACCACCCGGAACTTGTCTTGAACTGGAAAAACCTAAGGACCATCCCTAGGGTGAGTGGAAAACCGACCCGACCAACTGCGATGCCGAGGCCAGATAGTTGTCTAAATGAGTTCGGCATGATTTGCCCTAAAGCAATACCGAACTTCCGTTGAATTTCACCGTACACGGCCGGAAGGGGAAGACGAAGACCACAACGAAGGTAGTCCTCATACACAGTAAAAAAACCCTACCGGAGGCGCACAAGCCCTATCCTCCGGTCGAGGGGCAATGAGAAGAGCAGAATCGGGAAATAAATATTTTTTCGCAATATTTTTTATAGAGGCAGCATCTAGAGTCGATGAAAAGACATAAACCCTACCGGATCTGTCTACGGCGGGAAACCGAACCCTAAGTGTCCTAGGAGAGGAAGAACTGACGGTAAAAACCTCTATATCAGTGTGACTCGACACAGGTATTGCCGCCGGAAAACCTGACGGCGACACGGACTCCTCACGGCTTTCGTCGCCATGAGACTGATTGGAATTAGAAGAAGAAGCCATGAAAAATAACTTACTCGTGTTAATGGGAGTTCCGACGGTGGTAAGCGGCGGCGATGGAAATAGCAGAGAGCGAGAAATTTTTAAGTTTTGGAAAATGTGATGGAATAGCGTCTCAAGGAAGTTATATTCATGTTCCCCCTTTTTGCCTTCCCCCCACGTCCAATCACGCTCACGCCTCACTTTATCGGGAGTCCAACCGGTGCATTAATTAAAAGCGACTGACACATCTCGTGTTCGGCTTAGGCAAACGATGCTCATGCCACTTCATCGAATTTATTTTCCGACGGGGAAAGGCATTTCTTTTTACCTCGTCTTTTAACGGGACAAGCCGAACTCGACTTCGTCGACTTTATTTTTCGACAGGGCAAGGCATTTCTTTTTACCTCGTCTTTTGACGGGACGAGCCGAACTCGACTTCATTGACTTTATTTTTCGACGAGGCAACGTGCTTTATACTACACCACTCCTACCTTAACTATTTCCCCTAAGTCACACCCTCGCTTCTACACCTTTTTTGGGGGGGGGGGGTGATAGGATACGGCCCAGCTCCTAGGCCCAAGCATCAGGCCCAATTATAATTAGACACCGATATTTAAGCTCGGCCTATGCAGCTCGGCCTAACTAAGAGAGACTTCTTCACCAAGGCAACCAAGACTCCTACATCGACTACAACTCAAGCTCCAAGAGAGATATAGAAGCTCGGTGTCTATCCCTAATAAGAGGATCAAGCCAAAAAGTCCAAATAGGAATAGACTTTGTATTAAGGTTGAATTCCATGTAATTACCTATAAATAGGGGCTTAGAGTAGATTGAGAGGGGAGAACAATCTTGTAAGCAACACACACATACTAGCAATATTATTCATACTCTCTTTTTGCTCCGTGGACGTAGATCTATTCCGGTAGATCGAACCACGTAAATCCCTCGTGTTCCGTTAATTTTCGTATTCATTAATTCCTTATTGGTGCTCATTAATTGCCTACGAAAATAAGATCGATCAACTAGTTTAACCAATATCTCAGCAAAGGCGGTTCTGGACTTGTGCAATGTGATCAACCGCACAGAGCTCCCAAATTATTCTGGCCCATACGGTATACGTATAGACCTGCCCACGGGTCGGGACCGCCGGTTTCGGGCCTCGGCCCGGCGGGCCACGGGCCTAGGAACACAAGCCCTAGCCCGGCACGAGTTTGAATGTCGCGGTTCCGGTCCAGGCCCGAGGCCTGCCGGGCCCGAACCGACGGGCCAAGGGCCGGCCCTAGTGCCGCTTCCTTCCTGCCTTTGCTGAGTTTGCTCCCCCATTCGCCCAAAACAGGGGAAAAACAGGGGAGCCTTGAGTTGCTCTCGGCTTTTTGCCATTTTTTTATTTTTATTTTTATTTTTTATTTTTTTTTTGCAACTTTCTTTAGTTTTTAAATTTTATTCTTTTATATTTATTATTTTTATGAATAGGAAATGTTAATTTGTTAGGTTTTTATGTTTTTTTTATTTTATTTAAAAATATTTAAATAACTCATTAAATTGTTGAAAATGAATATCAATTTATCAATTTTGCATTATTAATGAGAAAAATTACAACAATAAATTAAGCTGAATTTAATCACTTTTGAAAATTGAATAAGAACTTTTACATTTGAAATAAAAAATACTAATAATAATAATAAGGGACTTGAACTCAATTTAATTTCTAAAATCGAGTTGCCTACGTATCCTCATAGTTATAGAGGAATCAAAGTCGACGTAGTTCTTTTTACATTACAATGCTTCCTACTCCGCACCCGATCGATCCGTCTCGGTGAATGCTTCATCTTCGCTCTCATTCCGATCATCCCAATCCGGTTCTTGAGCTCTAAGGTCGGCCCTACACCAATCATCAAGCAACATGGTAGCTTCAATGTTCGCCGGCTTCATGGTTGATCTTCTTTGATCTAGCATAAGACCTCCGGTGCTAAAGGCTTGTTCAACGGATACGGTGGATGTCGGGACGGTAAATAACTCCTTCGCCATGATGGAGAGTATTGGGTACTCCACTCTCTTCGACCACCAATTCAACACATCGATCGACGGACCACTATCTTCAACACCAAAGACAAAACGAGTTTGCAAAAACATATCCAATTCACTATTACCTTGGCCCCTAGGATGTTCATAGGTTCTATTTTGGTACATTCTTTGCATTTGTTGAACTAAAGGATCTAATGAGTTCATAGCAAAGGGAAAATCAAATGAAGACATCATAGAAGAAGAAGAAATATTGGTGTTGTTATCTTCATTACTACCATACTTATTTCTATATTCTTCAAAAAAGATCTCTTAAAGTCTTATGTAGATCATCCTTGATTTCTTGCACATTAGGAGGAAGATCAAAAAATATTTGTTCACCATCAATTATAACACCACTAAGGTCCATTTGATAAAAAGCATCATAATAAAGCCCAAGCATTTGACAAACACCATCATATCTCCATTTCGGATCCAAACATTTAGCAAGCAAGAAAACTTTTGGAATCTCCCTAAAATACTTAAGCCACTTTTGAACCATAAAATAAATCACACCTTGCAAGTTTGGCCTACTAAAACAAGCCTTAAAAGACATGGCAATATACATGCAATGCTCCAACACTTTAACGGAAGTACAATAATAAACACCCGATAATTATTTAGTAGCCATATGAAAAACCTTTAATAATCCATATAAATCCATACATGCATCCCAATGACTCTCATTAAGAATTAATTGAAATGTTGAAAACTCTTTTCTAAAAAAATCACATAAAGGACCCTTATACTCCATGGTACTATTAAGCATCTCATAAGTAGAATTCCAACGATGAGATACATCTTGTTTGAAACACGTATAAACAATACTCTTTGTACGACAATATTTTTGTCATTTTTTCCCCAAAGTTTTTGATTTATGCAAATATTTAATGGCATTTCTAATAGGACCAACGGACTCTTGAAAAATATCAAGCGCATCTTGGACACATAAATTCAAAATATGACAAATGCATCTAGAATGAAAGTATTTTCCATCAAAAGATGGTGCACATGCTTCAATGAGTTGAGGAATACTAGCGGTGTTCGCCGTTGCATTATCAAAACCAACCGAAAAAACCTTATTAATCAAACCATATTCATTTAAAATGGTAATAATAATCAAAGCAATATTTTGAGCCGTGTGAGGCTCTTCAAACTCTCTAAATGCAATCAAACATTTTTGCAAAATCCATTTTGCATCAATCCAATGACAAGTAATTCCCATATAACTATTTCTATTATATGCTTCGGTCCAAACATCGGCACAAATAGAAACTTTATGACCCAAACGAATCAAATATTTCATCAAATCTTGTTTTTTTTCCAAGCATTGTCGCCTAATCCTCTTTAGCATTTGAGTTCTAGCAACTTTACTAGCATGGGGACCTAATCCTTCTTTATAGGATGATTCATACGTTATTCTATCGGCATAATTAAAAGGTTGTTTCTCCATAGCACAATATCTAGCACATGCATCTTCGTATCGACCTTTATCAAATTTAAATAAAGAGGGTGTACCCGTCTCCGAAGATGAAGTGGTACCTCGAATTTGAGTTTGAGAAGTAGAGATTCCCCACTCACCCGGATGCGTGCTCTCCATGTGCCTAGTCATGGTACCATAGCCTCCCTTTTCGATCCATTTGTAAAAGGTTGGGCAATAGTTGCAATACGCAAGGTATCTCTTTCGACCATCGGCTAGAGGAGGTTGGCCTTCGATCTCCGGAGCATCTACTTTTCAAAAGTGTTTCTTGAAGATGTCGGACTTCGGTACTTTAGTGGGTTTTGATATAGGAGGAGGAGGTTGATCGAGTTTGTCGTCGTCGTGCTCTTCATCATCGTTCGAGCCATGAAATTCGAATCCTTGGCTTTCCATCGTATTGACCATCTCCTCAAACCTCGCGTCTTCTTCGGCTTGAAGTCGTTTGGCGACTTGCCTTGAGATTTCCTCCGCCACTTCCGCCCTTATTTCCTTTTGAGTTTTAGATGATCGGCCTCCTTCGCTTCGGCTTTCACCGACCATCTTGCCTTTACCCTTGTTTCCTTTGGAAAACATTGTGTATGTGTGTGTGTAGTTATGAAAGTGAGAGTGAGTGTGTGCAAAATGTGAGAGTGAAAGCTTGAGAGTTGAGAGTTGAGAATAAAAATGAATGAGAATGAGAGTGAGAGTGGGAGCTTGAGTGCTAATAGAGATTGAGAGAATGAGAGTGAGTGAGAGCTTGTGTGCTTCAAACTTAAGAAGTTGAGAGTTGAGAGATGAGTGATTTAGAGTGAAAATTAAAGCTTGAGAGTTGAGAGATTGTAGTGAAATGGTGTTTGAATGATGAATGATATATAGGATTTGGATGAGGAGTGGAGTGGAGGAGGGGGAGGGTGCCTCAAACGGCTAGGAGCCGTTGCAAAGCAGCCCCCACCACCCCAAGCCACCAGCCGCCTGCTGCTGCAGCTGCACCTCTGTTTCCTCCCGTTGGGCCCGCCGGGCTGGGCCAGGCCCGTCGGTCCTGAGCGGCCCGTCGGGCCCCAACGGCTAGCATCCTAGCCCGATTACTAAGTATCGGCCCGCCGGGCCTGGACCGTCGGTTAACCGACGGGTTCAGGCCCGAATTTATCCGACCCTAGCCCGGCCCTAGTATAGTCGGTCCCGGTTCAGGGCCGAGCCCGTTGACCTGCGGGCCGGGCCAAGCCCGTTGACCGGCGGGCCGGGCTCGGTTAAAACCGACGGGCCCGAAAGCCCGAGCACGTCTATATACGTATATCTATAACATTTTTATTTGGGTTATTGGCAAAAAAACCCCACGAACTTTAGGGTAGTTTGGTTTTGGACACAAACTCGGACTCGTGCCAAAAAAACACATCAACTTGCAATGCTTTCCAATTTCGAATTTCCAGCGAAAATTGGGTCCAAGGTGGCACCGAAATTTATACATGTGGAATATGAGCGCTGATGTGGCGAGATGATGTCATCATCATATAGTGGAACGATGTCGTTTCACGTCATTAGAGCATATTAGTGAAAATAATTAAACAAAACGTCATCGTTTGTGTCCTAATTAGATAATTAGAACCTTAATTACGTAATTAGGGTTGTGGTACTCACAAGAATTAAACAAAATACACAAATACAGCTCCACCTACAGTAAGTCTGTTGCCACCTCCCATATCTCCGCCACCACCATGACCGGACTTTACCAGCCTCATCCCTCCCCCTTTCCCCTCTCCAATTTGTACCTTGACTACTCTCCATCCCGCTGGAGATTGCATTTCTTGCTCAGAGCTTCGGATTGTTTAGGAAAATCTGGTGAAGTTGGGCCCAGTCCCAAAGCTCGCCGGAGAACTCGTCGCCGTAGAGCGGTGTGAGTCGGAGAGTTCTAAGCACACGGTCCTCGCCGAAGTGCCGAGAGAATTGTACGGAGACACCGGCGTTGAAGCTCCCTATTACATCGCCTCGCCGAACGGCCCTCCTCCCTCTGCCGAAGAGCCCTCCTCTTCCGCCGCTACCCTCACTTTCGCCTTTTCCCAGTTTTCCCAAATCCAGTGAGATATGGCAACCATTTGCAGATTTCTGGAGAAATCGAACCGGAGAGAGAATTGCTGGAGAGATCTGGGGTTTCGAGGCTCTAGCAGAAGTGGAGGGAGTCCGGCGTCAACAACCATTAATAAGCGGAGCAGGCGGCGGAGACTCCACCACCGCCTCCGCCTCGAACGACAAGGACACCTTCCGCCGCCGCACCTCCCCGCGAGCCTGCCGTTATTTGCAGTCCGGCGGTTATGCTCAATGGTGGTTCTTTCGGTAGAGAGAAGAAGTAGATTAGGAATAATTGAATATTAATTTTGCTTTTTTTTTAAATGGTGTTTTTTTTTAATTAAAATATATATATATTTTATTTCAAATTAAACGACGTAGTTTTTCTTTATTCAATATGATATCGTTTCGTTTCACCGTCAATTTAGTCCACGTAGATTATCCGGCTGCCACGTCAGCCCAATTTTCACCGGAAATCTAAAATTGGAAAGCATTGCAAGTTGATGTGTTTTTTTGGCACGAGTCCGAATTCGTGTACAAAATCAAACTACCCTCAAAATTCGTGAGTTTTTTTGCCAATAACCCTTTTTATTTATATTTTACTAATTATGTTCATTAGTCCAGTGGTAAAGTGCCTTATTTTAATTTCATTGGTTGATGGTTCGAAACTTGTGAAGGTCGCTTCTTTTACTACCTATTTTTATTTTTTTTAAATACGTTTTTCATCAGTTTTTTCTAAAATTTTTACATTTTTATTTTCTTTCTCAAATTGAGTGGTGGCCTCCCTTTTCACTTAAATTTTTTAAAAAAACGTTTTCATTTGTTTCTTTCTCAAAATTTTACATTTTTATTTTCTTTTTCAAATTGAGGGGCCCACACAATAAGCAACATTGTTTATTTTGGTGTGAAGTGTGATTATTCATATTTCTAAAACCATTTATCCATGCTTGTTTCGATCTCTCAAGCTTGTTTCTCATGTTGCAACGTATGTATTTAATTATTTATTCTTTATTTTTTCTAATATCTATATTAAATCATTGGAATAAAACGTAGGTAGTTGCCTTCTCATATGTTGTAAACTTCATTCTAGTTGATTTTAATATTGTTGGAAGTGTAGAACTTGCCGGGCGTACAATTACAATAGAATAATCGAAGATTACAAGTGAAATGAGTAAAACTATAAACAAAATGAAATTTGAAGTCGAGTCGAGGAAACCCTCTTTCCGCAAGACGAATTACGCCCCGGGTAGTGCTCACGGATTTGGCGCTTTGTCCCCAAAGATAAAACGACTTCTCGTCTTCTTAGTAGCAGCACCGCAAACTAAGAAGCTCCGGCGAACTGGAAATAAAAGGCGAAGGAACTGAGCTCAAAAACTGAATGTTGTAGAAGAGATGATGCAAAATGCTTTGAGTTGTGTGTCCTAGAATGGCCTGCAGAGCCTTCTATTTATAGTAGGCTGCTCATTCAGTAGGGACATCAATGCCATAAAGGCATTAACAGCCACTAAGGTAGTGGGTTAGTGGAAGAGGCTGACTGTTCAGCTAAAGAGACACCTTCCAGAGTCTTCTTCCGGATGGGCCACGAATTGGGCTGAACGGGTAGGCCTCATTAGAATTGGGCTGGGCAATTGGGCTTCCACATGGCCCAAAATACTATATATTTTGTGGTCCAAAAAATATAGTACACAAGACCCCAAGCCCAAGCCAAAGGCCCAAAGGACCACCCAAAGGACCAATTGCCAAGATCCAAGTCCACGGCCACGAAACCCGAACCCGAGGCCGAGGCCGAGGCCCGAGCCGGAGCCGGAGCCGGAGCCGTCCGTGCCGTCCGGCACGGACGGCGGGGCCGGATCAAGTGTGTGCTCACGCGAGAGCCCAACCACACACTTATCCACTTACTTTGCCCACTTGTTATTAAGCCCACATGTTTAAACACTTTTAAACAGAACACCACATTAATATTTAATCAATGTGGTATAACTTACACTTCATTAACTAATGAAGTAACACTCCACCAAACTTTGAACATTTATATCTCACTCACCGGAAATCGGTTTTGAGCCTATAAATATACCACGCTCATCTACTCCGCGAGTAGAACAATAATCTAATATTTAATTTATGTAATAAATTAAATATTTGTTATTATTTATTTGGTCAAAAACCAAATTTCCAACAATCCCCCACATGAGTGAGATAGCCATATGCAAATGTATGCAAATGCAAGAGCTCAGTCCTTACGAGGTATAAAAGTATTAGGATAGGTAGTTTGTGGCTTTGAACCTTCCATAGTCAACACCATCGAGTACACAGGCGGCATAGTAGCTCAATGCTTTGAACTATCCCTCCATGGCGTGCACCGAGACAACGATGTTAACGCTTATACACCTCAACCTCATCCGTTCTCACGTTTTGTGTCCATTTCGGCCTTGGACACCCCTTTGGTTTCATAAGTGTATCTTAACGAAGCGGCCTCACTTCACACTTACATAGGTAATTCTTTACTGAGTATCTTGCCATACTCAACCTCCTCGAGGTATTTAGGAATCATTAAAAGTCATAGACTTATCCTCACCACTAGGCAAGCTTTCAACACTCAAACGCTTTCTAGGGAATAGATAAATGTGAGTGTTTTCACCCGAACTTTCACAGCTTAGTTTTCCCATTGAACCAAGTTCTTGGAGTTTCCAATCATCATGGTTGGGTTACTGTAGAGGGTAAATCTACAATTGAAGTTGGATCTGACTCGTCCGGTTGAACGGGTTGGATTGATTGAACGGGTTGGGCACTAGCAACCTGTCAACACAAGCAACAAACGTAAGAGCCCTTCAGGAGGACCGGTGGGGGTGTCCGATGAAGGGCCTCCGACGCTCAAGTCAATAGGGCAATAGGATGATGCGAAAAAGTAAATAAACTGAATTGAAATGATTAAGAGTTGAGAGAGATAATGCAGGGTGGTCGAATAAGCCGGTTGATCTGGTTGATCCGACTGAAATGACTGAGACGACTATTATGACTGAGATGACTGAGACGGAGAAGATGGTCGTTCTCACTAGTCTTGCTAGTTCAAACGATCAGAAACCTCTGCTTGAGAGAGTATGAGTGCGTTGAGAGGGTAGAGAGCGAGAGAGCCAGAATGGAGAGTGTGAGTGAATACGTGAGAGATCGGATGATCCTAATGATCGTGATGAGTCGTATATATATGCGACGGCTCCAACCCTTAGGGTTTAAACTGTTTATCCTCATCTACTGCCGCACCTCGTTCGTCTGTTGCGATACTTGCGGAAGAGATGGTTGTTGTTGACTCGTTCTTCAACCCTAGCAGTAGGAGAAAGCGGCTTGACTCAGTCAAGCGTGTTGATAAATTGATTTGCTCAGGTCGGACACCCTTGGGCCCAAGAATAGATATTGGGCTGTTCCGTTCGGTCCAATTGATCGCATTGGACCAGTTGAATATTTGGGCTGACGAATTTTGTCCACTACAGTTTGTCCCCCACTCTTTAGTTAAATTATTTTAACTAAAGAGTATAATGAACAAGTCAATCGATTTACCCGGAGCGACTCGAAATTCATTATTTCCGTGTCGATTCCGTACTCCCACATTTTCAAAATAGGGGATATATATATATATATATAACTCCAAAAGGAAATTAATCCTAATATCCATGGAATTAATACATGAATTTCATGTATAGGAGCCATGGATTGAATTAATTCTTCCAATCCATGAAATCAATGGTAATTGAATATGTAAGAGGCATCTCTTATTCAATTTCTTGTCTGACCAACGAAATGTATGGTCAAAGATGGGCCCCACAATTTTGTCAAACTAAAAACATAGCAGCTTTTTTTTTTTTTTTTTTTTTTTTTTTTTTTTTTACGATTGGCCACTGTATGCAACGACAACTCTCCTTGCTTTTTAACATAGGTGGGCCCTCTTGCTTTGATTTGAATACCAAATAATAAAGGGGTTGCTTCTTTCTTCGACCAGTTGAGCAGGCTGAGAGGGCTAGGCATATTGACGTTGCTGTATCAGTTGAATGGGTGTTGAGTAAAGTAAGAGTGGGCCCAATGCATTTGGCAAGATATTTAATTCAAATAGAAGGCTTCAATTTGAATTCCAAGAATAATTGTACTTCCCGTTTCAACCTAATGGTCCCACTCATCAAGATGGTCTAGTTGGAAATGTTGAACATGTTGACTTTCCGACTTGAATCAGTTGACCCTGCTCGCCGTTTCTCTATTTTCGCATATTGAGGAGCTTCATAGCTATTCCAGCTGAACCAACTGAGTTTGTCCCCCACCCCCTTTTTTTTTTATTTTTTTATTTTGACTGAACCAGTTGAGCGTGTTGACCTCAAGCTTCCTTTTTCGTCTGTTGCTTCTTCCTCCTTTTCTCACTTGTTCCAACTGGGCCTGTTGAGCGTATTGATAGTGTTGTATCGATTGAAGGGGAAAGAGAAGCGAGCGACTAGAATGAGTGATTGCTTCGATTAGGAGGGTTGAGCATATTTGAACGTTTGTCTCATTTCTTCTCCTTTAGTTTTCATAATGAACAAGTTGGCATGGTTGTGATGCTCACTTTCCATTTCTTTTCTCTTCTTCATTTGTACCAGCTGAACCGGCTGAGTAGGTTGAGCGGATTGAGTAGATTTATAGTTCTCATTCCTTATTTTTCATTTGTGCAAACTGAAACGGCTGAGGTGACTGAACTTGTTTTGCTCCTTTTTGCAGGTTTGGTTTCTATCCGTAGCTTCATCTTTCGTTTGCTCGAGCAAGGCTAGCTGGTCACACTTCTTTAGGCAGAATGATTGTAAGTATAATATGCATCTTTACTTCTTATCCATGTAAGGGTAGAGTTGAAATTTACTTTCACCTTCTCGAAACTCACTTTCACTAGTAAAAACTTAGAAGCACTTGGTGGTAACTTCTAGAGAGAGAAATTTTTGGAGAAAGAGAAGAGTTGATAGGGAGAGCAAATGAGCGAGAATTACTACGACCCCGAGAGTTCTCCGTCGAGGTAAATTCTCTCTCTCTCTCCACTCCCCTCATGTAGTAGGTTGATATGTTAGTTAATTGGTGTTGGTGATCCGGTTGAGCCCATTGGCATGTTTGGCATGATAGAACACTTTCTTTGTAAAGTATGTGCTTTATTTACTTGATGTGGCTGAGATGGTTGGATAGGTTAATTGTTTTCTTGCCCTTTACTGCTTGTATGTGTTTTGGTACTTAGATAGTATTGTTGATGTTAGGTGCTTGGTAGATATGCATGCCGCGAGTGACCATGTTGGGTCCTCTGGGTCAGCTGGTGGGGTTGTTGAGTCACCCGAGGGCGATTGTAGTCATACTATTCCTTCCGGGGTGATTTATTGTGATCCGGATGGTAGAGTAGAGGAGAGACCCCTATTTGCTATTGATTTTGTTGGGCTGATTAGGGGGGGGTGAGCCTAATATGTTTCCTTAGGAAAGGGAATCTCGAAACGGAGTTGGAGTTTGAAGAGTTAAGTACCATTCGTAGATGCTATGGGATTCCTCGAATGTACAGCATGGCTTTACCTACTGGACCCGAGAGGGCGGATTGGAAGATTCCCGGTTGGACTACCATGTACGAGCTTCCTTTTTCAGAGGGTGCTCGATTGCCCCTTCCCAAATTATTACTCGAGGTTTGTAACCATCATGGGATCGCTCCGAGTCAACTGATGCCTAATGCGTGGCGTGTACTGATGGCTGCTGAACGATTTGGTGACATGATAGGTGTACCACTTACGCATCTAGAGTTCTTAGAAGCTTACCATTTACATGTAATCAAGCAAGAAAAAGGTAGGTATATGTTGGTGAACCAATTGAAAAAGGGTCGCTTGATCTTTGACAAGAATAGTAGTGATGGAGATTGGAAAAGTCGTTACTTCTTCATCCCCTTCGACGCCTTGGGCGCCTCGGATTATCCTAATATCCCACATTCTTGGGATTCTGCTTGTGAGTGTTATGTGATGCTTAGTTGAAATGAGTGCTCTTATTGATATTATGTATGTTATGCTCATCTTTCCTATCTTTACTTGCAGGCTGCATAGATAGCAGGGGTTCGGTTGCTCTTCTTGGTCATAAAGAGAAGTTTGCAGAGTGGTTGAAGTTTCCTCCGGAGGAGCGGAGGTACTCAGCCATCTTAACCGAAAGGAATCTTGACGGAAGCTCTTTAAGGAACCGAACCACTTCAACCGAAGGTATTCGATTGTGCAAATTGATTATTGTTGGATTATTTCTTTCATTATTGAGACGTATTTTATTGTTGAGCATCCTAATCCGATTGATATGTTGGCCTCGTTTTGTAGACGTTCAAATGTCAAATAGGTATCGTCCTCCCACTTTCCAAGGCAATGGGGCAATGGAAAGGCTGCGCCATAAAAAGTCGGCTGGTGGTAGATCCCGTGCGATTGCTCAGAAAGTTGATGAGGTTGTTGAGGTTCCTGCTCCCTCTATTCGTGTGCCCGACCCGAAGAGACGGGCTGAGGACGTTCACCCGGATCAAGCAATTGGGGACACTTTAAATTTGTCGTTTCCCTCTTCCATCGTTGCTCAGTCTGACTTTGGCCCCTACCTAGATGAGGCTCAGAAGCTTGTCTTTCCTAATGACCGTGCTCATTTTGCTTCGATGAGTATTGAAGATGTTGCCGAGGCTCATTTCGCCAAATCTTTTCAGGTACTATCCTACTTGTTTGATGATTTTATATTGTATAATTACTTCTCTGATCGGGACTATGTTTGGTTCCCATGGTTGAACAGGGTATGCAGGGAGCTGGTTTTCTTCTCAGCGAGGTCAAAGGGTTGGCTGCCCAAGTTAAGAGTCACAAGGCTGATCGCGTTACATGGAGGAAAGAGATCAAAAAAGCTCGTGAAGATAAACTTGCTATGGATAATGAGGTCAATGACTTGAAGGATGCTCATAGGGATGAACTTCGTCGAGCTATTGCCAGGTATGAGGCCCTCGAAAAGCAACACCAAGATCTCAAGGATGATGTCGATCTTATTGCAGCAGAGGCGGATGTTCGGGCTAAGGGCGTGATGGCTGGGTTGTATCGTCATCATCACCCGGATGGCACATGGGACGTCACTCAATATGAGAAGAACGTTAGGGAGCTGGATGAGTATGATGCTAGACGTGTCGGATCTTCTGAGGCAAATGGCCTTACCGACGGGAATATGTATGTCGACCCGGATTGTGATCCGATGATTGATTGTTCTTTCGATCCGCCCCATGAGTCGATTGGTGGGCATGATGAGGCTTGACTTTATCATGTTGTGGTTCATTTGGTTTTGGATTCGTTCAAAAACTTGTTATGATGTTACTTGTTTGGTTTTGTATCGATTGACGATGTTATCTTTTATTTGACCGGGTGTATGTGCCCGTGTATTTCGGCCTGTATAAATGGCTTATTTTTACTTTAGTGCTCATAGCATGTACTCCCCATTTTTCCGTCTAAGCTCGAACTTACAAACTCGACTTAGACTAATATTATTGTGGCGGCTTGATCGTCCGGGAACTTATTTGAACTTGGCATGTCTGACTTGGTTGTTCTCCTTGCCTTATTTAGAAGCTAAAAAATTACATTATGCAGCTAAATGCATCTTCAATCATTATAAAGAACAACGACAAAATTTTACCATTGTTATGGTATGCGTATTGTCTTCATGAACAATGTATGAAAAATCGTCGGACCCAATGGGTTTGTCATGTCGTCCTAGTCGCTTTGAGTAGGTAACACCACTTGAATGAGTTGAGCTCCGTGGAGCTGCCAACTTTTATGCGATAAAAAGTTTAGATTACATCGTCTGTGCATGTTAGTTTTCTTGAAGCTGGCACCATGTACAAAGGAGACAGGTTTGTTTGGTTGGGCTGGGCTCCTTAGAGCTGCCTACATACCCGATAGAGGGATCAAGCCCGTATGTAGTTCTGACCTGCATGGAAAGGTCAGAAGTATCAGGTTTTACTTAGAATGATTGTAGGTCTCGTAAGACTGCGCATTGTCTAACTTCTCTTACTTGATTAATGAAGATTTATCCCTTGCGGCATAATGGTTGCCCGATCGATTATCTTTCCTAGAAAAGATATAGAAACATGCATTATTGATGGGGAGGGGGAGGCTGGACTCCGTAGAGCTGCCTACATACCCCTTTCGGGGATCAAGCCGAAATGTAGTTTTGTCTTGCATAGAAAGGTCAGAACCAACGTAGAGAGAAGTGATATGCCTCGGAAGGCTAAGCAAAGCATTAAAATAAAAGTTTGAGTTAGGAGTGATACTGCCTAAGGTGGATGGCGTTCCAGCTATTAGCTATGTCGCGTCCATCCCTCGCTTGGAGCTTGTACGCTCCATGCCCAACCACCTTGGTGATTAAATAGGGCCCTTCCCAAGTTGGGGCAAGTTTTCCAGCTCCGGCTTCCCTTGTGTTTTGGAAGACTCGTCGAAGCACCTGATCGCCTACTTTGAACGTTCTGGTTCTTATGTGCTTGTTGTAATGCTTGGCTATGCTCTGCTGGTATGAAGCCAGTCTTATCCTTACTTTGTCTCTTTTTTCGTCTAGTGTGTCTAGCTCGTGGCACATTCCTTTCCAATTTTGTTGATCTGATGTGAGCTCGAATCTTGCCGTAGGTACTTCACTCTCGGTAGGGATGACGGCCTCCATTCCATAAGCTAGAGAGAAAGGAGTTTCCCCTGTTGATGTCCTGGCGGTAGTGCGGTATGACCACAATACACCAGGTAGCTCTTGCGCCCACATTCCCTTTGCCTTTTCAAGCCTCTTCTTCAAGGTGTTCATGATTGTTTTGTTTGACGACTCCGCTAGACCGTTAGCTTGCGGATACCTCGGAGTTGAAAAGCTGAGCTTGATGTTCCAGAATTTGCAAAAATCTTGAAAGTTGGCGCTAATGAACTGCGATCCATTGTCAGTGACAATTTCCTTAGGCACTCCGAATCGGCATATCACGTTTCTCCATATGAAGCCCTTGACTTCTTTGTCCCGAACTTGATGGAATGCCTCGGCTTCTATCCACTTGCTGAAATAATCAGTGACAGCTAGCATGTATACCTTTTGACCAGGTGCAGTCGGTAGTTTGCCCACTATATCCATCCCCCACTTCATGAAGGGCCAAGGTGACATGATTGATGTCAATGGTTCGGGTGGTAAGTGAGACACTTGAGCAAATCGTTGGCACTTATCGCAGCATCGGACATGATCTTTCGAGTCCGCCTTCATAGTTGGCCAGTAGTACCCGCTAGTCAAAGCCCTTTGTGCTAGGCTTCTTCCACCAGAGTGGTTTCCGCATTCCCCTTCGTGCAGCTCAGCAAGGATGTACTTTGCTTCTGCAGGGTAAACACATCTCAAGTATGGGCCAGAAAATGAACGCTTATAAAGTTTACCTTGTATGACGCAAAAGCGGGCCGATTGGGCTTTGATACGGCGAGCTTCACTTTTATCGCTTGGAAGTAAGTCTTTCTCCAAGTAATCTTGAATAGAGGTCATCCAAGTTGGGCCTTCTGAAATGTCACATACTTGCTCTTCCTCATTCTTCCAAATGGCTGGCCATTGCAGATAGATTATGGGTATTGCTTTTGAGTCTGTCGTTTGAATTGCAGATCCCAAGTTGGCCAGCGCGTCCGCATGGTTGTTTTCTCCCCTTGGAACCTGACTGACAGTGAACTCTTTGAATTGGACTTGCAGCTCCTTTGTCTTGTTGAGGTATGCAGTCATCTTGTTGTCTCGAGCTTGGTAATTGCCTTGCATTTGGTTGACAACCAGCTGAGAATCACTGGAAACATGTATGCGTTTGACACCTAGTTCGATGGCTAAGTTGAGCCCGGCTATCATGGCTTCGTATTCTGCCTCATTATTCGTGGCTCGAAATCCGCATCTTACGGCTTGCTCGATTATGTCCCCCTGTGGTGAGATTAGAACTAAGCCAAGTCCACTACCCTTGATGTTGCTTGAGCCATCCACACTAAGTTTCCAAATGCCGGCTGATGGGCCATCCGTTAAGCAACAAAGTTCCTGTTCAGCCTGCACATGTAGGTTAGGAGTAAAATCGCATATAAAATCGGCTAATACCTGCGACTTCATTGAAGTCCTAGGCTTGTAGGTGATGTCGTATTCGCTGAGCTCCTCCGCCCACTTGGTCAGTCTGCCTGAAAGTTCTGGTTTGTGTAGGATCGCTTTCAGAGGGAATGTTGTGATGACCACGATCGGGTGACACTGGAAGTATGGGCGGAGCTTTCGAGCTGCGTGTACGAGAGCCAATGCTAATTTCTCCAATTGGCTGTACCGGGATTCCGCGTCAAGTAGGGACTTGCTTACGTAGTAGATGGGGGATTGCTTTCCCTCGTCTTCTCGAACAAGGACTGCGCTAACTGCTGTTTCTGACACCGCTAGGTACATGAACAATGTTTCCATATCTTTTGGTTTGGATAACAACGGAGGGCTGGTTAGGTACTGTTTAAGTTGTTGCAAAGCTTCTTCACACTCCGCCGTCCACTCGAATGTCTTTGACTTTCTCAAAGTGTTGAAGAAAGGGTGTCATCGCTCAGATGATTTTGATATAAAACGGCTGAGGGCGGCTATTCTGCCCGTCAATTTCTGAACGTCTTTTACGCAAGTTGGGGATGCTATCCTTTGGATTGAATCAATTTGAGCTGGATTAGCTTCAATTCCCCTTTGCGTCACCAGGTATCCAAGGAATTTCCCTGCAGTAACACCAAAAGAGCATTTAGTAGGGTTAAGCTTCATGTTGTACTTTCTAAGAATATCAAAGGATTGTTTGAGATGATCAATATGGTCTTCCGCATGGAGGGATTTGACGAG
Source organism: Mentha longifolia (assembly GCA_001642375.2). NCBI lineage: Eukaryota > Viridiplantae > Streptophyta > Magnoliopsida > Lamiales > Lamiaceae > Mentha > Mentha longifolia. The sequence goes on from CM038117.1 coordinate 24,416,915, forward strand.
GATGTCGTCAATGTAGACCTCCATCGTCCTTCCAATCAAACCGGTGAACATCTTGTTGACGAGGCGTTGATAGGTTGCTCCAGCGTTCTTCAATCCGAATGGCATTGCTTTGTAGCAAAAGATGCCCATGTTGGTCATGAAGGCTATCTTCTCCTGATCATCTGGGTGCATTAAGATCTGATTGTAGCCTGAGTAAGCATCCATGAAGCTCAATAGCTCGTGTCCAACAGTAGCGTCGACCAACATGTCTATGTGGGGTAGTGGGAATGAGTCCTTCGGGCATGCTTTGTTCAAGTCGGTGAAGTCGATGCAGACTCGCCACTTTCCATTCTTCTTTTTCACTACCACCACGTTTGCCAGCCAATCAGGGTAATGGACTTCTCTGACCAATCCACTATCGAGGAGCTTTTGGACCTCCTCATTGATGACTTTGTTCCTTTCAGGAGCAAATTTTCTCCTCTTTTGCTTCTTGGGCGGGTGATCCGGATCAACCTGCAGCCTGTGAACAATAATGTTAGGATCAATGCCAGTCATGTCCGCATGGGACCAAGCAAAACAATCATAATGATCAGTTAAAAATTTGATAAGCTCTTCTCTGATGATTGGAGTCAGTTGGGCTCCGATTCGGACTGTGTGGTCTGGACAGTCTGGATGGATTGGAACTTCATCCAGTTCCACCATGTCTGGCTCGTCAGGATGGACTGGTTGCTTTGCCTGGAGGTCGGGTGACCCATGTTGCTGTAATTGCTATAAAGTGGCTTGTTTGGCCTTCATGGTGGTTTGGTAGCATGCGCGTGCATCCTTTTGATCTCCTCTTATTTCTTTTACTCCCCACTTGGTTGGGAACTTCAACACTTGATGGAAGGTCGATGGCACCGCTTCCATCTCATGTATCCAGGGACGCCCTAAGATGACGTTATAAGCAGAGGTAGGGGAATCTACCACCAAGAAGCGAGTGCAAAGATTAACTCCTTCTGCATAGACGGGAAGGTCGATCTCCCCTACTGTGCTCTTGTGTTCTTCGCTGAAGCCGATCAAGAAGGTTGTCTTTTTGATTATCTTTGATTCATCTAGCCCCATTTCCCTGAAAGCATTGAGAAACAGGACATTGGCAGAACTACCGTTGTTAATTAGAATACGTTTCATCAAGCAATTTACAATAAATAAAGAAATGACAAGTGCATCGTGGTGTGGATTGAGTAGCCTGGTTAATTCAGAAGTGCTGAAGCCGATCGTCTGGGCCGGATATGTGATCGAACTCTTGTCCGCATTGCTGGACTCTGCTTGGTTTCGAGTAGCCTGTCTCGTATGTCGCTTGGCTGCTGAATGGCTTACTCCGCTTACTTCAGAACCACCCGTGATGACGTTCACTGTCCGTTCGTGAGGTGGAGGTCTCGGAGGGGTGACATCTCGGTCGTCATTCCGTCTGTCTCTTGCTGCTTGGAGGGTCTGCTTCCCCTTGTCAGTGAGAAGGTCGGTCAGGTGACCCTGTTTCAAAAGTTGGGACACTTCCAGCTTCAAGGCAACACAATCTTCAGTCCGATGGCCGTGATCAGCATGAAACTCACACCACTTTGATCTATCTCTCTGTTCCGGTGGAGTCCTCATCTTGTCGGGCCACTTGACTCTATTTCCGAGTCCCTTAAGGACTGCAACGGCTTCAGCTGGTGAGATTGACAGGTTGTATTCTGGCACCTTCGCCCTCTCTGGTGATCGATCGTCTGAAGAAGGGGCGTATTCTCTCCGCCTACCCTCCTGTCTGCGAGAAGTTGGATAAGGTTCTGAACGTCTCTCGCTCGGCCTTCTGTCTACTCTGGAATCCCTCCTAGAACTCCTCTGTGGGGAAGATCGATGATGGTTGTATTGATCCTCCTCCCACTTGATTTGTGCCCAAGCTTTAGCGAGAACATCCTCCATCGTTTTGCAAGGATACTTGGTGAGATCCTTGTAGAAGTCTGAGTCGGGAAGGAGTCCCTTTCGGAAGGGAGTGATGGCTGTCTGAGTGTGTACGCCTAGGAGTGGGAAGCTGGATTCAGCTCCCATGCTAGTTTGCCCAACGGCCAGGGCGGCGCGTCCGGTCCCAACCGATCTAGTCGCACGCATCGTCATCCGTGGAGGTTCGAGATCCAATGATACCCTGTTACCTGTAAGGAAGGAAACACGAGTTCGATCAGTGTCAGTGTGACGGGAAGTCTGGTTTCTTACGAAACCAGACAACTCTGTGCGATCCAGATCGTCAGATCCGTCGTCGTCCTCGACTTGAACGTAGTCTTCCAGAGGCTGCATCGGGTTCACCGGAACCCTGAATCGAGATGGTTGAGCCGTTTGGATCTGGGATGATGATGCCGCCTCCAGGCGCGCAAGGAGTTCAGCGTTCTCCTTCTCCAACCGCTCCCGACTTTCACGTTCTCGATTCATCTGTTCAGTAAGGGCAGCCATCTGAGCAGCAAGGTTAGTCTCGACATCCGAGTCGTTCACGTTGTTTTCATCAACCATGGTGGTGAACTTGATGAACTTGGTGATTGCGTTGATTCGCTTGATTGCTAGGGCCCCACGGTGGGCGCCAAATTGTAGAGGGTAAATCTACAATTGAAGTTGGATCCGACTCGTCCGGTTGAACGGGTTGGATTGATTGAACGGGTTGGGCACTAGCAACCTGTCAACACAAGCAACAAACGTAAGAGCTCTTCAGGAGGACCGGTGGGGGTGTCCGATGAAGGACCTCCGACGCTCAAGTCAATAGGGCAATAGGATGATGCGAAAAAGTAAATAAACTGAATTGAAATGATTAAGAGTTGAGAGAGATAATGCAGGGTGGTCGAATAAGCCGGTTGATCTGGTTGATCCGACTGAAATGACTGAGACGACTATTATGACTGAGATGACTGAGACGGAGAAGATGGTCGTTCTCACTAGTCTTGCTAGTTCAAACGATCGGAAACCTCTGCTTGAGAGAGTATGAGTGCGTTGAGAGGGTAGAGAGCGAGAGAGCCAGAATGGAGAGTGTGAGTGAATACGTGAGAGATCGGATGATCCTAATGATCGTGATGAGTCGTATATATATGCGACGGCTCCAACCCTTAGGGTTTAAACTGTTTATCCTCATCTACTGCCGCACCTCGTTCGTCTGTTGCGATACTTGCGGAAGAGATGGCTGTTGTTGACTCGTTCTTCAACCCTAGCAGTAGGAGAAAGCGGCTTGACTCAGTCAAGCGTGTTGATAAATTGATTTGCTCAGGTCGGACACCCTTGGGCCCAAGAATAGATATTGGGTTGTTCCGTTCGGTCCAATTGATCGCATTGGACTAGTTGAATATTTGGGCTGATGAATTTTGTCCACTACAGTTACCACTATGATAGTTCTTAATTTGTGGATTTTACTCTCATTCCCTCAAGTAACTTATTCATTTGATCACGGTTTAACCCTTTGGTTAGTAGATCCGCCAGATTATCCAACGACTTCACATAGTCGACTGAGATAATCCCAGTTGTGATCAAATGTCTCACGGTATTATGTCGTCGACGAATATGTCGAGACTTACCATTATACAAACCACTTTTTGCCCTACCAATAGCCGTTTGGCTATCGCAGTGATACATCACCGGAGGCAATGGTTTCTCCCAACATGGAATGTCCTCAAGAAAGTTTCGTAGCCATTCGGCTTGTTCACCAGCTATATCTAAAGCTATGAACTCAGACTCCATGGTGGATCGGGCTATACACGTTTATTTTGTGGATCTCCACGTAACAGCTCCATCCCCAATTGTAAACACATACCCACTTGTAGAAAGTGAATCTTTCGTGTCCGAAATCCAATTCGCATCACAGTACCCTTCAAGTACCGGGGGGTATCTCAAAAATGTAGCCCATAACTTTGAGTATACTTCAAGTATCTCAAAACTCGTACTAGAGCTCTCCAATGCTCTTTGCTTGGATTGCTCGTGTAACGACTCAATTTGTTCACGGCACATGCTATGTCGGGTCGAGTGCAATTTGTAAGATACATTAAGCACCCTATTACGCGAGCATAGTCTTCTTGAGCAACCGACTCTCCTCGGTTTTTGCTCAAATGAACATTAAGTTCAATCGGGGTTTTGGCGGGCACGCTTTCAATAGCGTTAAACTTCTTGAGCACTTTCTCAACATAGTGAGATTGTGACAAGACAATCCCATCGGATTTCCTTAGAATTTTCATTCCAAGAATAACATCCGCTAAACCCAAATCTTTCATGTCAAAGTTCCTCTTTAACATGTTCTTAGTTTCGTTAATTACACGGATATTACTACCCATGATTAACATGTCATCTACATAAAGACACACAATAACATACCCGTTATTTGTGTTCTTAATGTAAACACATTTATCACAATCATTTATCTTAAACCCATTTGACAACATCACATTATCAAATTTCAAGTGCCATTGAAGTGGCGCTTGCTTCAATCCATAGAGGGATTTAACCAGTTTGCAAACTTTCTTCTCTTTACCAGGTTCTACAAATCCTTCTGGTTGTTCCATATAGATTTCCTCCTCTAATTCTCCATAGAGGAAAGCAGTTTTCACATCCATTTGATGTATCTCGAGATTGTGCAAAGCAGCAATTGCGAGAAGCACCCGAATAGATGTAATCCTTGTTACAGGAGCATAGGTATCGAAATAATCGTACCCTTCTTTCTACTTAAACCCTTTGACAACCAAACGGGCTTTGTACTTGTCAATTGATCCATCAGCTTTGTATTTCCTTTTAAGGATCCATTTGCACCCCAAGGGTTTACACCCTTCGGGCAAATCAACCAGCACCCAAGTGTGGTTTTGCCTAATGGACTCAATTTCACTTTGTACCGCTTCTCTCCAAAACGGACTGTCCGATCTAGAAAAAGCTTATTTGATCATCGTAGGTTTTTGATCTAACATGAACACTACATAATCCGGACCAAATTGCTTTGGTTTCCGAACTCTACTACCACGTCTCGGTTCATTATCTTCCGGATTAGACCTTTGTCGTTTGCGTGACTTAGGTTCTTCATCCTCGGATTTAGAACTCGTGGCTTCACCTTCAATTCTATTGCTAGAATTTGTTTCTACATTACCCTTGTCTTTACAAGGATATATGTGTTCAAAGAATATTGCATTCCTTGACTCGATCGTTGTACCCACAGTCATGTCGGGTACTTCCGACTTGTGGATAACAAAGCGATAGGCGCTGCTGTTATGTGCATACCCAATAAAGATACAATCAACTGTTTTAGGGCCAATTGTAACTTGTTTAGGTAGAGGCACTTCAACCTTCGCCAAACACCCCCACACTTTAAGGTATTTGTACGATGGTTTCCAACCTTTCCATAACTCATAAGGAGTAACATCTTTACCTTTGAGTGGAATCTTGTTTAATATATAGTTGGCTATCAAGACAGCTTCCCCCCACATATTTTGGGGCAACCCTGAACTAATCAACAAAGCATTCATCATCTCCTTAAGAGTTCGATTTTTACGTTCAGCAATGCCATTTGATTGAGGTGAGTATGGAGCCGCGTTTGATGAATTATACCACTTTCGTTGCATAATTCCTCAAACGGAGCGACATATTCGCCACCTCTGTCACTTCGAACACTCTTAATTCGACCACTTAGTTAATTTTCGGCTTCATTCTTGAAGTGTTTGAACGCTTCAATAGCCTCATCTTTACCTCTTAAAAGATAAAGATAACAATATCTCGTGCAATCATCGATGAACGTGATAAAGTACTTCTTACGACCACGAGTTTGCACATACTTTAAATCACACACATCGGTGTGAATTAAATCAAAGGGTTTCGTGCTCCGCTCAACCGAATGAAACGGTGGTTTTGTCATTTTTGCCTCAACACAAACTTCACATTTGTTTTGAGTGTTAACTTCATTTAACTTTAGTAAATCTAAATTTACTAATCATTTTATAGCATTTAGATTAACATGTCCTAATCTACAATGCCATAAATTAGAGCACTCAACAATGTAAGAGGAAGTAGTAGCATTTTCATTACTCTCAATAGATTTTGGTACATGGCGTATAGCCAATACATTCAACCTAAAGAGACCATCAGAGAGGTAACCCTTTCCAAGAAAAGTACCACTCTTTGACAAAATAAACTTGTCAGACTCAAAAACTAGTCTAAACCCCTTACTAACTAGAATAGAGCCCGAGACCAAGTTCTTTCGGATGTCGGGAACATGCAGCACGTTCTTCAAAGTTAGAGAATTCCCGGATGTAAGCTTTAGCACCACATCTCCAACTCCGACAACCACGGACGAAGCTTGGCTCCCCATGTTGAGCTTCCTCCCCTCAACAACTTGATAGGTAACAAACTTGTTCCTATCGGCACACACGTGCGCAGTAGCGCCAGTGTCGATGAACCAGCCTCCCAGCTTTTCGACTTGGTTGACCTCCTCGGTGACCACAGCCGTAAAGTCTTCTTTCACCCACTCGCCATCTTTTTCGGCGACGTTGGCAGCATGTTTCTTCTTCTTCTTGTTCTTGGGCTTCTTGCAGTCCTTCGCAGTATGCCCATGCTTGCCACAATTGTAGCAATCACCATCAAACTTCTTCGATGGTCCATTCGCCTTGCCTTTGTCTTTGGCATTTGGGCGATCACGCTTGTTGGAGGGACCGCCCTTCTCCATCAAGTTCACCTTGGCATCAGACGGTGCCTTTGGTTTGTCTTGATCGCGCACATCCGACTCGATGCGTAGCTTCACAATCAAGTCTTCAAGAGTCATCTCCTTTCGCTTGTGCTTGAGGTAGCTCTTGAAGTCTTTCCAATTTGGGGGTAGCTTCTCGATCACGGTCGCCACAATGAACGCATCCGGAAGGACCATCCCCTCAGCATGGACGTCATGCACAATGAGTTGAAACTCTTGTACTTGCTCCATCATTGGTCGAGAATCGACCATCTTGTAGTCCAAGTATCGGGCTACAACGAACTTCTTCGTACCCGCGTCATCGCTACGGTACTTCTTGTCTAACGCCTCCCATATTCCTTTGGAGGTGTTGACACCAGAGTATACATTGTACAAGCTATCATCCAAGGCATTGAGAATGAAATTCTTGCACAAGTAGTCTCCATTTCGCCAATTGTTATACAAAGCACGAACATGGAAGTTCGCCTCATTGGCATTTGGCGCAGCCGGCTCATCTTCCGTGAGGAAGTTTGCCACTCCTAATGTTGTCAAGTAGAACAACATCTTTTGTTGCCACCTTTTGAAGTCAGCTCCGCTAAACTTCGGCGGCTTCTCGACGGGTGGCATCACCCTTGGTGCCGAGTTTGCTCCCATAAGGGAGCCACTTGGGTTAGGCCCATAGGCCGCCCCCACAGTCGAGCCCATGAATGGCGCTCCAACAGTTCCACTAAAAGTGGAACCCACGGTGCCGCTTGAAGCGGAACCACCGCTTGACAAAAACGGGTTACTCCAAACCCACGAACTTGAAGGCATCGTCGAGCCTCCGGTTGAACCGCCAGTGTTGGAGTTCATTATCGATGCAGTAGTGAAGGTTGGCAACGGCGTTGACATGGTTGATGGAACAGTTGACGACATAGTAGATGGTAATGTCGAAGCTTCAATGGACGAGTCAGTGGAAGCTGCAGCACTTGTCATCTTCGAATAGTTGATTCAAAACTCCTTGGAACGGCAAGTATAATTCGTCTTGCGATTGTTGGAAGTTTAGAACTTGCCGGGCGTACAATTACAATAGAATAATCGAAGATTACAAGTGAAATGAGTAAAACTACAAACAAAATGAAATTTGAAGTCGAGTCGAGGAAACCCTCTTTCCGCAAGATGAATTACGCCCCGGGTAGTGCTCACGGATTTGGCGCTTTGTCCCCAAAGATAAAACGACTTCTCGTCTTCTTAGTAGCAGCACCGCAAACTAAGAAGCTCCGGCGAACTGGAAATAAAAGGCGAAGGAACTGAGCTCAAAAACTGAATGCTGTAGAAGAGATGATGCAAAATGCTTTGAGTTGTGTGTCCTAGAATGGCCTGCAGAGCCTTCTATTTATAGGCTGCTCATTCAGTAGGGACATCAATGCCATAAAGGCATTAACAGCCACTAAGGTAGTGGGTTAGTGGTGGAGTGGAAGAGGCTGACTGTTCAGCTGAAGAGAAACCTTCCAGAGTCTTCTTCCGGATGGGCCACGAATTGGGCTGGACGGGTAGGCCTCATTAGAATTGGGCTGGGCAATTGGGCTTCCACATGGCCCAAAATATTATATATTTTGTGGTCCAAAAAATATAGTACACAAGACCTCAAGCCCAAGCCAAAGGACCACCCAAAGGACCAATTGCCAAGATCCAAGTCCACGGCCACGAAACCCGAGGCCGAGGCCGAGGCCGAGGCCCGAGCCCGAGCCCGAGCCGGAGCCGGAGCCGGAGCCGGAGCCGTACACGAGAGCCCAACCACACACTTATCCACTTACTTTGCCCACTTGTTATTAAGCCCACATGTTTAAACACTTTTAAACAGCACACCACATTAATATTTAATCAATGTGGTATAACTTACACTTCATTAACTAATGAAGTAACACTCCACCAAACTTTGAACATTTATATCTCACTCACCGGAAATCGGTTTTGAGCCTGTAAATATACCACGCTCATCTACTCCGCGAGTAGAACAATAATCTAATATTTAATTTATGTAATAAATTAAATATTTGTTATTATTTATTTGGTCAAAAACCAAATTTCCAACAAATATCACAATCACAATTATTTTTATGGAATAACTATTGTAAATTGTTATGCAAAAAGAAAGTGTAATTAGTGACTTTGTTTCAAAACATGCTAGTAAAGCGATTCTTTTAAAGTGAATCTTTTTTAAATTTTTTTTTTTACATATAATACTATTTCGTGCAATAGAAAATTATGATGTAGATTTATAATATATTTTTTATGTACTTTTAGTTATGAAAAATGGCCCGATTTTACGAATTCGCACAATGCCCCCGATAAGCTAGCTTCGCCCCTGTATCTCGGCTTAACAACTTGTGTAATATAATTACGTTGAATAAAACAAAACTATGTGTGGCATAATATTACTTTTAATTTTGATATTTTTAGTAAAAGTAGAACTTTATCAATATACAAACATTTTAACTTGAACTTGTGACTAATTTTGCATAATTTACTAATGGTAAATGCTAATAAGAAAATGTGCGTGTATTTTTACAATAGACATACATATACACACATATATATATATATATATATATATATATATATGCTACGGAAGAATATATTTACTTCTCATATTCTAGCTACTGCAAACAAAGATTAATAAATATACAAATTCACTATAGTCTTTCATGTAAATAGGATAAAAACATGTCCTCCGTATATCATAATAATTGAATTTCAAAAAAAAATATATATATATATATATATTTGTTGAATCTTTTCTTTCATTTCTTGTATATCATCGAAATGTTTATCTTCCATAGATATATATGTAATCAATTCCTCGCATACATTTTTCCATTAGAACAATTAATACTTTTTTTTAGAACAAATTAATACTTTCATATTCCCTAAACATTTGTATTTATCATGTCATGAACGGAATTAATAATTTATGGAACCAAATTGTGTTAGTAGTCTTTTTGTCTGAATATTAATTTGTAACTAATGCTTTTGATCCGGATCAAATTGATCCATTTAATATCACTCATTATTTTATTAGTCATATTTTTGTCACCAAAATGTTTTACATGTACTATAGAGTGCACTGTTTTACATGTACTATAGAGTGCACGCCACTTCAAAGCACATGACATTATAACAATATTTCAAAATTTACGACATAAATAGTACACCAACCCAAAGATCTAAGGGATAAACTAACACTAAAAACAGTTGTTTCCTCAGTAAAATCGTAGCTGTTAAAGTTATCAATGAAGCAAAATTATAGATTACTTCACAAAACAAAATCCTAGGCAAACATTTAAGTGGCTACGTTAATCGCATTAAAATAAAATAAAATAATGCATAGATCATAAGGTGGTCTTCGAGTTCATATAGAATTCTCTGCCTAAAGTCGTCGCATATTTCTTTAGAGTTGTCCGATATTCATTTTCATAAAACAGTCAGGTATAACAAAAAAAAAAAAAAATTACATACTCCCTCCGTTTTTATTTAAGTGTCCCACTTACTATTTTTGTTGGTTGTTTTTAAGTGTCCTATTTTGAAATTTAATGACATATTACTGATATTAGCTATATTTTTCCAACTTTACCCCTATAATTAATGTTATATAAGTATAAGGTAGTGTGCAGAAAAAAAGAATAATAAATAAGGTTAAAATATAAATTTACACATTTTTTTGGTATGTATAATTTGTTGACCGGGATACTTAAAAAACAGAGGGAGTAAATTTATAATTCCTGACGTGTGTACATAACTAAATGCATTTTAAATTTTACGTGATGGGTCTCAAAAAAATAAATTAAGTAATGGTTATTTATTTGGACTTGTCAGATGTTCTTAGATTTATTAGAAGCTGTCTGGTATATAAAAATGCTTCGCAAATCTATAACTTCTAAGTTCTAACACTCTTAACCTGACATGTGTCTACATGAATATATATACTATCTCCATTTCGTGCAAAAGGCTTCATTTTTTTTTTTTGGCAATTCTGACACGTTTTTCCATACTTCTTGATGATGGGTTTTAAAATGAATTTTTGAAGAATTTTTTCTTTTACGGGATACTACGACAGTTTTTCCACGCTTTTTGATAATGAGTTTTAAAATGAATTTTTTAAAAAAAAATTCTTTTACGGGATACTACGACTTTAAAATGGATTTTTGAAGCCTTTTGCACAAAATAGAGGAAGTATAAAATTTTAATTAAGGAATAAGCTCTAGGAGAACATGGTACATGTTGGGAGTTTAGGCAAATCCAGATAGTTAGGCAGAGGTAGATTAAGCATCTCTATCTCTCTCTCTATATATATATATGTGTGTGAGATTTTAATCAGACCCCCAGGTTTAGGGACAGCTAAGAAATGAATAGGTACTCTTAGCCCTAAAAACATATTTAGTTAAATAAGACAAGGTAACAAATTGCAAATAAACTACCAATTAATTAAGGAGCACACCAGTTCAGCATGTCTAGGAATCTCAACTAACATAACATAGGTGCCATGGAATTAACAAACTTTATAGAACACAAGCACATACCACACACAATTTCAATTCAGTAATCAATAATTTGATTGATCTATAATTGTTTAGCACCGACTGTTTCATTAAGATAAGACTTTGCAGTTCATTATTTATCCCTCAATATGATTAAATTAGCAGTCTTCACCCAACCGCCGTAGAAGCAGAAATGCAAAGCAGCTGAAGGAATAGTATTGCCTTACTTTATTTGAGGATGTCCTTGTACAAGATTAGAGGTCATCTGTCGTAGATCGATTCCTCCTCGACTCTGTCACTCTCACAGGCACGGCGAAACATTTGTTGGATAAATATATTATAGAATTGGAGCGCCTTTAAAGCGAACAAGAGGAGCTCACTATATGTAGTTTGGTACAGAAGCCAATACATTTGTACAACATTTCCAGGTTGGAATCACCTGTCTTTCAATTGCCGCTGAAATTCAAGAGTAGAGAAGATAGTCAATGATAATGTCCACTAGCAAGCAGTAAGTACATAGATGAATCAAGGAATCAAGTGTCCAACTCATGATGGGATAAATGAGCAATAATAGGGTAATCTACGCGATTAGATGGTTAAGTTGAGCCCATTTAACAAGATACCAACTAGAGTTGCAGGAGGTATATTAGACAACATAAAGCATAAATATGTAACTTACTCTAGGCCCACGATTGGTCGCTTGCTGTTGCCTATTGGGGGCATGGTCCGATTCTTGTATCATATCAGAACTACCAAGCTTATAAAATGTCTCTAGAGCTCTGGTGACAAATGGGCGCACTATATTTGCTTCCATAGCAGATAAATTCTTAAGCTGCAATTTCAAGGATAATAGTAAGAAGAGAGAAAATATAAATAATTTCATGCAAGTAACCGTACTGCCCAGCTACCATCCTCCCAAACATATTGGGTAATGTCATATTCAATTTCTACTCAAAAACAACAATCAAATGTGACAAGATGAGAAAAAAATATACTGCATAAGCTATCCAAAAGATGCAACCAGATATTATGCCAACAAATACTACAGCTGAAAACCTTTTTATCAAGAAACAGAACTGGGCCATGATTCCTATCAGTAGCGTTACAAATAGCGAGTCACAAGATAAGCCAAATTTGGAACAATAGAGAATAAGTAACTCACATTTGTAAGACATGTCATAACTGGAGGCATAAAAACTTCCAAACCGAAAAATATACGCACATAGGTATAAGTATAACTAAATGCAGCAGTGGAGGCATAATTGACGAATCGTATCATACCCTCAGCGCATAAGTACGTTCCTTTGAGATAATTTCCAAGCCATTCCCAATTTTGTGAAAGCGCACGTCCTTGATGTCCTCAATGAGGGACCTTATCTATATGGAAATTGCAATCATGACTCAGAGATATGTGATGGGCCAAAGAAGAAAGATGAACATAACAACAGCTCACTAACCATGTAGATATCAGAAATATCATCCTGTGCACTGCATGAAAGAAAATATGTTTGAAACCACATCCAAAATATAACAGGAAAAACCAAATTTACCATACAAATACTTACTGATCGAATAGAAGCCTTGATATTTCTACATAGTGAAATGGCAAAGGCTGAAACTTCTCAGAATCTCGCTCTGCTTCCAGTACTTGTGTTAACTTATCTATGACAGAAACATATATCAATAGCAATACGGATATTTCATTTTAGGTGTGTGCAAGAAAAGGAAAAGAAGATCTTAATAGAGTACGTTGTGAAAACTTGTGAAAAGTTTGGCTTTTCCCTAAACAAGCAGTTTGGTGTGACAGGATTATCCAGGAATTTTGTTTCTCTTTAACTTCTATTAAGCAGTGCACATCCTTTTATTGCACTGTATATCAAATTGGTCCAACCTACCAGCCTTTCAATTGAGTGAATTCCATAGACAATAATAGAAAACTGACTTGTGGTGATAGAGAAGGGCAGGGCATCAATGCTCTTTAAGAAAATATGTGACGGCTGTGAATTTGAAAAAGGAAAGCTTTCGAATGATATCAGAAGAGCCGGCGAAAGATGCAATGATATCAATACAATCACTCTAATGATTTGTCCAACATAGACTATGCATCATGGGGTAGAAAGTGGCACGGGCTGTTTGCTCAGATATAAATACTTGGGATCCATTGTTTCCGTCCAACTCTAGTCAAGCAATAAATAGCTTTCAAATCCTTTGCAGTCTACAGCCATTGTTACAAGTTCATAACCAGGATTTTGCTAAAGATTTTTCGAAAATCAAAACCATCAGCAGAAAAACATCTCTCCTAACTATATCAGGGAAAAGGGGGGGGCAATACTAACAACTGATTCAATAGGTCCCAAATGTGTACAAGCTCTAGAAATGAAGGATGAAAGTCGACACCTAAATCAAATAAAGATCACGCTACTACTGATCCAAATGGAAAACCTAAGGCCAAGAAAATTTCCCACATGAAAGATTATAAACCTAAGTTCAGGGATAAGTCAATTTTTGAATATTTCAGGAGCCACAAGTATAGTCGTAAACCAATTGGTTTAGAGTTGTCAGCTGCAAGCAACATGATATGGACTTCTCATTGGAAATGGAATAAATCAAAACTGAAAACGGAACTCAAACTAATCACCCCTTAAAATAAACAAAAAGCTGGACCTCGATGACTAAAAAATAACTAAAGAAATAGTAACAAATATCAATCAATGATGCATAATAGTTGTGATAACGCCTCTTGGTACTTTTATAAGTTTAATAATCACAGAAGAAGTGATTTCTCTTCGAACTCACCAACAGACATCCACTCCGGAGCTCGAATCGTGCACTTTCCTCTCTTCTTCAAGGCCACGGCCAACCAGAGTGGCGCTTGAGATGCTATTTGTGGTCTAAAGGGACCAAAATCCCCCTGTTAAGGTTGGCGGAGCAAATCAACCACAATTAATTCATAAATTAACCATCAATGGTGTTCATACAAAAATATAAGGGTAAGTATAAAGAAAGAGTAATACAGATATGAAATTAAGCGGCTCCATTCTCAAATTTGGCACAATTTCAATCATTTCATCCTCCGCAAGAAACTCCAGCTGCGTAAAAGGAAAAAAAAAAAATGCTGTGAGAAAATCTAAGAATCTAATCGATGGGAGAAAGAGGAAAACGTACCTCCGCTGCAGAAAATGCGGAAGCATGGGAATGAGAGGCGCCGGCCATTGATTGATTGATTGTGAGTAGGGTGTGAGCTCCCAGTCCCAGGCCAGCCCTAACTCCAACAGTGCTAGCGGGAATTTTAAGGAAATTTGATTTTAAATACTACGGCTGCGTTTGGTAATCATCTCAAGATGAAGAATGATGATTCATCTCAAGATGACTCATATGAATAGTGTCAAGATGAATCATTCATCTCACCATTTGGTAGCAAAAAATTCAGACCCGGATGATATCATATTGTGTTTGGTACAAATTGCAAAACTCTAGATTAAAATTTAATTGACTATTTTACCCTTATTAAATAACCCTACCGATTTCACTTTTTATCGTTGAGATTAAATAGTACCCTTTATTTATTATTATTATTATTATTATTATTATTATTATTATTATTATTATTATTATTATATTGTTGAGTTATATTTTATTATTCTTGTTATTATTATATTATTACTATTATTGTTATTATTTATTATTATATATTATTTATTTTATTATATTATTATTATTATTATTATTCTAGTTAGTATGAATAAGTTTACTATTATATTATTAAATTATTATTATTATTTATTATTATTATTACTATTATTATAATTGTTACTATTACTATTACTATTATTATTATTATTATTATTATTATTATTACTACTATTATTGATATTATTTATTTATTATTATGGTTATTTTATTACATTAATATTATTATTTTATTACATTATTATTATTATTTATTATTATTACTATTATTATAATTATTACCATTACTATTACTATTATTATTATTATTTTATTACATTATTATTATTATTATTGATTTATTATTATTATTATTATTACTATTATGTTATTATTTATTTATTTATTATTATTATTATTATTTTATTACATTATTATTATTATTTGAAATCGTATAAATACATAAGGGTAAATTGGTAAGAGAGAGAAAATATTGTGTTACTGTTTTAATGAGTTCACCTCATCCGACCAAAAACGTGAGATGACTAAACAAGGCGGAACAGTGAAATATCAACGGGCCTTGTATTCATCTCGGGCCCTCCAGTTTATTTTAGTTGGTTACCAAACAGTGAGATAAACCAAGATGATCTCTCTCATCTTGGTTCATCTTGGTTCATCTTCTTTACCAAACACACCCTACTACTTTCATCCCATTACATTAATCCTCTTTGCTTTTTGATTGTTGGGCATGTTTTTCCACCGAAACCTAGTACAAGTTTTAAAATATAATTTTGACGTATTCATTTTTTCACGGGGGTACTATGAGGCTTTTTGATTGTTGGGCATGTTTTTCCACCGAAACCTAGTACAAGTTTTAAAATATAATTTTGACGTATTCATTTTTTCACGGGGTACTATGACACTCATAGTACCCCGTGAAAAAATGAATACGTCAAAATTATATTTTAAAACTCGTACTAGGTTTCGGTGGAAAAGCGTGTCGAACAATCAAAAAGCAAAGAGGACTAATGTAATGAGATGGAGGTAGTATTTGAAGAAGAAACATATACTACTCCGTACTAAAATAGAATATGGTGAGCGGCGGGGAAAAATAACGAAAAGCGATATAACGTTCATATCGTATTGAAAAATTATCGAAAATATAATTATTGAAATTTTCGATAAGATATCATACCGTAAAATTATAGTAAAGTAAAGGTATAAATCGATGCATACAGTATCGTAAAACTATTTATAAAGGTCTATTTTATATTTAGCTAACATTAGTATAATTTTATAAAATAATCCCTTTATCACATGCTATTAGTCTTTTTTTCTCATTGGGATGTCCCATTTAATTGTCTCTCATACTCAATATGGTAAGGTTTTTTTATTTTATTTTTTTTCTAATCCGGGATATGGTAAGAATTTACACCTTCAAATCCTTTATCTCCTCCTCTATATTGGTTTACTGTGTCACTCCCTTTGTGTCATTCCCCTTGGAGACTAATAGTATGGGATGGATGGAGTATTTTATTGTGTAATGTAGTACTATTATTGACTAGTAGATGTTGAAATTTCAAACTAATAGTATGGGATGGATGGAGTATGTTATTGTGTAATGTAGTATTATTATTAACTAGTAGATGTTGAAATTTCAAGTTCAATTGGTTTGGGTTTTCAAATATTTCGTAGATATGACTATATTAAGGTTAATGATTAGAGTTGATTAGAGTTTGATTGATAAGATGTAAACTTTTGTATTTCTAGTTATGTTTTCAACTACTTATTGTCTAGATTTTTTTATTTTTTATTTTATCAGACAAACACAACACTCACACACCCACACACGCACCCGAGGTGACTCGAACCCCGACCTCTTGGTTGGAGGGGAAGCGTATTACCAATTAAGTTGCGCTTCATTGGCACTTATTGTCTAGATATTAATCGACAAGATGCGAATAGTGTTGAAATTTAATCATTGTATAATATTCTAAGGTATACCTACTCTATACTAAAACTAAGGTATACCGAAAGTTACAGTAAGGTAAATATATAAAATTTAGCATACCGCAATTCAAGGTAAGGTATAAGGTATGACGAAAAAATAAAGGTATACCGTACCGACCCACCCCTAGTCTTCCTATCCTATATCATCTGCTTTTCGAATCTAAACAAGCTACAGTTTAGTATCACAAATATCCATATACCAGTTTAATAATCATATCTTTTAAATTATAATTATAATCTATCTATATCTATATAATATGATCATACGTGGCATTATTAATAATTTTGTGAATATTTTCTTAAATTTTTATGATTTTAGCTTTATAATTCATTAATTTTATTTTACTTCATCCCATGTCGATTATTTATAAAATTTCAGTGATGTAACCCATATAAATAGAGACACCACACTTTTAAAATTATCATCTCCAATTTCAATTTAAAAATGAAAACCTGAATTTAATTTTTTTATTATTTAATTTTGTGAGAAATAGTTTATAAATATTATAATATATATATATAACATATACATATATGTATATGTATATGTATGTCTATTGTTAAAATACACACAAATTTTCTTAAATACTATCCATGTTTTGGATTCAAAAGATGAAAAAAATAATAATTTCTAAAAAACTCTTTAATTTTTAGAATAAAAAAATCGTATGTATGTCTCTAACTTCTATTTACTAAAACAAAAATTAATTTACAGTATTATAATATACCTACTCTCTCTGTCCCAAGGTAATTGACGCGTTTGCTTTTTAAACGGGAATTTAGGAGGGAGTGTTAAAGATGTAAAGTGTACTGTGTTTAGAGATATGATATGTTTTATTTATTTAGACATATTTCAAAAAATAGAGCATCAAAGATGCATAAAACATATTGGTGTTTGTTCTTAAATGAAAGATCATATCAAGACCTTTAATTTGGTATAAAAATCATAAAAAATGGAGAATAAACAAGCAAGTTATGATAATTTAAACTTTTAGAATTCAAATTATATTGAGATACGTGTTGAGAGGTGAGTGGATGATGAAATTTAATTAGGGAATATTATGTGTAATAAGTGATTACTAATTGTACCATTTAAATCATAATTCTTTCCTAATAAGAAAATATGTCAATTGGTGTGGGACGTCCCTAAATGGAAAACGCGTCAATTGTCTTGGGACGAAGGGAGTATAAATTAATAGTGATTATTTTTATATGTATATATAGTATGGATAGATGTGTATAAAAGAATATGGTGCAATTTGCAAGATGTGCGTCATATCTTTTTTTTATATATATATTATTTTTTTCTTATATTTTTTGGGATGAAGAAAGTTCATCACATGACAAAGGAGAGAGAAAGTTTAGTGTTCATTTATTAGTAGACAATTGAAGTTTTAATGGTGGAGAGAAGAATTTATGTCATAGTTATATATGAATAGGTGAAGTTTGATAAGTTATTGGGTAGGAGAAATTTAAATCCATTATCAACTTTAAAATTTTCAGATTTTTGAAATTTTAAGTAAGGATACTTTAGATAAAACACATTTTCAGTGTTGAAAATTTGACGATTTTAATCTTATTGATCCGGATCAAATTGATTCGTACAGATTTACTCTAAAATAATTTTAGGTCAGCACATGTTTCATACTTTTTATTAAAATAAACAAAAAAATAACTTATAAAATATATATACGATACATATGTTGGCGAATAAAGTTAAATTTGCACCTTTAAAAGTTTGTTCTCATGCTATACAGTCATACTAGCCCAAATTAAGTTCACATCATTAAAAAAATGTACAACACCCCAACGTACATGACAATTCGATAATATTTCAAAATTCAAAACATATAGTGTACACCAATCTAAAGTATAAACTATAATTTAGCATTTTTAAGAGAATAAATTATACTTTATGGCCTAACTTTGGGGGTGATGTTCACTCTATAGCCTAAACTTTAAGAAAATCTTAAAATATCCTATACTTTGCATATGTGTTCATTTTATGGCCTTGAGTCAGTTTTCCTATGAAAAGAAAAAAAAAGTGACAGACTAGTACTGGAGGTGACTTGAATTTTCCTAAAAAATTAAAATTATGTGGAAACTATATTTTCATTTCCAACCTAAAAATAAAAAACCATAAATCTCTCTCAAAACTCTTCGTCGTCACTTATGATTTTCAAGAGTTTTAGAAAATCTCAAACATCCAATATTAAACTTTCTATGCTTTTTTTTTTTATAAAAATAAAAACTCCAACAACAAAACAAATTAAGCATAAAAAGGCCCTTATCAATATTAGGTCAAAGAACAAAATCTTCAATTTACCAGTAAGGAGAGAAAAGGAGAATCATCAAAATGCTTCAAATCCTAAGCCCTAATTTAACACTTCATCTCTAATACAGACATTTGAGGTAGTTATTGGAAATCTAAGATCATCACTTATCATAAACTATATTTTGCAGTATGTTGAATAATAAATAAAATTGTATCTTAAAATTATATCCTTTTACATTAAAGTAAATGGAACGTTCATGTACATAATTCACAAAAACCGGGCGAACCAATACCGATGGTTCAAAAATTGAGCCGTAGAACCGGCCATGCCAGCGGATGACGTTTGGAATGATATTATGGCGGGAAACCAAATCAACAACAACCGAAGAAGGAGATGATGACCCTGGAGGATTTCCTACCGAAAAGGGGGCCCTTCCAGCGGTGGCGTTGGAGCTAAAGTAAGGACTGAGTGAGGATTGGTGATAGAATGAATTATGCAGGGGAGAGTGAGGGCTAGGGTTGTAAACGAATCAAATAATTTTGATTTGATTCGGTATTCGTATTCGATTAGACGTATTCGTATTCGATATTTTTTTATTCGAATTCGAAATCAAATATTTTTTATGATTCGATTACTTATCAAATACAAATAACAAATTATGATATTCAATTCGATATTCGTAAATATTCGTTTAAATATATATATATATATATATATATATATATATATATATATATATATATTAAATATATGATATAATTTTTTAAGCCCATTCAAGAATTTAATTTTTGACTACATTAAAAGCCCATGACTTCTTTAATAGTCCAGCCCACTAGTCATGATTGTGAAATAGATAAAATAATAAAATTCAATTAATTAGTAAACTAGTCGTGATTGTGATTTGTGAATCGTGAATCACATATTCAAATTATCACAACTCAGTGAACTCACAACACAAGCCCTAGTTTTCGGCGCCGCATACTCTGGCTGCCAATGTGAAACCACCGACGCATTCAAGTATCTCAGCTCCTTAAGCAGCAAAAAGGGATTTCAAGAACTCAATTCCATCCTTATTTGAAGTAAGTTTTGGTCTATGGCAGTTTGCTTTTAGGGTTTGGTCTGTTCGTGTCTTGTTATTTTCTGGAATGATCGATCCCTGTTTTGGTATGGTATATGATTGCTTGTTTAATCTCTTGTTCAATGTGTACATCGAATGGAAATTTGAAGTTATGAGTTATGTTTATCAATTGGAAATATGGGAATGCCTATCTTGTGTTTGATTCAATTCCCTTGAAATAAAGATTAGATTTTGAGACTAATTCTGAAGAAGAAGTTAGTTTGAATTGAGGAGAGAGATCACTTTAGCTTGAATTGAGTTCTTAGAGAGCAAAACTTCTAGTTTGACTGCTGCTCATATAACCTTAGGATCAATCTTACGATTTTAATGTTCAAGTTTCGAGCATATTATTTTATGATTTTGTAGGTATCTTATTTTCTGAATAGATGGATGACTCAAATTTATTGGACAAGACATTACAAGAAGCTCAAATTAGAGTGGAAGGGCTTGAGGTAAAATATTATACGTTAGATGTACAAGTGATTATTGTGAATTATCTAAATGTAAAGATATGCTATGATATTTTGTTATTTCTAAATTCTAATGTAAGGTGGAGAGGCCAACGATGGAAATGTTAGTTGATGGAGGTGATGGACAAATTGGAGATGTGGTTGCTCATGGAGAAAAAGACAATGAAGATGGTTTAGATGGTGAAGATGGTAAAGATGGTGAAGGTGAAGAAGATAAGAGCCATTTTGAGAAGAAAAAGAGAAAAAAGACTTCACCAGCTCATACTGATTTCATTGAGGTCACTCAAGCTAATGGAATCGTAAAACATCAATGCATACATTGCAAGGATCTTTTTGCAAAGATGAAGAGTGGGACAACAAGTCATCTTTTAAGTCACTTGAAGAGTTGTTTGCAAAAGAAACTTCACAATGAAAAGCAAAAAATACTGCAATTCATGCCTACCAAATCCAAGTTTGAAATGAATCCTCTATCTGATGGTAGGTACAATCATGCCAAGCAAAGAGAAGCGATTGCCCACTGGATTTTAATGAACGAGCAGCCATTTAATGTTGTGGAAAGCTTTGGATTTACATTCATGCTTAGTATCAATCAGCCACAATTTGAGAAGATTTCTCGTGCTCAAGCAAAAGAAGATGTCATGAATGTGTATAAGATCGAGAAGAAAAAGTTGCAGTTGGCATTGAAAGGCATTGAGAAGATATCTCTGACCACTGATCTTTGGAAGTCCAAGGTTCAAAAAATTTCGTATATGTGCGTCACAGGTCACTTTGTCGATTCACAATGGCAACTTAACAAGCGACTTCTTAGCTTTATTCCACTCCCTCCCCCACATGCTGGTAATGTTATTTGTTATATGTATATATATAAATGAGAACTCATCATGAAAATTCATACTGATTTTGGCATTGAAACTTTGCAGGCATTGATATCTTTGAAGGACTTATGAAATGCACAAAAGATTGGGGGATAGAGCATAAAGTTTTCACTATCTCCGTGGATAATGCCACTAACAATGATTCTGCAATGAATACTGCTAAAGGCACATTCTCTAAGAGTCGTAAGTTGTCATTGGAAGGTGCGTTATTTCATATTCGGTGTACTGCACATATATTGAATCTTATTGTTCAAGATGGTCTTTGTGAAATTAGAGACATTATTGAAGATGTCAAGAGTAGTGTGCGCTTTATTAACCAATCGGAGTCTAGATTGAGGAAGTTTTCTGATGTCGTGCATCATTTAGGAATTAAAGTGAAAAAATTGATCATTGATTGTTCAACTCGTTGGAATTCTACATATGAGATGTTAGTTGAGGCATTTAGGGTTAAAGATGCATTTCCTATATTTAAGGAAAGAGAGCCTTCATATAGGTTTTGTCCTACCGATGATGATTGGAAAAAAGTGAAGGATGTCATTGACATTTTAGAGGTTTTTTATGAAGCTACTCATGTCATTTCTGGAGTTGATTATCCCACTTCTAATGTTTATCTCGCTGTGGTTTGGAGAGTGAAGCATTTATTGCAAGAAAATGAAAACCATTCTAATGAGTTTATTAGAGAGATGATTAAGTCGATGACATAAAAATTTGAGAAATATTGGGGACATGTCAATCTTTTGATGGCTATAGGAGCAATACTTGACCCTAGGTTCAAGATGAGGCTTGTCGATTTTGCTTTTCATAAAATATACAGTGAGGTTGAAGCTCGTAATAATGTGAGGAAGGTTCGAGAAGCATTGCATAACTTGTTCTATGAGTATGTTGAAGATGATCATGCAAAATCTGTAAAGGATACCACTTCACAAAAGTGTTCTTCTACATGTGCAACCTTAAAATCTAAAGGAAAGTCGGTGCCTTCTGGATTATCTATGTATGGTGATTATTTGAATACTGTTGAGGTTGGTAGTCCTTTCAAATCAGAGCTGGATATTTATTTGGAGGAGGGGGTTTTGAGAAATAAAGATGGGAATGCAAGCACAGATGTATCTACTGAGTTTGATGCCTTAAATTGGTGGAAAGGCCAAGAATTGAAGTTTCAAATATTATCCAAGTTGGCTCGTGATGTTTTAGCTATTCCAATCAGTACAGTGGCATCTGAAGCCACATTTAGTGCGGGAACTCGAGTGTTAGATCCTCATCGTTCAAGGTTATCATCCGATACCGTAGAAGCTTTGATTTGTGGAGCAGATTGGATTCGTCAACTTCATGGTATCAAGAAGCCCATTATGACATATGTAAGTTGTACTACTATTATTATTTTTTTTCAATTTCATTTGATATATTGTTCTTCTTTTATGTAGAAGTGTGATTTCTAATTGATTTTTGTTCTTATTTAGGAGGAAGAAAACCCTATTGAGGTCATGTTGCGAACATCTAGTTGAAGATTGGAACTTTGGCAATTGGCATTTGGCAGTACTCGTTCTCATTTTTCAAGCTACTTTTGAAGTATTTGCAAACTTTTGATTTTGTGGCTTCAAGCTTGTATTGAGTTTTGCAAACTTTTGATTTTGTGGCTGCAGTATTGAGTTTTGCATACTCTGGAATTATGAATGTTACATTTATTTATGTGTATTTAGTAATTTAGTTGTTTATTAGATTGTATCATTTTATGCTAAATATTAAATTCGAATCGAATATTCGAATCGAATCATTTTCTTCCAAAGAATTGAATTATCGAATCGAATCGAATATTCGCGAATAGGGTTTTGAATTCGAATCGCATATAGTGTTCGAAAAAAAATCGAATTCGAATTTGAATACTCAAATAACCAAACGAATTCGAATCGAATATGGTGATATTCGCTTCGATTCGATTCGTTTACAAGCCTACTCACCCCTCTTGGCCCTCACTAGGCTTGTAAACGAATCGAATCGAACCGAATATCACCATATTCGATTCGAATTCGTTTGGTTATTTGAGTATTCGAATTCAAATTCGATTTTTTTTCGAACACTATATGCGATTCGAATTCGATTCGAAACCCTATTCGCGAATATTCGATTCGATTCGATAATTCAATTCTTTGGAAGAAAATAATTCGATTCGAATTTGAATATTCGATTCGAATTTGAATATTCGATTCGAATTTGAATATTCGATTCGAATTTAATATTTAGCATAAAATGATACAACCTAATAAACAACTAAATTACTAAATACACATAAATAAATGTAACATTCATAATTCCAGAGTATGCAAAACTCAATACTGCAGCCACAAAATCAAAAGTTTGCAAACTCAATACAAGCTTGAAGCCACAAAATCAAAAGTTTGCAAATACTTCAAAAGTAGCTTGAAAATGAGAACGAGTACTGCCAAATGCCAATTGCCAAAGTTCCAATCTTCAACTAGATGTTCGCAACATGACCTCAATAGGTTTTTCTTCCTCCTAAATAAGAACAAAAATCAATTAGAAATCACACTTCTACATAAAAGAAGAACAATATATCAAATGAAATTGAAAAAAAAAATAATAGTAGTACAACTTACATATGTCATAATGGGCTTCTTGATACCATGAAGTTGACGAATCCAATCTGTTCCACAAATCAAAGCTTCTACGGTATCGGATGATAACCTTGAACGATGAGGATCTAACACTCGAGTTCCCGCACTAAATGTGGCTTCAGATGCCACTGTACTGATTGGAATAGCTAAAACATCACGAGCCAACTTGGATAATATTTGAAACTTCAATTCTTGGCCTTTCCACCAATTTAAGGCATCAAACTCAGTAGATACATCTGTGCTTGCATTCCCATCTTTATTTCTCAAAACCCCCTCCTCCAAATAAATATCCAGCTCTGATTTGAAAGGACTACCAACCTCAACAGTATTCAAATAATCACCATACATAGATAATCCAGAAGGCACCGACTTTCCTTTAGATTTTAAGGTTGCACATGTAGAAGAACACTTTTGTGAAGTGGTATCCTTTACAGATTTTGCATGATCATCTTCAACATACTCATAGAACAAGTTATGCAATGCTTCTCGAACCTTCCTCACATTATTACGAGCTTCAACCTCACTGTATATTTTATGAAAAGCAAAATCGACAAGCCTCATCTTGAACCTAGGGTCAAGTATTGCTCCTATAGCCATCAAAAGATTGACATGTCCCCAATATTTCTCAAATTTTTATGTCATCGACTTAATCATCTCTCTAATAAACTCATTAGAATGGTTTTCATTTTCTTGCAATAAATGCTTCACTCTCCAAACCACAGCGAGATAAACATTAGAAGTGGGATAATCAACTCCAGAAATGACATGAGTAGCTTCATAAAAAACCTCTAAAATGTCAATGACATCCTTCACTTTTTTCCAATCATCATCGGTAGGACAAAACCTATATGAAGGCTCTCTTTCCTTAAATATAGGAAATGCATCTTTAACCCTAAATGCCTCAACTAACATCTCATATGTAGAATTCCAACGAGTTGAACAATCAATGATCAATTTTTTCACTTTAATTCCTAAATGATGCACGACATCAGAAAACTTCCTCAATCTAGACTCCGATTGGTTAATAAAGCGCACACTACTCTTGACATCTTCAATAATGTCTCTAATTTCACAAAGACCATCTTGAACAATAAGATTCAATATATGTGCAGTACACCGAACATGAAATAACGCACCTTCCAATGGCAACTTACGACTCTTAGAGAATGTGCCTTTAGCAGTATTCATTGCAGAATCATTGTTAGTGGCATTATCCACGGAGATAGTGAAAACTTTATGCTCTATCCCCCAATCTTTTGTGCATTTCATAAGTCCTTCAAAGATATCAATGCCTGCAAAGTTTCAATGCCAAAATCAGTATGAATTTTCATGATGAGTTCTCATTTATATATATACATATAACAAATAACATTACCAGCATGTGGGGGAGGGAGTGGAATAAAGCTAAGAAGTCGCTTGTTAAGTTGCCATTGTGAATCGACAAAGTGACCTGTGACGCACATATACGAAATTTTTTGAACCTTGGACTTCCAAAGATCAGTGGTCAGAGATATCTTCTCAATGCCTTTCAATGCCAACTGCAACTTTTTCTTCTCGATCTTATACACATTCATGACATCTTCTTTTGCTTGAGCACGAGAAATCTTCTCAAATTGTGGCTGATTGATACTAAGCATGAATGTAAATCCAAAGCTTTCCACAACATTAAACGGCTGCTTGTTCATTAAAATCCAGTGGGCAATCGCTTCTCTTTGCTTGGCATGATTGTACCTACCATCAGATAGAGGATTCATTTCAAACTTGGATTTGGTAGGCATGAATTGCAGTATTTTTTGCTTTTCATTGTGAAGTTTCTTTTGCAAACAACTCTTCAAGTGACTTAAAAGATGACTTGTTGTCCCACTCTTCATCTTTGCAAAAAGATCCTTGCAATGTATGCATTGATGTTTTACGATTCCATTAGCTTGAGTGACCTCAATGAAATTAGTATGAGCTGGTGAAGTCTTTTTTCTCTTTTTCTTCTCAAAATGGCTCTTATCTTCTTCACCTTCACCATCTTTACCATCTTCACCATCTAAACCATCTTCATTGTCTTTTTCTCCATGAGCAACCACATCTCCAATTTGTCCATCACCTCCATCAACTAACATTTCCATCGTTGGCCTCTCCACCTTACATTAGAATTTAGAAATAACAAAATATCATAGCATATCTTTACATTTAGATAATTCACAATAATCACTTGTACATCTAACATATAATATTTTACCTCAAGCCCTTCCACTCTAATTTGAGCTTCTTGTAATGTCTTGTCCAATAAATTTGAGTCATCCATATATTCAGAAAATAAGATACCTACAAAATCATAAAATAATATGCTCGAAACTTGAACATTAAAATCGTAAGATTGATCCTAAGGTTATATGAGCAGCAGTCAAACTAAAAGTTTTGCTCTCTAAGAACTCAATTCAAGCTAAAGTGATCTCTCTCCTCAATTCAAACTAACTTCTTCTCCAGAATTAGTCTCAAAATCTAATCTTTATTTCAAGGGAATTGAATCAAACACAAGATAGGCATTCCCATATTTCCAATTGATAAACATAACTCATAACTTCAAATTTCCATTCGATGTACACATTGAACACGAGATTAAACAAGCAATCATATACCATACCAAAACAGGGATCGATCATTCCACAAAATAACAAGACACGAACAGACCAAACCCTAAAAGCAAACTGCCATAGACCAAAACTTACTTCAAATAAGGATGGAATTGAGTTCTTGAAATCCCTTTTTGCTGCTCAAGGAGCTGAGATACTTGAATGCGTCGGTGGTTTCACATTGGCAGCCAGAGTATGCGGCGCCGAAAACTAGGGCTTGTGTTGTGAGTTCACTGAGTTGTGATAATTTGAATATGTGATTCACGATTCACAAATCACAATCACGACTAGTTTACTAATTAATTGAATTTTATTATTTTATCTATTTCACAATCACGACTAGTGGGCTGGACCATTAAAGAAGTCATGGGCTTAAAAAATTATATCATATATTTAATATATATATATATATATATATATATATTATATATATATTTAAACGAATATTTACGAATATCGAATCGAATATCATAATTTGTTATTTGTATTTGATAAGTAATCAAATCATAAAAAATATTTGATTTCGAATTCGAATAAAAAAATATCGAATACGAATACGTCTAATTGAATACGAATACCGAATCGAATCAAAATTATTTGATTCGTTTACAACCCTAGGGGTGAGGGAGAGAAGAATGGTCAAGAACAGGGAGAGTTCCGCGGGTCGAGTGAGCGGAAGCAGGTCTGACACATGACTGTATTTTGCGTGTGAGTTTGTGTTGTTCACTTGATGATATTTAGGCCTAGCCTATGAAAGAGAAGGTAATTCACTTGTGGAACTGATCGAACTTAGGTTTCTAAATTGAGATTCCGCTATATATCTTAGAAGTACTTGAAAAACCCGTTAATGAATTTGAATCAAACTTCAATGTGCAAATCAACAAATTAATTAGACAATTCAAATTAAAGCTATTAGTTAAGTCGTTATTGATCAGACATGATACAAATTTGAGCTTAAATTTGTCTTGCTTCGTCGTGCTTCTTTAATTATGTGTTCTTTCTTTGAGTTAATGTTATAGCCGTGAAAATCCGTCCTGAAAAATCGATTCTATCGGTTTTTATTAAATAAGATTATCGAGCTATATTATTTTAATTATTAGAGGATGGATTAGCTTAATTATTTATTTCGAGCTATATTATAATTATATATATATATGATGTGTTAGCTATTTATAAATAGCTCATCGTATAATTAATTTAGCATGTGAATGCTATAACATATATAATTATTTCGGAATATAGAAGAATTATAGCAGCTTAATTAATTTTCCGGAACAAGCTTGAGTTATAGCACACGAGATGTGAGGCTAAGGTTATGAGATGAATATGCTCGAAGTGAATAAAAGCTATTCGGAATTTATTTCCGACATGATGAAAGTCGAGTTATATACTCGAAGAAGCATGGGAATATATTTTCCCGAAAATGATATAAGAGCATGAGTTTATGATTTGTTTAATTATGTCGATGCTTAATTATATGTGTGATGATTATATGATAAACATAATTATAATAGCATGTGTATTATCATACTCATAGTGGTGAAATACCACTTATTTTATTTATTATGAGTGGATATTCTCTCCACTAGGTACTACTCCTAAAATTTATTTTATGCTATTATAGTATTACTCCGTATTTAGTGGAGACAAAATATGACACGTACAATATGTTGTGGTGTCACACAAATATTTTATATAGATACACTAAGTAATATAAAAAGTGGGAGAAAAATAGACAAGGTGTATGTGTGTGAGTGTGTGCGGCGAGAGAGAGAGAGAGATGAGTGAGTGAGTGAGTGAGTGAGTGAGTGAGTGAGTGAGCTTCCTCTATAAATAGCTCATCCCCTCCACCTCCATCTAATTTTACTTGAGTTCACTCTCTCTCTA
This sequence comes from Mentha longifolia, assembly GCA_001642375.2. Lineage (NCBI taxonomy): Eukaryota > Viridiplantae > Streptophyta > Magnoliopsida > Lamiales > Lamiaceae > Mentha > Mentha longifolia. The sequence continues at coordinate 24,445,648 of CM038117.1, forward strand.
GAAAGTTTTAGAGTGATAAGCTCTCATCCCAGCCTCCTGCGTCGTCCAATAGCCGCCGCCGGTTCATCCATTTCCGGCCGCCGGAAAACACCTCTCCACCTCCAATTATTCTAATTCCTTGCATCCTCATATAATTCGAGATGGAGAACAAGAATATGGAGTCTACTTCGTGATCCAGCCGCTGCAAACCACACATGCAAGCTCCGATTATTCAGTGCTGAAGCATAACGTCCGATGCTATGAGCATAATTCTGTGTGAAGAAAGCTTCATGCATGTATTTGATTCTTTGATATCTTATTCCCCACCACATTTGATGACGAGTTATGTGCATATTGTTGAAAGTTCCTTTGAAATCCTTCATAACCGAATGAGTATAGCTACTATATGAACCTCTCTCATGATGTTCATCATGATTCCTCACTCAGTTGATGTAACGGTCTGAAAAATCCTATATGGTTAAACAAAAATCCTAAAAATATAAAGAGAGCTCCCTTAGTCTTTTTAGAGCCTAATTAACCTAATGAAAGAAGTTAGGAATTTTTAGGAATTATTTTGTGAAAACACCGTTTTTCGTGCCGGCCAATAAAATATTATTTTATTCCTGTATCTCCAAAACTATCATGCTTAGTGTCATATTACTCAGCACTCCATTTGAAATCCATAGACTCTTGAATTTCTAAAATCCGAGTTTGTATACTCAAAAAACACTTTTCGTCGATGACCGTACCAGTTTTTAAAACTCTATAAATAAGGAGCCTAGGGCCTTCAGAAATTCATACTCATCCAAATTCACTTTTAGAAAATGAAAAGTTTTCAGAGCTTATCCTGAAATTTTTCAACCGTACAAAGTTTAAAAAGTACGCCGAAAGAAGTAGGGCGACCCTGGTCGTCTGGTGAGACCACGGTCCTATGGGTATAGGCCGTGACGACTGACGCCGCCGGGACCACTTTGTAATTTTGTTTATAGAATCGCTTCCTATCTTTATTTTGATCTATATATATTCTTGATCTGTCATCTAAATCTCCAATTAATCAATTAAATATTAATCAATATGTTCTATTGTTAAATGTCCGAGTCCAACTATGCCATGTGTCGAACTTTGTGACAATTAATCATTAGTCCTTTGGGCTCTTCAAATTATGTATGTACATCATGGATGGTGTGCATACTTTAACATACTTTTGTATTGTTTGCTTAGCATAAAAAAATCATCAATGTGACGTCTCATAATCCAATGTAAGAAATAATTAATTTGACGGCAATATATTTAATTGAATCAATATTATTCTTGTCCAAAGGTCGGGAGTTCGAGTCACCCCGGGTGCTTGAGTGTGAGTGTGTTGTGTTTGCCTGATCAAAAAAATTATTCTTGTCCATGTATTATATATAACTCGTATTTTTTTAGTTTTTTAATTTGAACATATAGTTTAAAATTATTTTTACAATATTTATATACATACATTGAATTTGAGCATTTTTTTTTAATTTTCAGAAGGAAAAAACTTAATATGAAATCGTTTAATTAAAGATGTAGTTTTTAACATTTTGATACTCATAACTCACAAGCGCTTGATTTTTTTATTTTTATTTTTTTTAAATTAATAATCAAAACTGGTACAGGAGATACCAAAATAGTATAGGTTCCTTCTAGACCAAGCACTGAAGCTTACATTTAGTTCTTGATTTGTTTACTATATTTTAATCAGAAAGAATCCAAACAGTTCCACACCTGCTAGAGTTGTCAATTGGACCGGGCAGGCCCAGGCCCGCATTGGCCCACCAATATTTAAAACCGGCTTGGCCCAAGCCCACGAATGAAACGGTCTGGGCCGGGCCTTGGCTGGGGTTTTGCTGAAAATAGGTCCACTTGAGGCCCATTTTAGTACAAGCCCGCCATGGGTCTCGGCCGGGCAAAAAAGCCCAACAGGAGCCTATTTCGACAAGATAGCCCATCCCAGCCCGGTAGCCCACACCATCTGTTGAATCGGGCCGGGCTTGGGCCGAGCTGGGCTGGGACGCCCCGACCTTGTTGACACCTATAACCTCTGCCGATTTATCCATTAATAAACATTCGACTAGGTACGAGTTCCTCTATCCTTTTCATGTGTAATCTATACTGCATACCAAAAGGATTTTTTTTACTAGCTTCTACGTAGTCCTATTTTAAGGCCCAATTGAATTTAAGCCCATCACGAGTCAATATCATAGCTTCTCCAGCGCGTCGGACCCGGGGGCTCGAGCCCGCGCGCAAGCCCGGGCCGCGCTGGCAAGCCTGACGCGCAATCAGGAGCCCAGCTCGCGCCCGCTTGCATCGCCTGGGCTGACGTCATTATGACGTCAGCCAAGCCATTTTTTTTAAAAAAAAAAATTGATTTTCTGATTAAAAAAAAATAAAAAAATTGGCCGTTGATGGCCAACGGCTCTTGTAACCAGGGATGACAATTTTTCCTGCGGGTCCGGGTACCCGCGGAGACCCGCCCCTAATGGGGCGGGGACAGGTTTATATATCCCGGCCCCGCCCCGCCCCGCCCCGATAAATAAATTATATATATATATTTTTAATTATATTTAAATTTTTAATAAGTTTATTATTTAATTATTTGTTTTTTATATATATATTAACTAATTTACCATTATTTTATTTATTTATTATTAATTTTTCTAATAAAATAATATTTTTTATTGTAAAAAATCATTTTTTTAATAAAAAATTAAATTTCACTTCTACCCGTCGGGTACCCGGCGGGTATGGGGATGGGAAAGCAATACCCGACCCCGCCCCGCCCCGTTTACATCCCTACTTGCAACGGCTAAATCCAATTTTCCCCTATAAATACACACTCACAAATCATTTCCCACACCTCAAAATTCATCTACATTTTTCCAATTTTTCAAATTTTCTCTACCAAATCAAATTTTTTCTTTACAATTCTCTATCACAAATCCAAAAATGTCGATGGATGACGAGACGTTTCTCGAACTATTACGCTCTGAAGGCTAAGGTTCTTTCCCCAATCTGCCCAACGATGATACCCCAGACGACGATGATTCTCCACCATCGCCGCCGCGGCCTACCAACCTGGGTTTTGCTGCCTACGCCAGTCCTCCTTCCAAGGGAGTCATGGGTTTTTCTCCAGCTGGTTATCAAGACGTCTCCCCACCCGTCTTCGATCAATTCCGAACTCCGCCGGGCTTTGGTAGCCAAGGCGCGGCTTTGGATTTTTGAGAGCTCAATCTATCGAGCTCATTCAAATCTGTTTCCAACGTTCATCCGACGTCCAAGAAGAAAGCAAGCGCATCGACGGCTGCTCCCTCAAATCCGGAGCCAACTGAGCGGACGAAGGCCGTACCTTACAGTCCGGAGGAGTCAGCTCATCTGATCAAAGTGTGGTCTAGCATTTCGCAAGATCCGGGAGTTGGCGATCGACAAACCGAGCTCATTTTCTGGGGCAAGATCGTCGATAGGTACAACGCCACAATTCACCTTATCGGCTACAAGCCCAGAAACAAGAAGATGTTGAAGGGGCATTACCAGCGGATCATGCCCAAATGCAACAAATTTCATGGCTTCTACGTTGATTGTGAGGAACTGGAAGAGCGGAGAAGACTCAAAGGACGTCTTCAACAGAGCATGTGAGATGTATCAGAAGGAAGGAAACAAAACAAGCTTTCCAGTACGGGAAGGCTTACGAAGAGCTGCTCAAATTGCCCAAGTACGATCTATTTCGTGGAAATAAAAAAAATGAAGGGCACAGACAGGTCGTCCAACTCCAGCAATCCGGACGTCGAAGCTGCAGACGAGGTTGGTTATTTTGATGAGCGCCCCCGCTCGATGGGGAACAAAAAAGCTGTCGCCAAAAGAAAGAATAAAGGAAAAGCCAAACAAGCTGAGGCGAGCATTGATTTGGACGACGTTCCTGAGGGTGCCGAACATGAGTTTTGGCAATCAAATGTCGAAGTTAATCAGACGTACCTTGCAATTGCAAAGAAGAAGGTGGCCGTCTTGGAGAAAAAAAAAAAAAAAACTTTTTTCGGGCAAGCTTATGAGCACATATAGCAAGATGCTCGCCACTGATACCACACATATGAGCCCGGAGCAGTTGGAGCAGCATCAGCTCATGTTGGCTAAACTGTGGAGTATGATCGAGAAATAGACGGCTAGTTCAAATGTAATTTTTTTTTAATTGATGTATTTCGTTTCCATTTAATAAAAAAAAAATTCAATTTTTTTTATTTTATTTTGAAATAAAAATAATTAAATATAAAATTCAAAAATAAAAGGAATTAAAAAATAAATCAAAAATCGAATAAATAAATAATTAAAAATAAAAAAGAGCCCGGGAGAGGGGCTTACGGCTGGAGACGATATCGGGAGAAAGCCTCTCCCTGCCGGAATAGTACCGAGAGCCCCTAAAAGGGGCTCTCGGCTGGAGATGCTCTCATATCCCATTGCCCTCAAATTGGCCAACAATGCAATTATTTAAGCACCACATATAATACATTTTCATATCTTGAAATATATGGATGTACATCTCCTTTAGGCCAACTATTTATTCAAGCTACGAAGTCTACAAACTAATGAAGTCAAACTATTGACTTTCCATATCCCCCAGATTATAATAAATTTATAGTGGGACCAAGATTAGGACAACCTAGTTGGTTTGTTTCTTAGTTCACAAAGTCAATGCACTTTTTTAATTACTGTTTTAATTATATTATTAATATTGATGTACTACTACATTCATCATCAGAAGTGACGTAGGAGTGTAGGACTAGGCTATAGATTTGGGCTAACATTAATCCAAACTAATTTAGTGATCAAATAATACCAACTGAATTTTCTTTTTATTATTCTTTTATTAGCTAAATCAGCGGTATATGTGAATGCAAAGTTCCTTCCCTCACAGAGTCAAAGATATGTCCTAAATTAATACTACTAGAAGATGATTGGCCTACTATTTTTTTGACATAGATAATTAAAAACAAAAAAAAATCACTAATTTTGACATTTTTTACATACTTCCTACGTTTCATAAGTATGAGAACTTAGTCTCACTTACTAAATCGGATCATCTCATAAATTTAATAGCATACCTAAAATAGAAACTAACAAACTGACTAAATTACACAGTATATTACACAATATGTTATTGTGAACCACAAAACTCATTCTATTTATTTATTTTAGAATTTTTTTCTCCTACTTTAATTTTGACAAATATACCTTGAAAATACTTTTTATCTTTCATTATAAAATATTTGGTTTTTTTTTTTTTTAAAATCTGTGTCCGACTGCCATGACTAAATTTGTGAGATGAGTGAAATATTAGACAATCCTTAGAAACAAAAAGTAAAAATTATTATGGAGAGTTAAGGCGCGAGATGGAAAAGAATAATAAGTAAATAAAATACAGGAAAAGATTGTTGGGGGTGGACAGACGCTCACAAGAGTCACTCGTGTTAATCGCTCAACATATCAAATATGTTTATATAATATGCTACTCACCCAATGGTGGACACCTTCGTTGTTTTTTTGATTTGTCATTATTTTGTTCGATTTTTTCGGTTGTTTTATATATAGTCTAGTATCATAGAAATTAATATAGAAATCGTTAGATCTACAAAATAAATAAAAATCAAAGCTCGATTTGTCTTATTACTCCTTTTTCGATGTTAGAAGGAAAAAAAAAAAAAAAACAAATCGAGCTTTGATTTTTATTTATTTTGCAGATTTAACGATTTCTATATTAATTTTTATGATACTAGAAATATAAAATAATTGAAAAAATCGAACAAATAATGTCATATATATATATATATTAACAGAGAAATGATATGCTACTCACCCAATGGTGGGCACCTTCGTCGTTTTATCACTTTGGCATTACTTTGTTCGATTTTTTCAATTGCTTTATATTATAGTACCTTAGAAATTAATATAGAAATCATAAAATCTAAAAAATCAAAGCTCGATTTTTTTTTTTTAATTTTTAACTTCTAAAAATGACTAATAAAACAAATCAAACTTTGATTTTTATTTATTTTTAAAGATTTTATGATTTCTATATTAATTTATAAGGTATTAGAATATAAAATAATTTTAAAAATCGAACAAAGTAATGTCAAAGTGAGAAAACGACGAAGGTGCCCACGGAGTTGATCACCGTGGAGGGTGTAGCACATCATCTATATATATATATATGTGTGTGTATAGGGGTGAGTTCTGGTGAAAAGGTCAATTAGAATAAAAAAATAAGAAATGACTATAGCCATAGATCATACGAAATCTAACAGTCCTAAATTAAAGATGCATTTTATTATCAACCATCTTTTAGTGCATAATAAGGGTAAAACCGGTAAAGGAAAAAAGTTAATTTTGGGAGTAGTGGATATGACGGCTGGATTAAAGATTGTAGAATCCCTAAAATTCTATCTGCATAATCCTATATTGTGGAATCCCAAAAACATGATCTGCCGGGTGAACTATATTTTAGATTCTTGCAATGCATCGATACCTACAGTTCATTAGATCGGAATACTCTCCATTGAAAGTGTAATGATTCCCAAGAAGCTATCGAGGAAACGACAATGGAAGGAAGGTATGAAATTAGTTTGTTCAATGCACGATTTATACTGATTTTTCAAATGAAATTAAAACACCCTTAATTGTGCAGTGCATTGCAACTAATTTTTGACAGATCCGGCAGAAATTTTTTGAGGAAAAGATGTATTTTAGCTTGATTTTGTATGGTCCCCATATAATGTAGTGTATATTGAATTAGTTTATATACTAAATCATGTAAATAGAGTCAAATAATTTACAATTGGATGAGGAATCTTTGTTGTTGCCATTGTCTGCGAAACATAGAATTGCTTGTTGATTTCATGAGGAATCTTTCTTTCTTTGTTTTTTTTTTTTTTGTAATGCATTCTGTAAAAACCGAATGATGTAAATGCATTATGATACATACAATGCAATATATCGTATTCATATGATGAATATAATGCATTATGCACTGTAAACTAACTTTACTGATATAATGCAGCCACTAATTCTAAATGCCTATATAATAAGCATTATGCATTACACATTATGCATTGTACTCTATAATGCATTATAATGCATTATGGAGTATCATATTTCAGCTGGGATAATTTCTTCCTTAAGTTTTGCATTAGTGATAGTGAGGCAGTTATAATGCATTAGTGATAATGGGAGTTATCACATACTCTATATGCATTATAATGCATTAATGATAGTAAGACAGTTGGAGTAGGGAAAAAAAATCAGGTGGAAATGAATATATAGGGGAATCAGATTTTGCATGTTATATGATGAGGAAATGATGGGGCAATATGATGACTATATGACTTACATGGAATCTGAACTTTTTTTTTCTTTCACTTTCCTCTATACAATATATAAACGCTAGGTAACTTTAGTATCTTTGATCTCATATTTGAAGTCAAAAATTCAGTAATTTGAGCTCATAGTGTAATGCATACTTTCTTAATGCATTACATAGCACAATAATGCATTATAAAGTGTAATACATGTATTGGTCCTGTATAATTCATTTTATAATCCAATATTGTGTTAATATCTTGATATTTCAATTTGACTTTGGGCTGCCGTCAAAAGTAATATTTTATTTGACAATTGTGTGTTTATGCATAGTTAGATTTTTCACAGCCTCATTTATTTTCGTAATTAGATTTTTGTATAATGCATTAGTGTTTGAAGATCTGGTAAAGTTGTTCTTAGTTCTTTTTCTTTTCACATTTCATAATATTTTTTTGATAATGCCAGCAGCTCCTTTACTATGGTTCTAGACTATGTTAGTGAAGCATGTGATTCTTTAAATCAACATATAGTTGAATGCCCACACTTTCATTTTCATTAGTTTTCTGCATCAGCTCCTGCCTCGGATTTTGTTGATTGAATTTCTTTTCTCAACTCAAATTCCGTGGTGTCATTCGAAGTCTCAATTTTTGCCTCAATTTCACAACCATTTTATTTTTTATAATTCATATCCTGAGTTTGTAATACAGTTCATGTCACTTTAATTATTTAATTATTTATTACAGTATTTTAGTTAAAGTTCCATTGCTAGAGTTTTGGCATTTATATAAAATTAATGGTTGCATTATATCAGTGAAGTTAGTTTATTAATGCATAATGCATAATGAATATGTTAAGATTTTAGAACGTGGTTCATATGTTTGACTATTATATGGTTGCTCGTATATTATAAATGTTGCTCTTATTAAATTAATATTTGAGTATTACTACCTCCATCCCATTACATTAGTCCTCTTTGCATAGTACCCCGTGAAAAAATGAATACGTCAAAATTATATTTTAAAACTCGTACTAGGTTTCGGTGGAAAAGCGTGCCGAACAATCAAAAAGCAAAGATGACTAATGTAATGGGATGAAGGTAGTATCTTTTTTTTTTTTTTTTTTATAATTGTACACAGAGCGAACCAAATACAAGCATGGCAAACAACCTCCTTTAAAGGAAAGAGTAGACGATGACGATGATTTTGTTGGAATGCACCAAAAATAGGCAAGATGAATCTTCCAAACTAATGAAGAACAACATGAAACAAAATGGCACACTTGTGAAGATCAAGAAGGAAACGGGTGCATGTTATAAAGGGAGATGCAATCCAGAAGTTCATGATGATATGTCTATATAGTTAGGAACTTTATATTTTTTTTTAGCTTGTTTTATCGGTACAGGAAAATTAAATCATATATTCAACAAACGGAATGAGTAGTACATTGCTCGCGTGTCATTTTTTCTTATGTTCAATTTATTAGTATGACGTATATCTTATTTGTCCTCAATTATGATGCAAAGGGACATGTTAATGTGATTTCATGACATATGTAATATTATTCATTTTCTCAGTAATTATTGTGACTACCACCAAATCAATATTTAGGAACAACAAGAGAATAAGTCTGGATAAAGTCATAAAACCTAACCAATTTGTCTATAATTTTTTTTTATGCACTGAAATGATGGTCACGATCTAACGATTTGTCATTCCATTTGAGGGCAACAAATCTGGTGTAGCGGGCCGGCGGCAAGTTGTTTTCGATTCGAATATTATTTCTTCATCCTTGTGTGTCTGCTACAATTCCAAATTTTTAGATTTATATGCTCGAGCTTCACCAATTGAATATACGTCTTCCCCAAATTCCAATTTACAACAAAGAAATTCATAGAAATGTCTAACGTAGTTATGTAGGGGGAGAGAAAGAATTAGAGGTATAATAGAAATAAGAAGAGAAGAAAGAGATTAACCATAAATAAAATTAGAAGAATCCCACGATTTGAGGACCATATCAGTTACAAATAAAACAAGATTACATTTATAGCCTCCACTAAATAATAAAAACGTATTATGAGTTAAATAATGTGCTTAATCTTCACCGTAGATCTTATTAAATAAACGGTGTGGATTATTTCTTATTTTTTACTGAAAGAGTATTTTTTATTTGATCTTCCCTCTATGTGTGTGTGTATATATATATATATATATATTAAATTATAATTTTTTTTTTTTTTTTGGAGATGTAAGATCAATGCGAGATGTACTTGAATTCATGCATAAATACTAGAAAATGTAACAAATATATAGAAATATAAAACTTAAAATCGTGAGAGAACATGATAATCTAACCCTGAGTCACAAATAAATAGGTCATCACACACAAGTTGCTTAATTTGGGAGTTTTAATTCAAGATCATTAATTAATGCTATCACAATCATGAGAAATGATATCCTAGTCACTTCCCGGTGGGCACCTTCGTGGGCACCTCGTCATTTTATCACGTTTGCATTACTTTTTTTTTTTTTTTTAATTTTTAATTTTATTATATATTCTAGTATGTAAGAAATTAATTTAGAAATCATAAAATCTAAAAAATCAATGTTTAATTTGTTATTTTTTCTTTTTAACTTCAAAAAATGAGTAATAAAATAAACAAAGCTTTGATTTTTATGTATTTTTTAGATTTTATGATTTCTAAATTAATTTCTAACATACTAAAATATATAATAAAATTAAAAATTAAAAAAAAATAATACAAACGTGATAAAACGACGAGGTGCCCACAAAAGTGTCCACGGGGAGGTAACTAGCATATCATTTCTCATCTGACAATCATATACTTCGTAATCTCACAATCATATAAAAGGAAAATAAAGTAGATATGAAAATTGCCAAGTTGTTGAAGACATAGTCAACAAACTAAGATTTATATGATTATTAGCATTTTTCTTTTTCTTTTTTCTATTTCTTTTTATTTTTTTTACCATATTTTTAAATTCTTTGAAAAGAAATAAACAGTAAAGATCATGAGAAGTTGTTCATAGATCAATGCCGGCCTAACTCGGAATTAAATAGATAAAAAAAATTAAAAAAAATGTCTTGGCTTTTCACGAGAACTTACGCTAACCGATTTTCACCTTTTTTTTATGTTTCAAAATATGATGTTTGATTATATAGGTAGTTCAGTAGTTATTGTTATTATCCACTTTTTCTGAAACAGATTTTCTTCTAGAATGTAGGGATTCACACTCACGTTGAATTATTGTGAATAATATTCGTCTTTTGAATGTATTTTATATATAAAGTGGGTATTTATTTTGCACGCATTATATCAATAATTGTATGACCTCATTTATGTGTGGACGAAATAAAATAAGAAATTAGAAGAAAAATATATTAGTACTCAAATTAAGGATATTTTGCTGTGATCGAGTACGATTTAAGGTTCGAGAATTCTGACATAAATGGGTACCAAATTTGTAATGTTGACTGTCGAGTGGAAATTTAGCAAACTTTGTCAAACATTTGAAAATGAGAACATCGTTTATCTAAAAATAAGAAATGAAAAAAATATTTTCCTTCCTTGAGCAACAATGTAGTTAGTTTCGTTTTTCCATTTTGTTCTGCCTGTATCTTATTTCCATATTTCCATAATTTAGGGGTGACTAGTTGACTAAATTGTGTTAGAGGAAAAACATCCCATGAACGGTGGCTGGAAGTTGGAATATGCACCGAAACCAATCCCTATTGATGAATTCGCTCCCGGAGTAATCGGTTGATTATTCGGATTTGTGGGAGATGCCCCGCTGTAGTTGCCTCGATCAGAGAACCGAAACCAAATGTTGAACTCATTCTCTATTAGATCTCTTATTTTTTTTGAATAATAGTAGTAATATGTAAAATTGCAAAAATATAGATAGAAATTAGAGAAGAAAGTGAAAAATTTGGTGTGAAAGAGAGGAGAATGAGGAAGTGAATTTATAGTTGAAGATGGGGGTTAGCCGTTGGCAGCCAACAGTTCAATTAATTATTTATTTATTATTTTTTGCATTAAAATTTAAATTAAAAAATAAAAAAAATAAGCCAGGTGACATCACCAAGCGGGCTCGCTCGGGATGCCTTGTTGCCGCCGATCTTGGGCTCCCCAACGCACAGCAGCCAGGCTCCGAGCCTCGCTCACGGCGGCGAGCCCCAAAGCCCCAGCCACGTTGTGGCTGCTCTTATTATTCAAAATAGATCATTTAAAAGAACATAGGGAATATTTTTATTATTAAGTATACATACGTTCACTTGTTTTTCGTTAGCCTCAAATACAGATTTTCAGAAGTGGTCTAGAGTCTATAGACTCTAGAATTAATAACTAACGAATTTTAATGAAAAATGAACTATTTCTACATATGAATTTTGTTAACTAAATTCACTTATTAATCCAAGATGCACGTGTAAACCAGATTGTAGCATTGATAGCAACGGTAAAAGGAAAAAACATACAACTGCCAAGTGCCAACTATAATTAATTAAAGAATTACAATAAACAAACATAATTAATAATGAATCAATACAATACAAGTGGCAATTTCTAAGACTTATGTTCATATTGTTTTCAAAACAAGTTTGGATCCTAAGACAACTAAATTTAATATTTTATGATCATAAAAATTCTCTCTCTAGACTTGTATGCGTTAGAAATTTTATTTTCTTGACAAAATTTGGGCTGTAAATTACGAAACTCAAATAAAAACCAAAATTGGCATCATCCATGTGCTGAAATTTCTCACAATGTCCTAAACGTCAAAGTTCCGTACAATAAGCATCAATTATGGAATGCAAAAAAGTTTCAAAAAGTCTATGATTAGGTGATTGAATTACTTTATTATCCAAGAAAGCATGCTACAACCCAAGAAATATCAATCACTGTACAATAATATTATGGACTCGTTATACAAGATCATACACATATACCATTATATTATATCTTGTTTGTTTAAAAATACGAGTCCCTTTATAAAGTAAGGATCTGATATTAAATAAATATCATATAGTATTAGTATTTATTTACAAGACCTAGACCCACCCGCAACATATGTGATCTAAGTACCATAATCGAATTTCATGAAGAATTCAAACAGTAAACTTGTGGACCGATAATTAAAGTGGAGTAGAAAATGAATGAACAAGTCCAAACTACGCTACCTATTTCCATTTAACAAAGTGCTCACAAATTAAAGTTTATTTATCTATAACTTAATGAAATCCATTTATGTGGTGGGAGAGAAATAATTATAAATGCGTGCAGTGGTTGACTAGTTTGATCCGATCCAACGGTTGCAAATACATGCAAACCAATCACGGATTTGTCCTTTTCCGTAAGACACCACACCACACCACACCACAAAAGAGATAAAGACCACTACCTTGTAGTTGTCCCATATATCATCATCCTCCCCTCCTTCCCTCCACACAATATGAAATTCATTTCGATTATTTAATTTCCTTCTTATTTTGTTCTACTATTCTATTTTCAATTCTTTCCTTACAAATGCAATTATAGAAATAGGAAGAAATATTGAATGAAATATTAAAATTATTTTGAAATAAATATGTGCCGATGCGGGCGATTTCATTATTATTGAATTACATACTAAGCTAGCTCAATTTTTATATATATATATATATATATATATATATTATATATATATATATATATTATATATATATATATATATTTTTTTTTTGAGAAGAAGCTCAGTATTTTTTTAGGGTCAAAATTTTAAATGCCCTGTTTGAAAATGAAGATGTGATAAATGCCCCATTTTTAATTTGAATGTGATAAATGCCCTCTTTTTTTAAATAATGAGTGTAGGGCCCACATTTTGTATCATGCGTGTGTTGAAACTTGGGCTGCTGACAAAGATTCTTGTTTTGCCTTTATTTCTGCTCATGCTGTAACATAATTTGACCGAGAATCTTGGGCAAACGACAAAACTAAACCCTAGCCCACCCTCACCTCATAATCTCATTCCACCGCCGACTCCCTCCACATTTCTTCCTTCTCACTTCACCGCCGCAGCACCTCGGAGCACTCCCACCGCCGACCAAAATTATTTCCTCCATTTCCGGCCACCATCCCCTGCCGACGACAACCATGCCCCACCTCTTGTGACGTTTGTGCCGCCACCTACACTCTCTCTCAAACCCTCCCCCTCCCATTGCAGCTCGCCAGCCGCCCCCTTTTCCACCGCCCCGTTGATCCACTTCCATAAACTCATTGCCGAGCCGTCTCACCGCCGAGCCCTCTCAACACCTCACCACCGCCGAGCAATTCCTCGGCGACCCACTCCCCACCTACATCCATAGCCCACAACTCTACTCCGACCCACTCCCCACCGTTCTCCCGTCGTCTCTGCCTTCGCCGTTGCTGCCTGCCGCCGGAGTAGCACGCCGCCCTCGCCGTCGCCGGATCATTGACAATGGCATACGATTCGGAGGAAGAACTCACCGACGAAATATTGGTGAGTTAAAAATAATTTACACTTCGGACGCCCCCACCGCCGCCAAACGTGGCCGGAAACTTCCCACCGCCAGCCGGAATAAATTCGACGTCGGCAGTGGAAATGTCCGGAGATGATGGTGGGGCGGTGGAGGTGCCCATAAAATGTATATAAATTGTTGTGAATTTTCAGCCACATTCACCGCCGGTGGAAGTCGCCGGAATATGCCCACCGCCGGCGACATGTTATTGCCGGCGGTGGGCATATTCTGGCGACTTCCGCCGGCGGTGAATGTGGCCGGAAAATCACGTTTTTTAAAACAATAATATTCATGAATTTTTTATTTTTATTTTATTTGTTTTACTTAAATTTCTTAAATTTTCGCATTCATTAATTGATTAGTTTAGTTTTATTTTTTTATTTTAGGCAATGTTTCATAATATTTGCAATTAATTAGTTAATAATTAGATTAGTACTTTCTTTATGATTAGATTAGCATTAGATTACTTCTTATAACAAAGCCCTTATTAGATTCGTATTTGTTTGCATGTAATTCGTGTATTTTATACAATTTATGAAGAATCTAATGAGATTAATAATGGGATGCAAAGTTTAGTGAAAATTAACAGCGGTTTAAATTGACTAAAAATGCAATCGAATTTAATTAACAAACTCCACTCATTTTTTTTCATGGAATAGAAAATATAAATTTAAAATAGGAACAATTTAAATAGGAACAAATCGTAACATATCATTAACTTAAGATTTCATAAAATAGAGAGACGAATTAAAGTATGTCAACTAAAACTATTGAATTTACAAGTACTAAAGCCTTAATTAATCATTTGTATATATACACTATGGAAATTAAACATGTAATTATAGATAAAATAATTCAATTCATAATAATATGGTATCCACCGCCGGCAAAAGTGGCCGGATCACCGGCGGTGGATACCATATTATTATGAATTGAATTATTTTATCTATAATTACATGTTTAATTTCTATAGTGTATGTATAGAAATGATTAATTTCGATTTTAGTACTTTTAAATTCAAGAGATGAAATTTAATTTCTTTAATTAATCTCTTAATTCATGAAATATTGTTGTTATTATTCATGTAATATATGTTTTGAGTTTAAAAAAATGATTCAATGCATAAAAACTTATCCACCGCCGGCAAAAGTGGCCGGATCTCTCCCACCGCCGGCGAAGGTAAAGGTGAGTAAAAATAGAGAATAGTACGTGAATTTATTAGATTAGTTCTTATAACAAATTTGTTATTAGATTTGTATCTTTTTTGCATGTAATTTGTGTATTTTATGCAATTTATGAATAATCTAATTTTTTTTTTATTTTTAATGAAAAAATAGGCTAAGCCCGCACCGGGATATCGTCGTCCACATTATATCAACACGCTAGCAAAGCCCAATACATGCTATTACATTGACCAGTTGGAGGGCATCAGGAAAGCATTGGACAATGTCGGGGGTAATGCTTTAGTGGACAGATTCAGAGAGGGACCTTTCGGTCATTTTATCGGTTGGAATCCAAAGAGGAGCTACGGGGGCGTACTAAACAGTATACTGTCTCGGGCAATTCATTCAAAGCATGGACTTTGGTTCCACATCGGTGGTCAAAATATAGAGTACTCCCACCGCGACCATGCCTTGATTACAGGATTGAAATTTGGGCCTACACCATTTGATCCTTGCCGTAGGCGTAATCCTAGGCATTCACGTGTTTGGCAAGTTGTTTGTGGAGGGGCAAACGAGAGCGCCAACACATTGCTTCGGATGCTAAGTCAAAATCCTAGCCCCTTTGTCGACCCGGACGGTGATATCCACTTGCGACTGGCGCACATGCTGATAGCAAATAATTTCCTTCTTGGCCACGATGCGCGAAAACCACCGTACAGTTGGCTATGGTTCTTGGCTGATGATATGCACACATTTATCGAATTTCCGTGGGGTGCATACACTCACAAGACTCTGCGGTATTATGTGAGAACGTTTGGTGGGACCGATACGAAATACCATTTTCGTGGTCCGGCGTGGGCGCTCATTGTATGGGGGTTTGAGATAATCCGAGGGCTCGGGCATGTAGCTGGGATGTTAGTGGCGGGTCATTTGTACCCCCGAGTTCTGAGATGGCATTACAGGGTATCGCTCAGACGTACGACTGATGAGGAGTTGTACACATTGTTTGATGAGATTCAGTATCTTCTTGAGAATGTAAGTGTCGAGCCACGTGAGGTTGAAACTCAAGGGTATCGCTCTGTAGATGTCGAGGGTTCTTACTCCGTAAGCTTTCGCGAGCCGGTGAACGCAGTGGAAGGCACACCAGAGATTACTGATGAGGCTCGTGATGGTTCACCGTTGCAATTTCCTATGCCCGATGATCCGACAACCTCCGGAGCCCGACCCAGAAGGAGCGCACGCAGTAGAGTGCCTGAGCATGTTCCCGATACCGGCATGGCCACCTCCCGACCGCATCGGGAAGCACGTGACACTGGGAAGCGTGTGTGGGAGTCATCTTCTACCAGCAGTGGTGGGCACCATCAGGATTCATCTTCTCGGCGTGAGCAGTTCAAGGAAATCATAGAGGAGGTGGTGGGGAAACATACCGATAAGATCATGGAAAAGCTGGAAAACGATAAGAAAGAGGTTAAAGCCGATATCAGAGCCACTGAGAATCAACTATTAGCGTTCATGAAAGACCTATTCGGCTGCATGTCCGCCCGTCGTTCGCCCCCGGTTTACGAGCCACGTCGTCGTAGCCCACCAATCGTTTCATCAGCTCGGGATTCGGGGGTAGACCTCCTTGAGCCTCGATCTACTGGGCATGTCGAGACGGTTGGCCTTCGTAGGGACACATCTCTCCCTATTTATACACATGATGCCACCACATCTGCAGCCGAGCTTATCTTCACTTCGATCTTCGGAGAGGTAGAATCTTACATGCAACTACGTTTTATTTTTTGCATTAATCTTTTTCTATAGATTCGTCTTTTTGAATTTAATATTTATGATCTGCACAGACGGCTCCCGTCACTACCGCGCCAACATCATCATACATTCCGTCATATGGAGTCCCCTATGAACCACCTTTAAGCTATGCTTATGAGCCGCCGCGGCATTCGATGTTGGAGTTCTCTACCTCCACACCGGACTTCTTGACATCGACGGCAGGGTTCTCGACTCCATCTGCACCATTCGTTACAACTCGGCAACCAAGTCGCAGATCTGCATCATCGGTGGATCTTGGCCAGGTACTCTTCGTAATTGTTTTTAAGTAATCAATTAAATAATCATGAGATACGGAGGTAACTGTTACTTGATGAGTATGAATTTTATTTTATTTAGTCTTCTAATTCAACTAAGAAGGCCAAGTCAAAGAAGGCAAAAAATACTCTTTTGAGGCCCTCATTCCCGGCTCCCCCACCGGATCAAATTGTCAAGTATTACAATCAATTCATGCGGAACGAAGACGCAACGGCGATTGCGGTGATGGAGGCTACTGAATTGGTTTCAGTATTTGATTTCAAGCAGATGTGTAGGGAGGGAATTGATTGGGATCCGCTGGTATGCAATTTGACATTTTAATTGAATTTAGCTTTACCTATATTTATGATGATCTACCGTATTTATTCGCATTTTCTCACCCTTATCCACATGTCGTGCGCAAATGTTTAACTTGGCCATGATGACATTTCGCACCCGGCTTAGGAGCGGTGTTCAGTTGTA
The DNA here is from genome assembly GCA_001642375.2 of Mentha longifolia. Classification (NCBI taxonomy): domain Eukaryota; kingdom Viridiplantae; phylum Streptophyta; class Magnoliopsida; order Lamiales; family Lamiaceae; genus Mentha; species Mentha longifolia. The sequence goes on from CM038117.1 coordinate 24,463,239, forward strand.
CCCAGATTTTGGAAACGGACGAACCATCGTATGCAATCTGGATGTCATGGTAATTTTTTTTTTGAATTAGTTAAACTTTTTGACATTTATATAGTTAATTATAAATTTTACTTTCTTATGATTTAGGTGGAATTAAAATCCGAATATGAAAAGCTAAAATCAAGAGCAATACATGAGTTTGCTAGCAGAAACTTGGCAGAAATTGATCAGGTCGTCACTTCGATGTGGGTACCCGGGCCAGAATTGTGTCAAATCGTAGAGGGTCAAGAGGTCCCTTATAAGACACCTAACTGGTGGAAAGCAGATAAGGTAACAATCTCATTTCACATTCAATTTTATTAATTTAAAATTTATATTTATTAAGACTCCCTATATAATCTTTTTTTTTTTTTTTTTTATACTTGTATTAGATTTCATCCCTTGGATTGTTTCCGATGAGCGATACATTTTCGTCATCATCGACCTGCGCACAAAACGAATAATCGTGCAGGATCCATTAGATCGAGGCGCATAAACGCTGGATGAGATACGTCCCTTGATCACTATGGTACCAATTTGGGTTAATAACACAATGTATTGGAGGATGAACGAACTAGGGTTGAAGATCGATGACAAGGTGTTTCATGTGACTTTTTACCCAGTTTCGGGCCTGATTAAGTATCCACAACTCAAATGTAGCGGTCCGGTCGCTTGCATGAATTTGGAACGAACCATCAGTGGGTGCCCTGCGCTAGAAACGAGGGCTGCAGCCGTGACCGACTACCGAAAGATTACTGCTCAGAGGATTTTTGGGCATGCTAGAGCATCTGATTTCGAACGTTAGCTTTATTTCTATTCTAAAATTGATCCAAAATTGTTGTTTTTATTTTTATTTCTATTCTAAAATTGATCTAAAATTGTTGTTTTTATTTTTATTTCTATTCTATATGTTTATATATCGATGTTTGTAGTCAGGAAAGAAATATAAAATGACAAGTTAACAAGACATAATCTTAATACAATCGATTCACTCTAAACACTAATCAGCTAGATTCGGGCAATCTGCTGGTTTGTGATCTGTAAGGTCGCAATGACGACATCTACGACCACGACGACAAGCGCGACGACGACCTCCACCGCGACCACGTACTCGTTCAGCTCCTCCCGGGATCCTTGACTCTCTCGGTCTACCCGGCAGACGAATCCTTAAGTTGGGCAGGACTTTCATACTTTTGACATCGGGCGGTAGTATCCACTGCGACTTCATAGGAACTTGATAAATTAGCGTCTTGTAAGTTTCGACATATGTTGTCCTCCTGTAATAGTGTGCAATGTATTGTTGGACATCACGTCCATGTGCACTGAGATAACACAAATTAATCAGTTAATAATAAAGGAAAAACTGTATAGTGGATCGTTAAGTAATCGAAAAAAAACTCACGTCATTGCCGCAATCGCATGCGCACAAGGGAGACAATCAGTCTGCCATTTACTGCATTGACAAAGAAGCCCATCTAGGTCCACATGCACTGTCCTCCCAGGTGTGACCACTCTGTAGTGAGCATGATCATCAATCTGTGTGGCGGTATACTCGTGGGATCGTTCCAATTGCACACAGACTTTCCGCCGGGCCTCCACTGTTATTGGATGACTGTCGTTTCGGGCCTTTGTTCGGCAGTCAGTGAACCAGCGGTCAATTACGATCCGCACAGCATCTAGACAAGCACAGATTGGCAGGCATCGCGCCCACAAAAGGGACTTATTGAATGATTCCGCAGCGTTAGATGTCATGTTGCTAAACCGTCGAACAGGGCACATACATTTGGACCACTTCTCTACTCCGAGTTCAATCAACTCTCGATATGCTGCACGTGCCTCTCGTTGAAGTGTTGCCATGATGGTGTCAAAAACTTTCTTATCATACGTGTAAGCAGCTCGCTGGAAGTAGGCGCCAACTTCGGATCCGTAGCCCAACATTTTTTTACTAAGATGATAATAGCATAACCCGTGGTGGGCTTCCGGAAACACTTCGGCTACTGCATGTATTATTGATGCGTGCTGGTCCGACACGAACAACCAATCACGCATTGCCCCATATGCCGTCCTAAGAGCTGTCATGAACCAAGTCCATGACTCGTTGTTCTCGATCGGTCCTATACCGTATGCCAAAGGGAACAACTGCTCGTTCGCGTCCTTCGCCACAGCTACAAACATTGTGCCACAGTTCTTTCCCTTCAGATGCGTGCCATCTACACAGACCACCGGCCTAAGACACTTTGATCTGTAAGCATGTCGAGATGCAGCTAACGCAACGAATATGTGTCTGAATCGCTCGTCCGGGCCGAGGTCAATCTCGGTTTTCGTGCCCGGGTTTGACATCTTCAACATGTGGAGATAACCGGGTAAGTCCTCGAAGGATTCCGTAAATTTGCCGTATATCATCTCGATTGCACAATTCCGCCCCTTCAAGCAGACATCGTAGCTGGCATCGATGCCGAACATCGCACGAAGCTCGTTTTGAATTATTTTTGGTTTCATAACCTCTGAATCACGCATAATTTTTTTGGCAAAAAATGCCCCAATTACCTTCGAATGGACTTTTCTACAAACCACGTTTGTTATGCCCACCTCGTCGCACGTGTGTTGCAGGCGTATTTTTTTAACCGTCCAAGGCCCGCCGAAGCTTGTTGCGCGTAAATGGAAGTGACACTCTTGTGATAACTTGCATTTCAACACCACTCGCGTAGTATCAGATTTCTTCACCTTGTATTCTTTCCTCCTCTCCAAATGCCACAAACCGACTGCAATACCGATCTCTGCCTTCGTATAGTAAACGGCATTTACGGCCAAATCTTCGATATTAAGGTTCTCATCGTGGAAAACTGCTGATGATCCAGGCTCAAGCGGGACCATCGGAACCAACCAATTGCTCATGTGATCGGTATCAGTATCTACCTCCGGTTGATCCGTGTTTGACTCTGGATACATCATATCTAACAGTTTTTGCATCCCGCCTTCCTCTTGTATCCATGCCGTCCACTCAGCAAACAAGGCCCTGTTCACGGTCCTATCACCGGTATATAAATTCGACTCGCCTTCGCTCTCAGAGCTCTCCTCCGTTTCAAGATCATAATTTTCATCCTCCTCGTCATCGTCATCGTCAAATAGAGACGGTTCAGTTCGACCCTCCTGAGCACCGTCGACCGTACGATTGAGGTCCGGGATAGTATCTTGAAATGAATCAAATCCGCTGTTGATCAGTGGGTGATAGACGTTCTCCGTCCAGTCTGTAGAAGTTGCAAATCTCCGTATCAGCTCGAGCTCCGCCTCCAAATTTCCGGTGCCATCGGTATCTTGACCGAATGACCCTGTGTACGGGTCATCATGGTTGATTGTAGGGACATATGAAGATGATGCTCCCTCGCTCGAAGACACGTACACTGTTGGAAATGAATCTGTACGGCACAACCAATTAAGTTGTTGATCGGTTCTGAGACGCGATTTAACAGTCCGTCTGTGCTCCGACATCGTCAGATAGAAAATATCATAAGCAGTGCCCAAGGGATTGCAGTAGAGAGATATATGATATTGCAGGTTGTCTATCGAAATTGCATCTCTGGATAGGGGGACATCTAAATATGTGTCACCATTATAGTTACAATCTGTCCAATAGCCTCCGTAAATGACCTTAACGTACTCGAAAGTCATCTGTAATAAAATAAAATTTAAAAATATGCATATGTTAGATAGTAATAATTTTTTAAAATTGTAACATATCATTAACTTAAGAGAATTAAAGTAGGTCAATTTAAAATATTGAATTAAACAATACTAAATCCTAAATTATTCATTTAAATATATATAATATGACAATTAAACATGTAGTGATAGGTAAAATAATTCAATAAGAAATAATATAGTATTCACCGCCGGCTAAAGTGGCCGGAAATATCCCACCGCCGGCGAAACAAGGCTGCCGGCGGTGAGAGAGATCCGACCATTTCCGCCGGCGGTGAATAGTGTATTATTGATCTAATCATTTTTTTACACTCAATTAATGTACTATGTTCAATTTAACAACAACATTTCATCAATTAAGAGATTAATTAAAGAAATTAAATTCAAACTATTATTTAATCAAGTACTAAATCCTAAATTAATCATTTAAATATATATAATATGACAATTAAACATGTAGTGATAGGTAAAATAATTTACTAAACAATAATATAGTATTCACCGCCGGCTAAAGTGGCCGGAAATATCCCACCGCCGGCGACACAAGGCTGCCGGCGGTGGGAGATTTCTGGCCACTTTAGCCGGCGGTGAATAGTGTATTATTGATCTAATCATTTTTTACACTCAATTAATGGACTATGTTCAATTTAACAACAACATTTCATCAATTAAGAGATTAATTATAGAAATTAAATTCAAACTATTATTTAATCATGTACTAAATCCTAAATTATTCATTTAAATATATATAATATGACAATTAAACATGTAGTGATAGGTAAAATAATTCAATAAGCAATAATATAGTATTCACCGCCGGCTAAAGTGGCCGGAAATATCCCACCGCCGGCGAAACAAGGCTGCCGGCGGTGAGAGAGATCCGACCATTTCCGCCGGCGGTGAATAGTGTATTATTGATCTAATCATTTTTTTCCACTCAATTAATGTACTATGTTCAATTTAACAACAACATTTCATCAATTAAGAGATTAATTAAAGAAATTAAATTCAAACTATTATTTAATCAAGTACTAAATCCTAAATTAATCATTTAAATATATATAATATGACAACTAAACATGTAGTGATAGGTAAAATAATTCACTAAGCAATAATATAGTATTCACCGCCGGCTAAAGTGGCCGGAAATATCCCACCACCGGCGACACAAGGCTGCCGGCGGTGGGAGATTTCCGGCCACTTTAGCCGGCGGTGAATAGTGTATTATTGATCTAATCATTTTTTTACACTCAATTAATGGGCTATGTTCAATTTAACAACAACATTTCATCAATTAAGAGATTAATTAAAGAAATTAAATTCAAACTATTATTTAATCAAGTACTAAATCCTAAATTAATCATTTAAATATATATAATATGACAACTAAACATGTAGTGATAGGTAAATTAATTCACTAAACAATAATATAGTATTCACCGCCGGCTAAAGTGACCGGAAATATCCCACCGCCGGCGACACAAGGCTGCCGGTGGTGGGAGATTTCCGGCCACTTTAGCCGGTGGTGAATAGTGTATTATTGATCTAATCATTTTTTCACACTCAATTAATGTACTATGTTCAATTTAACAACAACATTTCATCAATTACGAGATTAATTAAGGAAATTAAATTTAAACTATTATTTAATCAAGTACTAAATCATAAATTAATCATTTAAATATATATAATATGACAATTAAACATGTAATGATAGGTAAAATAAAATTCTCACCTCACTAATTGTTGAACACCTCTTTTGCAGTCTGTTTCCAGCCAACATTTTCTGGCTTCACTTCGATTCTAGAATAATTCACGTAATGAAGTTTATAATGTTAATTATCATGTACTAAACCTTAATTTATTGAAGAATTGCAGCTTACAAAATAAATTATTACCTCACTAATTCTTGAATGCCTCCTTTTGCAGTCAATTTCCGACCAAACTATTCTTGCTTCACTTCTATTCCGAACGAACCTTTTCTCCTTCACTTATCTTACACACTTTCAAAATAATTACATGCGAATATTTTTTTTTTTCCCTCTGATGGATAATTGAAATTTTTTACGTGTTTATGTAGTGTTTATGTATAGTATATATAGTGGAGATTGTTCAATAGCATAGGATAATACCTTCTTCGAATATTAATTCAAATACAGTTCCTACTTTAATAGAGAGCATGCATGACAATTTTTCATGCATGTGTCGAGTCGAGGACCCGGACCTGAGTCGAGTACGGACGCATGCATGCATAGTAAATTCATATTAAAGTAAAAGCAAGAAAAAAATGATAATATCTTACCGACAAATAACCTAAGTGGACCCCAATTTTATATTTTTTTAACAAAAGGGGCATTTTTAACATATCTATTAAAAAAAGGGTAGATTCAACATCTACAATTAAAAAAGGGACAATTATAATTATTAAGACATTTTTTAAGTTAATTTCACCGTACACAGAAACAGAAGTATATATACTGTAGTCTTTAGAGAGAGAAGATGGATGTACGTAAACGTATGGGGGAGCAAGTTGCAAAAGAGAGAGTTGACTGAAAGGTGTGTAGTAAAAGTCAACCCTTTAGAGTTTGAAAATTATACCACTACTAGTACTACTGTATTAATTGCATTGGCTGGTAGTAGTAGTACCTAATAGCTCTCTCAGCCAGCTTCTCGTGACGCCAACTCCAACACACGTAGGAATTGAACAATTTTAACTCATTACTCTTTCTTTACTTTATTACCCATTTATGGTTTTTCTCTTTTTTCCTTTCTATTTCTTCACTTCACACTTCACACCTCCCTATTCAATTTTTTTTTAAATTTCTATTTTCTCTTCTTCTTTTTCTTTTTCTTCTTCTTCTTCAATCTTTGCCTTTTCTTCTTGAGGAGAGGAGGATATTGATGGGTTCTTGCTGCAGTGCCCGAATACGAGCTCACCATAGTCCTCGAAGAGATGGTTAGTGGATTAATTCCACCTTTCGATCTTCTTCTTCTTTGGTCTTTCTCTGTGTGTGTGTGTGTGTGTGTGTTTATGGTTGTTTTTCTTGAGTTTTCTAGAAGTAGAAGATGAATAGGGACTGAGTTTTTCATATTTGGTGGTTTGGAATATTGTTTATTTCCGGTGGTGGTTTTTCTTGAGTTTTGTGCTAGTCATTTTTCATATTCCTTTGTTTGAAAGGAGAATCTGCACCTCAAAATTTATAGTTTAATGTATTTACTTATAATGTCTACGTTTAGTCTAGATGCTACTGGATTTTCACCTTCCAATGATGTCTTCTTGTGTGTGTGTGTGTGTGTGTGTGTGTGTGTGGGTGTGCGCGCGCGCTTGTCTCTCTGTGACTGTGTTGTCACTTGTATCTGTGTATGAACTATGAAGATGAACAGAGTATTCAAAAGTTTTTTATTCCCTAAGTTTGATTTAAATATGTTGTTCATGAAAAATGTTATAGTAATCATTTCCAAAATTAAGCTAAGAAAAATCTCATTCTTTTTTTTTTTTTTTTTTAATTTTTTTATTTTTAATAAAGACACCATATTAGCATGACCTTTTGCACTAGTAATCTGCACCTCCTAATGTTAAAATGATGCCTTTTCTCATTACACCTCAAGTCGAACTTGATGTTACTGTTAGTGTGATGTGAAATTAATTGATGCGAATGTCACTATTAAATCGGTCAACTATGGAAGAAACAGAACAGAGATGCTGTCTGAATCGATTATCTAGAGATAGTGAACTAGTTATTCTTGATGAATTGGCATTGCTATCCAATACTTTGATGTCTAATTTTGTATATAACATGTAAATTTCCCAAGCAGGGCCAAGTTCTAGATATGCTAGTTTCGATGGAAGGGAGACGAGCAGTAGGCGTTCGTCTTCCTCAGTGCCATTAACTCCTAGAAACGAGGGTGATATTTTGGACACAGGGAGTTTGAAGAGCTTCGGATTCAATGATCTTCGAATAGCTACTAGGAACTTCCGCCCCGACAGTGTGTTAGGGGAAGGCGGATTTGGTAGCGTCTTCAAAGGTTGGATCGATGAGAATACTTTCAAGGCTGCAAAGGCAGGGACAGGAATGGTGATTGCTGTGAAGAGACTGAATCAAGAAGGTCTCCAAGGCCACAAGGAATGGTTGGTTAGTATTAGTACTCTATGATTTTTGAGTTTTTTCTTTATTATGAATGGTGTTGAAGTTTGCAAACCTTTCCTGCTTGGGCAGTAGTACAACCTTAATCAAGATCGTCTGATTTAGTACACTTTGAACTCTTCAATTTCAACTATGGTTTTCTTTGTTTGAGGAATTGTGGATATTGCAACCTTAATCAAGAATGTCCGATTTAGTAAACCCTTTATCATCTTGAATTTTAACTATGGTTTTCTGTGTTTGAGGAAATGTGAAGGATTGTCCAAATCTTTTTCTTTCTTAGGTTTTGGTATCTTAATAAAAAATGACTAATTTAGTACATTTTGTCCTCTTGAATTTCAATTATGATTTTCTTCGTTTGAGGGACTGTTGGATTTCACCCTCTTGAATCAAGTATGTCTTATTTTACATTTCACCTTCTTGAATTTCAACTAGAATTTTCTTTGTTTATGACTTTGAGTTGGATTTTTCAAATCTTTTCTTTCTTGGATAGTGCAGTGCAGCCTTAATTAAGTATGTCTGATTTTTGCACTTTGTCCTCTTGAATTTCAATTATGATTTTCTTTGTTAGAGGGATTTTTTTAGAATTTTGCAAATCATTTTTCTTTCTTGGAAGAATGTCTGATTTCGTGTGTTTCGTCCTTTGAATTTCAGACAGAAATCAATTTTCTAGGGCAGCTACACCATCCCAATCTAGTGAGACTGGTCGGTTATTGCTTAGAGGATGAACACAGACTTCTTGTTTACGAGTTCATGCCTCGTGGCAGCTTGGAGAATCATTTATTTAGAAGTGAGTAACATCGATTTCGTACAAGCATAGATAGATACTCTTGTTTGTCATATCAAACTTATTTTTTGCAATGTCGATGAATATATAGGGACCTCGTATTTCCAGCCATTGTCATGGGATCTACGCATGAAGGTCGCTCTCGGTGCTGCAAAGGGACTTGCATTTCTTCACAGCCCTGTAGCCAAAGTTATATATCGCGATTTCAAGGCCTCCAATATCTTGCTCGACGCTGTATGTGTGCTTATTATCAATGATAATTACTATATATTCTAGTAAAAATCGTACAGTTTACTTACATATTTTGCTGATTCATGTACTTACAGAGCTACAACGCAAAGCTTTCCGATTTTGGATTGGCCAAAGACGGGCCACTCGATGGCAGAAGCCATGTTTCTACAAGAATAATGGGCACTTATGGCTATGCAGCTCCAGAGTATATGGCCACAGGTATATATAAATTTTCAATAAATTCTGGAGCTACGTTAAATTCGTTTCCATTGTTGAAGTCCTTCCCTAAATTCTTCCATTGACTTGTCATAAGCCAAGAAATTCATTTAAATTATTACTAGTTGTGATCTTAGGTTTGATTTTCTTGTGTAGGCCATCTAACTGCGAGGAGCGATGTGTACAGTTTCGGTGTTGTTCTCCTAGAGATACTGACAGGTAGGCGCGTGCTGGACAAGAACCGGCCCCACGGTGAGCAGAACCTCATCGAGTGGGCGAGGCCTTACCTAGCAAGCAAAAGACGAGTGCTTCGCGTGATGGATGCTCGTATAGAAGGGCAGTACACACCACGCGGGGCTTTGAAAGCTGCAACGCTAGCCGTAAAATGCATAGCCATGGAGCCCAAGTATAGGCCTACGATGGACGAAGTCGTGAAAGCCTTAGAGCAACTTCAAGACACAGGTATTGCTAGGAGCGAAGAGGGTCCGACTCAGAGACACGTACGCCTTACGCAGCCGGAGAACTTGAGGCGAAAAGCTGCTTCCTATCCGAGGCCGTCTGCCTCCCTTCTTGCTGTTTGATCGGAACGGGGGGAAGATGCAATCTCTCTTAAGAGGGTGGCTGAATTAGTCGACTGATTCTTTGATTTCCGGGATTTCAGCCTCGAAAATGTTGAGATTGTGCGATCAAGGATGAATTGGCAAAGGTTTCCTGAATATCTCTGCAAATTGAAGGACCGATTTTGCTAGTCGGGCAATTGCTATCAATGGCATTTTTCGGAAATTTTGGCGGGAAAATTGATCAACGAACATTTATTGTACAATTTGCAGTGATCAGATGGGATGCAATTAGTCTTAAAGTTGCTGTAAATTTGGGATACTAAAGACCTAAGTCGACTAATAGTGAGCTAGTTTAGTCATTCCATGAACTTATTTTTTCACCATTGAAACGTGGATGTAAATGTACTTGGTTGAAATTGCACTTTGAGAATTATTGCATATAAAGTGTGGTAGTTCCCATTCTATATAGTTTTTGGTGGAAGTTTCACAATTGCTTACATCTCGAAATTGAACTTAACACCGGTCCCAAAAACTTTTACGTTGTTACACTTCATTTTTTTGGCAAAAATTAGAAAGTAAAGCACCCAATTAACAAAAAATTAGGGACCACTAATTGGGCCCTTATTTTTTTTAATTAACCCTCTAAACCTAGCTCTCACCTAGCCAACTCTCTCTCCATCGTCTCTCTATTCCCTTTGTTCTTCATCACCTCCCCATCCTCTTCCCACTCTCTCTCTTGAGTGCAGCGGCCTCCTAGCGAACAAGAACAACGGCGGATCCGGCGACCTCTTGAAGGAACCGATCAGCGAAGAACGATTCATGCGCCGAAGGATTCGTTTTCGGTTATGATTAATTCGATTCAATCCTATCATGCTCCTATGAATTAAATACAATCATAGGGTGTTTAATCGATATACCTCTTGGTTTTCGTGTGAGAGCTCGCTTGAAGATCTTCTGATCTGTTTCCCTGCTCGAATCCGATGTTGGATGGACAACACGCTACGAATTCAGCCACGGAAGAAACTTGCACATGTCATCTCTCAGCCTTGCTGCTGCCGCCGTGCTCTCTCTCTCTAACACTTAAACCTAGCCTCTCTTGATTATGAGATCAATATGTTATGTATCTAGAGGCATTAAGTGAATATATATAAAAGGAGAATGGGCTTAAGTTGCAGTCTTGGCCCACAGACCAAGACATGGCCGTCCATCATCATCTTAGGCGTCCCACACTGGGCTTTGATGATGATCAGACCTTTCTTCCTTAACTGTGGCCTATTGAGCTTATTGGGCTAGACCAGAGATCTACTAGCTGATAAAACTGCGCCTCCCAATGTTCTGAATTCTCTATATTCAGCCCAGAATAAAATTCAGATCATAAGTATTAAAACATTCCACTAGAGTAATAATACTGAACTACCTGTTTTATCCCTGTTGAGCTCAGAGCTAGTATTAGACTTAAATCACCCCCGTATTTAAGATATCTTACATCCGTTAATTAATCTAAAGCTTCTGACTGCTTTTGTTAATTAACTTCTTATTTAATTCCTAAGTAGTACCATTCATTCCTTATTCATCATACTAGAACTCAATCCACCTGCAGGGTTTAGTATGATAATCCTTAATGAATTCCTCAGGGGATGTAATCAACCCTTTTTACCAGGATACGGTGCTCTATTGTAGTTGCACTAAAGATCGTACTAGTTATAGTTGTTACCCAAGATACGGGTCATATTGGATTGCAATGATTGAACCCTCAGCCATGGTAAATCAAAGTAACAGACTACAACTATACACCCTTAGTCACTCAATTAGAGTTAAGGTGTTACGTTAAATAACATTTAAGTCCCCGAGGTCTTGATTCTTCTACTTAGGTCAGAATAGAGGAATTCACCTCACCGTGATCCTATCAATACGATCAACGTACTAGCATAAACAAGTAACCAAGACAAGCTACTTATCTATTTATGCTACAGTCTATACCGATAGTTATATCCAAAACTATCTCAACTGTGATAACTGTTTATATCTCAAGAGACACCGGCTACTACGGTCTTCCGTGATCTACTACACACCACATAGCCTATAACTTTGAGATAATGGATAGATGTTTAATGCTTAACAAACAATTCATACATAATCAGATAGGAAATTATTAGTGAAATATGGAACCACATGTATACAAGCTAAAAGGCCTGCTTTCTAGTATACATATCTATCAATCTCCCACTTATACTAAAGCAAACTTTTAGTATACAATGTGACAATAGGCAAGTGTTTATATCTAGCATCTATTACACATCTTCTCCCACTTATACTCAAAGTTTAATTATGTGGGAGGCTCCGCAGCCCTAATCCATCGACATGCTTGTCAAAAACCTTGGCTGTCAAGCTCTTTGTGAATGGATCCGCCAGATTATCCGCTGAAGGGATTTTCTTCACTTCTATATCACCCCGTTGTACGAAATCTCGCATAATATGGTACTTTCTGTCAATGTGTTTACTCGCCTTGTGAGCTCTGGGTTCCTTACAGTTTGCAACCGCACCAGAATTATCGCAATACACCGCGATACATTTGGGCAAACTCGGGACCAGATCTAGCTCATGAAGGAAGTTCTTGAGCCACACAGTCTCTTTTGCAGCCTCACAAGCAGCTACATATTCGGCTTCCATGGGGAGTCAGCGATGCACTTCTGCTTCACACTCCTCCAAATGATAGCTCCACCTCCCAAGGTGAACACATAACCGGTGGTAGATTTCCTCTCATCTCGATCAGCCTGGAAGTCTGAGTCCGTATACCCTCTCGGGATCATCTCATCGGACCGGTAAGTCAGCACATAATCCCTTGTCCTCTTGATGTACTTCAAGATGTGCTTTACCGCCGTCCAATGTCCCTGACCAGGGTTAGACTGATATCTTGCCACGTATCCCACGGCATAACAGATATCCGGTCTTGTACATAGCATTGCATACATGAGGCTTCCAACCGCTGAAGCATATGGTACAGCCTTCATGTCGTCTATCTCCTTTTGTGTCTTTGGACACATCTCCTTCGATAGAGCGATGCCATGCCTGAAAGGAAGAAATCCCTTCTTGGCATTTTGCATGCTGAAACGGGCGATCACAGTATCAATATATGAAGCTTGGCTTAAGCCTAACATCTTCTTCTGGCGATCTCTGAACACCTTGATCCCTAAGATGTAAGCAGCTTCTCCCAAATCCTTCATCTTGAACTGTTCAGACAACCAACCCTTTACGCCTGATAACACGTTCACATTGTTGCCAATGAGAAGTATGTCATCTACGTACAGTACTAAGATTACCACGCTTCCATCCGCACTGAAACTGTAAACACAACTCTCGTATGAACACTAAATAAATCCATAAGATTTGATCACACTATCAAAACGTATGTTCCAGGATCTCGAAGCTTGCTTAAGTCCGTACAAAGACTTCTTGAGCTTCCATACGAGATGCTCTTGGCCTTTAGACACATAACCTTCAGGTTGGCGCATATAAATATGCTTATCTTTCTCAAGATAACCATTCAAGAACGCAGTCTTGACGTCCATCTGCCAAACCTCTAGGTCTAAATGTGCTGCCATGGATAAGATAGTTCTAATGGTTTTAATCATGGCGACCGGCGAAAATATTTCCTCATAATCTATGCCCTCACGCTGAGTGCATCCTTTCGCCACCAATCTAGATTTAAAGGCCGTAACCTTTCCATCAGAATCTCTCTTTCTCTTGTACACCCACTTGCAACCGATGGCCTTCTTGCCATCTGGTAGCTCCGCAAGGTCGTACACATCCATGTCTACTATGGATTCGATCTCAGCATCCATAGATTCTTGCTAAGAATCCGCATCTCCGTCCTCCATTGCCTCATTGTAAGTCCAGGGGTCGGTCTCTTCATGTTCAAGACCAGCGAGAATATCAGTGGACTCGCCTAGAAACATGAACCGATCGGGTTGACGAACAACCCTCCCACTGCGACGAGGCACCGGTGGAACTTCAGTGTCGGAAATCGGTGCAGTTACTTGTGGTACATCCTCTTGTACACTTGGCTGAGTTGGATCACTGGCTGCCTTTGCTCTCAACTCATAGAGCACAATATCACTCCTTGCCAGGTGCTTACTTATATAGTCCTCCTCTAGGAATCGGGCATTAGTGCTCACAATGACCTTCTGATCCTGAGTACCATAAAATTAGCCACCTTTCGTTCCTTTCGGATATCCAATAAACAGCCTAACCTCAGTTCTAGAACCTAATTTATCGGCCTCCTTATTCAGCACATGTGCTGGACTTCCCCAAAGCCGAATATAACCCAAGCTGGGCTTGCGCCCTGTCCATAATTCGGAAGGAGTTTTACTTACCGATTTAGAAGGTACTAGATTGAGGAGATAACCTGCTGTTTCCAGGGCATATCCCCAAAACAAAATTGGCAGAGGTGCATAGCTCATCATCGATCTAACCATCTCTAAAAGAGTTTGATTTCTTCTCTCAGCTACACCATTCTGTTGGGGTGTTCTTGGTGTAGTCAATTGGGACGTAATCCCATTTTCTGACAGATAAGTCTTGAACTCAGTGCTGAGGTACTCGCCACCACGATCAGATCGTAATGACTTGATACTTTTACCTAATCTCTTTTCCACTTCCGATTTGAACTCTTTGAACTTGTCAAAGCATTCGGACTTGCGGCGAAGTAGGTAAATATAACCGTATCTTGAGTAATCGTCAATGAAAGTAGCGAAGTACTCGTAACCTCCTCTAGCTTGTGTTGACATCGGTCCACACAGATCAGAATGAATCAATTCCAATAACTCTGAAGCTCTATTTCCTTTGGCTTTGAAAGGTCTAGTCACCATCTTTCCTTCCAAACAAGATTCACATGTTGGTAATGTATCTATTTGGAATCATTCCAAAATACCATGACTAACCAACCTTTGAATCCTCTTTTGGTTGATGTGACCCAATCGTAAATGCCAAAGATATGTTTGATTCATTTGAGAAGAACTCTTTCTCTTTTTAGGGTTTGATGATGAGATTGCATTATTTGAAGAAGAAGGTGCATTTATTGGACAATTTATAGTATAGAGAGAACCATATAATGTACCAGAAATGATAATCTCATTGTTCTTCATGATAGAAACACGACTATCAAAAACTACTGAGTAACCATCGTCATAAAGTTTCGAAACAGAAATCAAGTTTCGCCGAAACACCGGCATATATAAAACATCCCTCAAAACAAAAATAAAATGTCCAAAACTAAAATGAAAATCTCCAATTGCGATAGCTGCAACTCTCGATGCATCGCCCATGGAGATGGTAATCTCGCCCTCACTCAGCTCCCTTTTCTGCAGAAAACCCTGCAAGGTGTAACATACATGGTCAGTTGCGCCCGTATCTACTACCCAAGTCTGGGTAGAACTAGCAGCTAAACATGTTTCAGTTACAAATGAGTGAGACGTACCTCCATTCTTCTTCTTTAGAGGGCAGTCAGCCTTCCAATGTCCCGTCTTGTTGCAGTTGAAGCACCTTCCTTTCCATTTCCCTTTCTTGACGCCGCCAGTAGCCTTGACATTACCTTTCGGCTTGATGTCATTCCCGGCCCCCATGATCTCGGCACCCCTCTTGCTCCCACTGAGCAAAGCCCTCTGCTTTCTGTTGTTTCTGATCCTCTCTTCCACATCTTTCAATGTTAGAGTGCATCCCAACTGTTTTTCCGCAACTTTGACCGCTGCGGAATCCAACTTAATGTTGGGCATCTTGTCATCATCAAAGATGTCCTCGAGAGTCTCGATCATACTGGATGCAGTAATCAAATGGCCTACCATATACTGCATCCCAGCCGACAGTGAAGACATGACAATTTCTCTTGCTTTGTCATTCGCTTCATGCCATTTCTTATGATCGTCTCTATCTTTATGAGATGACCTTTCAGTGAGAGTAGGAGGGGCAGGAAGTGCGAGCACATCAGTGTACTCGCCATCAACTAGGACAACTTCGAGATTCTTTCTCCACTCCAAAAAGTTGGAGCCATCGAAAGGACTCGAAGTGAGAACATTAATCAACGGGCCTAAAGTCATATCTGAAAATAATAAACACGTAGACACTCGTAAGAAATGAGTAAGCATAAATTCGTAACGTAAATATTGTAACCTTTTGATAAACCAATATTTAACGAAACCTTCAACAGCCCATGTAACGCCGACCGCAAGCCACGTTCGTGTGGACGTTTACGTTCTCGTTACTTGACCAGATCAAGGATCTTTAATTTTATTCTCTAGCCAACCTTATTTCCTTATGACAAATAAAATTAATAGTTGAACCTCACTAGACCATATTAATTAAGAAAGGGACTCCGTTGGGGAGTTGTATCATAATTAATATCTAAGCTATTAACCATAATTTTAGCTTAACTCAGAAAATTCAACCATTTTCTTTAAGCTATCTTTGTTTTTAATCAAAACTCTAGAGAAATCCGTAGTTACTATTTTAAGCAAGCCACGTTAGTGTGGACGCTTACTTAAAATGACTCCCACTACTCATTTTGATTAAAACATTTTTGTTAAGAAATCTTAACTCTAGTGAACTTATTTCGATAAAATGTGCAAGCCACGTTCGTGTGGACGTTTACACACTTTTACCGAAACTTCACATTAAGATCAAATTATGGAGGTCTTAACATTTTTAATAAAATGTTTTTATCCACTTAGTATTTTTCTTTCAAAAGGTTGTCGACATGCTAGATCATGTTGTCACATAACCCTAAACATAATTTTCTAAACACAGCAAATAAACATGCTCGCAAGAAAATTAATCATGCTTATATTGACAATCCTAAAACATGCTCGACTATGCGCAATTTATTCAACTTGACAGGCAAAACATGCTAATTTAAATTTAAATTGCATCCATAGCATGCTTTGATAAGAAAAACGAGATAAAAACAAAAATAAAACTCGCTTTTCGTGGTGTGACTACTCCTGTCTAATCTATTCTATTACAATAATAATAAAATAAATTCCGGAACAGGCTCCGGTCTTCAAAATCCGTCGTCTCGATCTCCCGTTCCATTCCGAAAAATAAATAAATTATTAAATAATTTATTATCTAATTTTTCTAAAATTTTCGGACCGAGCTGACCGAACCGGGCCGACACCATACGACCCGAAGCTCTCGCCCTAGCCCAAACTGCGTCCGATCTGCTGAGCTCGTAATGAGCAAGCTCAAGCCGAGCTCACCCGTCGAACTCGAGCCCAGCTCGAACGCTCAGAAGGGCTGCCGAAGTGACCTCGCGCACAGCGAAGTCGTTGCCGATCTCAGCCCTTCGTCCACCTCGTACGCTGACCACCAAACTCACGACGAGCAGGCCCCGAAGCAGACCCACCTCGTCGCACCCGAGCCCAGCCTCGTACGAGCAGAGGCTCAGCCGTTCGCGCACAGACGCACATGCCTGAATCGCGATTTGCAATCGGTCAGCTGAGGCTTCGCCGCCGATCGCCACCTCCGTTCTTCTGCTGCTGCTATGTTGTCGACTTGTTCAGCTGCTGCTCCTCGTCCAGACTTTCACCGCCGCCAGGATCACCGCCGTCGATCTGCAGCAGATTCACGGCTGAAACCCTAAATAGGGTTTCGCCGTGATTTTCCCCGCTGCCGACGATCTGCGGCGCTGCAGCTCCCGTGGTCGACTGCTGCTGTATCGAGTCCATGTCTGGGCTCTTCAGCAGCTTTCCTCGAACCACCATGCACGCCGGCGGAGCTGCTGCAGGCGTCGAACCCTAATTAGGGTTCCGCCGCAGCCCGCCATGATTCGCGTGTTCCGACTCCTTCAGCCCAACCGTCCGCCTCCTCCAACATCAACGACCTGAACCTTGGTCTGAAACCAGGGTTCCATCGTGAAGAAAAAGACGGACAACCGCTGAATTTGTCAATCGCACGTGCTATTATCGGCGAGTGTGGCACACGCGCCGCCGTGTGCGGCGGTTGTCCTATCGGTGTTCTTCCTCATTCTTCGTGTTCTTCGTCTCCGTACATCAGTTTACAACGAAAAACAAAATAAAATCCTAATCTAAATCGCACCTTATTTTCTCGCGATTAAAATTACAATTTAATTGCCAAACCGGCATCGAAAAATGACTAACACCATGAAAAACGACATACGACAACATCCATCGATTAAAATCATGCATAATATGAATCGAATCAGCCATAGAGCCGAAAATAAATAACCTTGGCTCTGATACCAATTGAAGGAACCGATCAGCGAAGAACGATTCATGCGCCCAAGGATTCATTTTCGGTTATGATTAATTCGATTCAATCCTATCATGCTCCTATGAATTAAATACAATCATAGGGTGTTTAATCGATATACCTCTTGGTTTTCGTGTGAGAGCTCGCTTGAAGATCTTCTGATCTGTTTCCCTGCTCGAATCCGATGTTGGATGGACAACACGCTACGAATTCAGCCACGGAAGAAACTTGCACATGTCATCTCTCAGCCTTGCTGCTGCCGCCGTGCTCTCTCTCTCTAACACTTAAACCTAGCCTCTCTTGATTATGAGATCAATATGTTATGTATCTAGAGGCATTAAGTGAATATATATAAAAGGAGAATGGGCTTAAGTTGCAGTCTTGGCCCACAGACCAAGACATGGCCGTCCATCATCATCTTAGGCGTCCCACACTGGGCTTTGATGATGATCAGACCTTTCTTCCTTAACTGTGGCCTATTGAGCTTATTGGGCTAGACCAGAGATCTACTAGCTGATAAAACTGCGCCTCCCAATGTTCTGAATTCTCTATATTCAGCCCAGAATAAAATTCAGATCATAAGTATTAAAACATTCCACTAGAGTAATAATACTGAACTACCTGTTTTATCCCTGTTGAGCTCAGAGCTAGTATTAGACTTAAATCACCCCCGTATTTAAGATATCTTACATCCGTTAATTAATCTAAAGCTTCTGACTGCTTTTGTTAATTAACTTCTTATTTAATTCCTAAGTAGTACCATTCATTCCTTATTCATCATACTAGAACTCAATCCACCTGCAGGGTTTAGTATGATAATCCTTAATGAATTCCTCAGGGGATGTAATCAACCCTTTTTACCAGGATACGGTGCTCTATTGTAGTTGCACTAAAGATCGTACTAGTTATAGTTGTTACCCAAGATACGGGTCATATTGGATTGCAATGATTGAACCCTCAGCCATGGTAAATCAAAGTAACAGACTACAACTATACACCCTTAGTCACTCAATTAGAGTTAAGGTGTTACGTTAAATAACATTTAAGTCCCCGAGGTCTTGATTCTTCTACTTAGGTCAGAATAGAGGAATTCACCTCACCGTGATCCTATCAATACGATCAACGTACTAGCATAAACAAGTAACCAAGACAAGCTACTTATCTATTTATGCTACAGTCTATACCGATAGTTATATCCAAAACTATCTCAACTGTGATAACTGTTTATATCTCAAGAGACACCGGCTACTACGGTCTTCCGTGATCTACTACACACCATATAACCTATAACTTTGAGATAATGGATAGATGTTTAATGCTTAACAAACAATTCATACATAATCAGATAGGAAATTGTTAGTGAAATAGTGAACCACATGTATACAAGCTAAAAGGCCTGCTTTCTAGTATACAAATCCATCACCTCTAGCCCGCCGGTTTCCTCGCCTACGCGGATCCGCCGACCTCTCCCGCTCCCTCAGCCCTCCCCCTCCCCCTCCGAACAAGAACACAAAATTAGGGCTCGATTCGCCGCCCACCGGCCGAGAGGACTGATCTCGGCTCAGTTCCTATCGAAGAACCTGACGGTGGCGCTGGCGGGGGACTCCGTCTTCACTCACGGCGGCAATCTGGAGAAGCACGTCGTGGTGAAGAGGAGGATTCGATTTGAGCATCGCCTTGCAATGGGTTTTTTCTGTTGGCTACTAAGGTTTGTAAAGATTGTGTTCATTTTAGTTTGAATGGAGTGAAGATTCGAAATTTGAATCTCTATGTGGCTGAATCGCTTTTTTAGATTTTACTGTGTATTTTCATTATCCATCTAGAATTGGAGTTGCAGTTCTGTAATCAATTTAATGGAGGCTGGAGTTATTTATACTCCCTCTATCCTCGATTTACTGACCCTGTTGACTTTTAGATGATTTTGGAGCTTCGTGATGATGAATTTTGAATTGAATTTTTTGAAATTAGTTTTTTTTACACGATACTACAACACTCGTACTAACTTGTAAAAAAAACTAAACTCTAAAAATTCGATTTTAAATCCATCATCACAAAGTTTTAAAATTATCTAAAAAGTCAACAGGGTCAGTAAATTGAGGACGGAGGGAGTATTTTTTTTATTATTTTTTTATGTCGTGAGAACCCGCAGCCGCTACCTTCAGTGCGCACTGGGTAAACCCCTGCCCCTGTGCAATAGCCTGAAAACTACACAGGAGAGAGAGGTAAACTACACTTGAGAGGACATGTGTGACAGACTTAGACCTATAGAGACGTTTGTAGGATTTGAACCCGTGACCTTTAAGGCTACAGGCGTACCGCCCTACCATTGGGCCACCCTCTAAGGGGCATGGAGGATGGAGTTATTCAAACTTGTTTGAGTAGTCGAGCTTTAAAGATTATGTTTGAGTTTTTCATCAATGTTCTGTTGTAATTTCATTTCTTTAGTTCCAGGTTTTGAATACTCCATGGAAAAACAGGATGATATTGCAAATTAAAAAAATAAATAAATTAATTCATTCATTCATTAAATTAAAGTGAAAACTGATTTTTTTTTATAATTTTAGTTTTTAATAAATAATAAAATAAAATATTAATTATAATCCTAAATCACTATTCTCCTCAATTACCAAACTCACTTAAAACACTATTATTTATTGAGAAAATATAGTCAAATACCTATTGGGACTATATTTTTCAAGCTTTTACCTAGAACTTAAGAAATAACAAAAGTTACCTAATCTTTGCCAAAGGGACTAAAATACCCTTAAGTGAATTAGTTTAGTAGCTTTATTCAAGCTTTTCTCTACAGCCCCCTATTTTGAATTCAAGCTCTTTCTCTATAGCTCTCTCTCTTTGCGATCGGCGTTCCATATTCGGCGGCGGGAAGTAGTAATCTGTTTGGGAGCGTGGCGTCGGAGTTGCGACGGGAGCCCTGCGGTAGCTGCTGTTCTGTTTGTACGCAGGTGAGAGGAGTTTCAGCGGGGCCCCCGTTTTCTAATTTATGCGAGGACTGATGATTGGTTCGAAGTAGAATACGGCAACGTCCTTTGTCGTCTGGAATCCGACTATGAGGGCCGCCGTTGTTTTTCATCCCGGTCGCTGGATTTGTGTCGGAATATTCAATTTTGATCATCTTTTTTTTTTCTTTTTTTGATTTTGGTGTTCTTTTGGTTTTTTACGTCTTAGTATTTGTGATATTTTATTTTCTTCAACATTATATAGGTTTCGCATGCATGTATGGTTAAATTCTTAGAGATAAATACGTTAGGTAACATTGAATGCGATTCAATAAATGGTGTGAGTTGAATGTTTAAAAGGTTTGTGACAAATTTTTGATAAATATGTGTATTTTTCTTACTATCGGTATCACAATTTGTAAGGTTTATGTATTATCTTACAATCATTTATGCACGTTGTAAAAATTCAACAATTATCTGACCTTATTTTACCACATAGTAAGCATTTAAGTATTACTCCCTCCGTCCCTAATATTAGTATGCTGAGAGAAACGACACGTAATTTTAGACGAAAATAGTGTAAAGTGGAAAAAGGTGAAGATAGTGGAATAAGGGGCCCACACCAATAGTAGAAAAATGTGGAAATAGTGGAAAAAAGTGGGTCCAGTTTGGTAAATATTGGAATAAAGAATAAAGTGGAAGGGTAAATATGTATTTTTGCTTAGAGAATCTTTCTATTTTTGGATTGCACACTAATATCAGGGACGTCCTAATAGGAAATATGCACACTAATATCAGGGATGGAGGGAGTATCTTTCTTTCATTTGATACATAACAAGCATTTTTATGCAATCTCTTACTTTTTTGTGTGTTCGTAAGAATCTAAGCATTATCTTACTACTGGGTTTTTACTTGGTAAGAATTGATCATGATCTTACTATTGGGGTTTATAAATGCAGTTTGCCATGGCACGTGCTGTAATTGTTATCCATGGGGATCTTTCAACAATAATATATATGAAGGTGGAACGAAAGATTACATTCCGTTGGCAGATGGTGGTATAAGCTTTGCAGATTTTTGCGTAAGATAGAGGTTCGATTTGACAAGGAGAGTAAGGATTACACGTATGAGGTTGTCGCAGTAGTAGAGGGTGATCAAGGGGAAAACATGCGAATGAAGGTTACGGACCAGTTCGAGTGGTCCTGTTTGATGGATATGATGGAAGTGCCCACTGTTTATGTGAATGCATACACTCATGCAAGCATGGCCAAATTCAATTCTAACCACAATATGGCAAATCTCGAGTCTAGGGTGGCGAATCAGTGGATAATACCGGGTGCATCTGAACAGGCTTCGTTACTGCTCCCCGAAATTGCCAAAAAAATCTGACCCAATGTGCCATCTCGACGAACTTGGTGTAGGTTCTGTTTTCTCTTCCAAGGATAGTATGGTTTCATCAATCCATTCATATCATTTGAAAAAAATTGTGGAGTTTCGAACAAAGGTCTCCGATGCATTCTACTATTATTTGCAATGCAAGTTTGACTTAACGTGCGTGTTTTGTTTGCGAAGTCGATCATTTGGGAGCGCATGGAGAGTATATGAATTTGTTGCCCACACGTGTCAGTTAGATATTCGCACAGATATTGAACTGAGGGTGTCGTCAAGAGCCATAGCTGAGTTTGTTGGCCCTCACATGAGCGAGGAAGGTTTTATACTTAGGCCCCGCGATATTCAAGGTTAATTACTAAGGGAGTTTGGTGTTAGATTGAAATATCCAACCGCTTTAGCCGGGAGGAATCGGGCTATGAAAGAGATATACTGAGCACATGACAAGTCCTTTCAGGTAAGAATTGGGTTTAACGCTACCAAATTATATGATGTTCGATAACGTATCGTAAGAATTACACAATTCTTACTATCATGTTTTGTAAATTTTCCATATATCTGACGGAAACATGTACAAATTAATTATTTTTTTCAGATGATTGCCAAGTATCTTTATATGCTTGAACACATGAATCCCGGATCCATGGTGGATTTACAGACATCCGACGATTATTCTTTCCAATATTGCTACTTTTCGTTAGCTGCATCGATTAGAGCATTTCGGGCATGTCGGCCTATTCTGGTAATTGACGCCACGCACTTGAAGGGAAAATACAAGGCCGTTTTGTTCGTGGCATCAACTAAGGATTCAAACGAACAAGTAGTGCCATTGGCTTTTTGTTTGGGCGACAAAGAAAATGATTCATCGTGGATGTGGTTTCTCGACCATGTTCGCATGAGTTTTGGATCTCCGCCGAATTTGTTGATTATGTCGGATCAACATAAGAGCATAAAGAACGCAGTGGAAGCCGTTTTTCCAGGTTAGTAGTAAGCATTTTGTATTATTCTAATCTAAATTGTTATAAGAATTCTATTAATTATAACTATATTCATTATGCAACATCTGTTTTTGAATTTCTAACTATTCCGAGTGTAAGAATTGTATAATTCTTACTATTGTCCTTGCTAATATTTCCCACCAGGTACCCCTTATGGCTTTTGCACATACCACATTCAGGGAAATCTTAGGCCCGTGGCTGAGGGCATACTTGATATATTCTACGCAGCTGCAAATGCATACAGGGTAGAAGATTTCGAACAACACATGCGTAACTTGGAGGAGTGTGCTCCTGGCGTTCACGCAAAGCTGATGGACATTGGTCCTGTTAGTTGGGCACGATGCAAATGCCCTGTGCGTCGGTATGCATTTAGAACATCAAATGCCGTCGAGGTGCTGAACTCTCGGCTGTTATGGGCGAGGCAACTGCCTGTCACTTCATTGTTGGAGTACTGTCGAAACCTTGTTCAGTCATGGTTCTATCAGCTTAGGACCCAAGCGCGAGCTAGGATAAATGAGGTGTCGGAGTACGCAGAGGAAAGACTGGCCTATGATATAGGGAAATGGAGCTATATGACAATACAACCTGTTTCTGACTCTATTTTCAATATATTATCAGGTAAGAAGAGTTATCTTGTGGATTTAGGTAAGAGGGAGTGTTCTTACAAAGTATTCGACACATTACTGCTACCATGCTCTCACGCAGCAGCGGCATCAAATAACTATTTTCTTACTACGTAGGTTGTAAGATTTGTCAGATTCCGACAACCTACTCATCCATTTCGGCTCATGTCTTTTAGGTTCAAGAATCAAATCCTATGCATATGTGATGCTTGTTATTGACCACTACATGGAGGGAGGTTTATTCAGATGATGTCATCCATGTCCCCGACCCTAGTGATTGGCGCATCCAAGTGATGTCGAGAGTTGGATTGTCATCATACCGGAAAATCCCAAGCAAGCTGGACGGTCGAAGGCTCGAGGGTACCCTCGGAAGTGAAATCAGAGCAGGCCTTCAAAAGAAGGTATTCAAACCACCAAACAATTGCAAAGCGACGCAAACCTAAGGAATGTCGCATCTGTGGTGTTCGTGGGCATACTCGCGTGACATGTAAAAAACCCTCGTAGGTTTGAATAGGTTTTCTAAGAACCACGTCTGGCAAGAGTGATATTATTCTTACAAGAGGTCTTTTGTAAATTGTTTGACGTAATCTCTTTTTGGGCGTCTCTATTGTCTTTTGTAATTTTTTGT
>CM038117.1:24487845-24584481 GCA_001642375.2 Mentha longifolia
GTTTATAGTTTAACTTTTTAGCCCAATTTTTCCACATATTCCTATGGCCTAAATTTAACGAAATCACCCTTTTTCACTTTTACCATAATCCTCAATGCTAGATCTCCGGCATTAACGAAATGGAATATAGAGGGATAGAGAGCTCGAGTGAGAGAAAACGGAAGAGAGAAGAGAGAGTTTAGAAGTTAGAGATAAAGAAAGGGGCCGTGAAAATAGAGAGCAAGGTGACTGATATTCTGAGGAAGAACGAGCAGGAAGCAGAGGAACTAAGAACTAACTAGCTAAACTCCAAATAGAAGAAGGAGATTAATTAAGGTTTCAATTATCTTCCTTTTCCTCTTGTAGAAGTCGGTCATTTTGGGGTTTAAAAGGGGAAGCATTTTTTATTTTATTTAGGGAACCTTAAAGCTTTGTTTGTATGTTTTACTTGTAAAATGAGGAATTATCGAGCATGACTATGTGATAAAAATTGTAGGAATTATACATGATAGTATTTCCATATGCATTGTTAGGATATCAAGAATTTATTAAATATATTGATTATGTGGGTTAAACTCTTGAATAAATAAGGAAGGAGATATGTATGTTGTATTTCAAATGTTACTGGAAGGATGAAATTTTTCGAACAATAATTTTTGCTAAATGGTTGAGTTTGTACGTAATTAGTAGATAAGCATGATTAGGTGATAAATTGCTTGAGGATGATGTCGCCCATGTACACAAGATGAACTTTTCTTCTTTATTTGTTATGTAGGTGTATGAACTTGTATGTATTTATAATGGGAAGTGTTCAAGTTTAATAATCTGATGAAGCTTTTTGGATTTTAGCAATTTTTTTCATGGCTCGATAGATAATTTGATAAGCCAATGATTTTGTGTACGAATTGTTTAGTATATATATTATGATAAATATATAGTTTAGGAATTGTTACATTCTCTGAGTATGCAAAGATTGATAGTTTGAGCATAGTATGATTTATGCTTCAATTAAGATGAAGTGCTAAGTATATATGAAATGTTATTATATTTGTGGAATGATATTTGATATGATTATTTAAATTTTAAAACTCGGGCATAGCGAGTCTAGAATTTAGTCATCATGTAGTTCTTTGGAGTATAAGCTTGGAATACCTTTAAGTTTAGACCTTCTTGAAAGGACCTTTTGGAGAAGATCAATAGTCCCCGGAACCGAGTTGTGTTATTCATCTACAGAATTATTCCATCAAGGTGAGTTTTACTTCCAAACATATATATTTTGAGTTATATTATGCTCTGATATTTACAAAATAAAAATTATTTATCCATAAAATATTCTTGTGCGCTCTACACGTTTAATGCTCTAAAGATAATCGATCAAGGTTCTTAGTTCAGTCTAATACACTAACTTTGAATTGTCTACACACCCTGATAGTATTGCGTTGGTTGATCTCTCTCGTGTACTATTGATGAATGGGACTCACTGGGTTTCGACCCGAAGTCCAAAATGAATGTTAATGGACCCGACAGTGGCTAGAGGTCGGGGTCACAGTAAAAGTGTAGGTCCCAATAAATAGATATTGGTGTATGGGGGGGGAATACACCAATTAGCCAACAGTTTTGACTTTTCAAAACAATTTGATCTTACTAAGTCGTCACTTCAGTTTATCAGAGCAGTTTAGTTTTTCCAGCTCAAACAGTGAACTGCTGAGCTTGCAAAACTAACCTGCGTGCGGAAGTTTGGTGGAAAGGTTGGCTAACAGTTTTCAAAAGAGTTTTAGAAAAGACTTCAGTTCATCAATAGTTTATGCAAGACAGGTTGCAGTGATGCAGGTTGTGAATATGTAAACTGTGTAAATAAAGATGGAAGAATAAATAGCGAGAGAAACACGAGGAGTTTTTATCGTGGTTCGGAGTAAACAGCTCCTACGTCCACGTCAGATCCCGTCGAATCTGTAATCCCTTAACTTGAGATTTTTCGCTCCTTTTAACACTGGTGGAGGTTCCACTCCAAATTCAAGTCTCTCTTTAGACTGAATCTAGCACGAATCTTGAGTCGTGTCTCTTCTAACTTTACATAACTACAATCTTACTAATGCTAAACAACTAGCACTGATAACCAAACTGGAAAGCTGTGAAAAGCTATCACCGTTTGGAATACAACTCTATCAACTACACTGAATATCAACAGTGATGGTAGTGAGAGTGTGGATTGTGTTCTAGTAAGACAGATTCTAGAAAGAATAGAAATCTACAAAGATCAACACTTGGGAAAGCTCTAGTGATTTCGAGTGTTGATTGTGTGAATATTTAGCTTGAGATTTCTGCAGCGTTTCAGCTTGTAATTTGAGTTTCCCGTACCTTCTTTCTGGAATGACTTGAGGTATTTATAGAGAAGCATTTGAAATAGAGCCGTTGTATGTGTCAGGATATGCAGAACAGTACACTGACACAATTATAGACGATGAGTTGAGGACAGGTTCGTCAGCCACAGCTTAGGTTGGACTTTGCAGGTCAAGCTTCCTATACCTTGAACTGTCTTCAGTCTTCTGTAATCTTCGCAAGAAATCTTCGAGAATGGTTAGATCAGATTACATAGACATATTACATAAAGGAACATTATGACAGGTTTGAGTAGATTAGGTACAAGGTTGCACTACCAACCTTGACCTTTACATAGCAACCTGTCCGGGTTAAGCTTGACTGATCCAAACACGGAGACCAGTCTGTTCCATTTAAAATCTATTGTCTAAGTGTGGTTTCTAATAGCATTATCAAAACTTAGTTCAAAGAAAAAGGTTCCCAACAATTTCCCCCTTTTTGATAATGCCGAAACCCACACTTTACATCTTGACTTAGAAGTTTTGAACTTCACACGAAAAGGTGATCAAGGTTTGATGTTCAGCCAGCTGCATGAGAAAAAGTGTTAGGAAATTTAAAGCATAACATGCAAAGGCCTGGACAATGAGATTTTGTCATCAGGAACAAAATATGATCATTTTTCATTTATAGTATCAACTGAATTGATGTACACAGATTACAGAGTTGATACAACAAATGAATGAAAACGATCAAGTCACTTCCTCACAGTCTTGAATCTCTCTTCAGCGATCTTCTCCTTGCTTACAGATCCTATAGCTGCGTAGACGCTGTCACGGATCGACTTGTACTCATCACAGCCTGTGGTCTTGCAACCGTACTGAGCTGCGATTCTTCTTATGAAAGTATTGATCCGGTCGATATCTGGAGTATCAGTGCCGCAGATAGTGGAAGGTTGGAAGGTCTCTATATTAGGCGGATTGATCATGACCTTCGCCTCTGCAGCTTTCGCACGGACTCTTTTAATGAATTCGCGGTCGGGGAAAGTTTGCATCCAGCTGTGAAAGGCAGATTTGGTGTCACCAGTGTAGCGAGCATCAACCTGCAACCAGTAGTGGTGTAAGATGAACTGGTTCAGGAACTCATCCCACAAAGGCTGATCTTCCACTAGTAGCCAATCAGTTGGCTCTCTCTTGTCAGCTTGATCCTTGCAGCTTTCAAGACATCGGAAGCTTGCCACGCGAGCTTTGTCCCTTGCTCTCTGTTTCCTCAGATCTTCAAGAAACAGCTTCTGCTTGCCTTCATTCTCGCATTCATCTGCGGTGTAGCCAGCTTCTGCCATCATTCGAATAAGAGAGGCTTCACCCTATGCCCTTTCTTACTCAGACAGCTTCTGGGCAGCAAGTTGAGGGACAGCTGTCACAGGCGGAGCAGCTTCTGATTGAGTGATAGGAGGTTGGGTGACCTTTTTCTCCTTGTCTTTTGCTTTAGCAGCAGTGCGTTTGCCTTTCTCTTCCCCCTTTTCGGCATTATCAATTAAGTGCTGAACAGTGGTATTGAGGGAGGCTTGCTCATTGGAGATTAAGGACAGGTCAGTGCTGATCTTCTCTTTAAACTGGAGGAGGGAGTTGATGTTCCCTTGCATCTCTTCTTCTTTCTTCAGAGAGTTGGATGAGGCTTGAGCAAGCTTTGAAGAGAAGCTGTTGACAAGCTGGTTGAGCTGTTCAAACTCGTATCGCAGGTTGTCAACTGAAGATGCGTAGGCGACCTTTAGTTCGGACAGCTGGTTGGGAAGCAGCTTGTCCATTGCAGCTTTCAGTCGCGTGGAGATGAAGGTTTCGAACTGGCTTGCCACTTCTTCCCTGATGACCTGTGGCATCTCAGCCTTGATGTTTGACAGCATGGCAGATGTTGTTGTGTCCATTGCGTCAATTTTGTCCGCATTCTTCTGGTGTTCAGCAACCTCGGTAGCCTTCACCTTGGAAACTTCCTCAATGATGAATTTCTTCAAATCTGCTTGCACAGTAGTGAGAGGAGTTCCTACGGTTGCTACAGAGTAGACCGGTACACGATCATGATCGGACACTGCGTCTCCGCTGTTCTGGGATGGAGAAGGAATTAGACTGAAATCTTCATCCTCCAGAAACCTGTAATTGTAAGAGTCGCGATCGTGAGAGTAGTAAGGTTTCAAGTCGACATTGAGTACCTTGGCCTCTCTCTCATCCTAGAGAGGACGAACTTCTTGAAGCAGTCGCGAGCTTCAGGAATGGAAGCATAGCCAAAATACTTCCCAAGGTTGTGCTCTTCAATCTCTAGCTGTTCGATGGGGTGAATAAGGAAGATGGACTTCAAATCACAGTAAGATCTATCCTTCCCATCGAGCAGAGCACGTAGCCGAATTGCCAACTGCCTGGTCTCGGGAGTGAGATCAATTCCGGGAAAAGACTCCATGACAGTCTTCTCAGCGTCGATCTCGATGGAGTTGACCAACATGGCAGCTGCAGTCTTGATCGGATCTTCTTCTACATCATCATCATCGAATGAAAGGATAAGATGGAGGTCAAGCTCTGGAGGCGAGCTGTGATGATGAGAAGCTTCACCGGACTGCTGGTGGATGACGATGGAGGTATCAAGATTTTCTTCCTCGAAATCGGTGTCATCCTCCGGTTGAGATTCGTTGTGGCTTTGGCCAGCTAGCTCCGAAGCTGTAGATTTGAAGATATCACAAACAGAGGGTACAGGTATTGAAACCTGTGCTTCGAGAACTGTCTGTTCTGGGATGTCTTCAAAGGTTTGACGAGCAGGTTGATGCTGAACTTCTATGGTAGCAAACTCCGTATGCAACCTGCGTGATATAGGGAGTTAGAGATTTGATACGCACAGACTTGGCTGGTCTGTCAAGCTGCTTGCTAGGGGCAAGCTGCCTCTTTCTCCGAACGTCACGCTGCTCTGGTGGTACCCAAGCTGGGTTAGATCGACCCATGTCGTACAGGAACGGCTTCACCACATCATCATTCTTGGCAAAGACGGTCATGTTGACACCAATTATTAATTCGAGCTACTTCTGGTCCTTGGGGACCTTTTCCTTGATGAAATGAGTCATTCCACTCCAGTTGAGGTTGGGGTGGAGGCAGTGAATGAGAGAGCAGATCTTGGTGCCTAGGCGCAGATTCCTGGCAATGCGGAAATCGGTCACCACGTCGCCTTCAAAGGTGATCAAGATCTTCTTGACTTCTTCATTGAGGAGCTCGAGGAGAAATCGGGCCCAGTTCACGTTTAGACGCTGCACGATTGCAGTCATCACTCTAAACTTCGCTGGAGTGACTAGCGTCGTGGTTACCAGAGTAACCAAGGAAAACTTTGTGAACGAAGTCAAAGAGGGCTCTGTACGCAGGTCTCAGCAGAGGGCGCGAGAACCTCTTTCCATCATACTCGGCTGCGGGCTGCATTAGAGCTTTCTGGTAAACTGCTTCCAGATCTGCATCCGGAACGTCCAAAGTTAAGCCATTGGCTTATGATATAGAATCTCCACAGATCCTGAATCAGCGATGCCGTAGGTACGGGAGATGAGCGAGAGGATCGGAATAGGCTCGTCAGGCACACCAGGCAAAGGAAGATGGAATTGGGCAGAGTCGACATCTTCCGGGCAGAAATATGATAGATAGAACATCGCGACTTGCTGCGGAAGCCAGAATTTTGGCTCATGAGTAATAATCTTGTAAAATCCGTCTGCTTCCTGGATGGCGGAGTACATCTCGTTCAAGCCGGCGTAATCATAGGTTGAGAGATTTGCTGCAGGCTCTGTGAGAATGTATGGCTGTAGATATTGAATCTTATGTTCCGTTGTTTGTGGAAGAGTCTGAGACGTGGATTCTCCTGCCATTTCAAGAACGTATAAATGAGAACTGTTAATGTGAAATTTTGAAAGAGAGTTGCAGAAAAAAATGGCGGAAGAATGCAGAAAATTGAATTGAGAACGACGATGCACAGTTATATGAATATATATAAAAGATAAAGCGGGCGGTTGAGATTGAAGCAAATCAACCGTTCTACGGATGGATGGAATCCCTGGAAATCCGTGAGATAGTGGGCGCGTGGGGTTGGTTGTGTATCCCACTCGCACTACCCTAACACTCAACCGTCGCCTCGCATTAAATGCGGATTTGATACTTTGCATGCGCTTTTTGACATACATGGAAAGTGAAGCAAGAATGTTAAGCACTGTGTCAGAATATCCTTAACAAAGATTTCAATAAATAACAAAACACATGCTTCAATAAATGAAAATGATTGATAAGGTATATAATTGATTAAGTGAAGCAAAAATATTTCATTGAAATTTGAACATTTGGAATAATTAAGGCATATCTTTGACATATATAAAATCATAATTCAAAAACATGGAGACTGATACAGGTCATCCATGACACTTCCCTATGCAAACTGTCTTTTTCACAGTTTCTGATCAAACAGTTCCACTGTTTATGAGTTCACAGCTTTTATCTAGCTGGACTGTCCTCTGTCCTTTGTGAACTGCTCTTGTGCATCCTTTTCGCCAATGTGAGCTTTGATGAATTCCCACAGCTTGGCGTTCTCAGTTTGCAATGTTGCAACCTTTTCATCAATGTACAGCTTGCTCTCCAGTTCCAGCATGTTAAGCCTTCGAGACATCTTAAGAAATTCCGCTTTGTAAAAGGATAACATCTGGTCTACTGCTGTGGAGCTATTGAGAGAGGATGTAGGAGCTGCTGTGACAGGAGCTTGGGACTGAGCTTTGGACGGGAAACCTGGAGGGGTGCCTGGAGGGGACTGTTCGCCAGCAGGTTTCACTCCAACCTGTGGAGAGGCAGGTTGCGTTGTGGTCGCAGGGGGTGTGAGATCTGCCTCCACAAAGGTTGCTGTTGTAGATCGAGTGGTGCGCTTCTGAGAGGGCGTAGATTGCAGATCCTCCAGCTTTCTCTTTCCTTTTCTGACTGACTCAACCTGGACGCTGTCTTCTTCATCATCTTCACTGCTATCTTCTTCTTCAGCTACATCTACCTTTGAGTCACGCATTTCTGTGAGCAGAAGCTTGGCTGCACCTTTGGCCTTGTTGATCTTGTGAGGCAAGATGCCAAGAATCATGATCAACTGGTTGCAGGTGTAAGGAACAAGCTTGTCGTCAGGAAATCCAGTGCAGACACGCCATACGCGATTTGTAAGTGTTCTCTGCAGAATGATAGAGAGCTTGGTGCCATGACGAAGTTGCATGTTGGCCTTGATCCTAGCAGGTAACTCTGCAGCTTCCTTGATGAACAGATTGACTAGTAACCTGACCCAGTTAACATTTAACTGCTTCACCACAGCAGTTAGCAGTTTAAACTTCGACAGAGTGACAGATTCGTTCGAGCCTAGGTAAGAGAAGAACACATTGTGAACGAACTCGAATAGAAATCTGTACTCGGACTTCAGGTCGTGGCGGTTGAAAGTTCTCTGATCATAAATTTTCTTGGGTTCAAACAGAGCTTGTTGATATACATCGTTGACGGATTCCATGGGCACATCATCAACCTTTGTGATAGCCCCTGTATCCGATAACCTGTAGGTTGAAGGAGTGGAAGAAGATGACGCCTCTCTTCTTCGCTGTTGACGAGAAAAGTTGCCGTTGCGGGGTCTCCGGCCATTGATTCCAGAGAACACAGCAAATAAGCAACATTTTCCGGTAGCGTCATTCGTGGATGTTGAGTGATGATGTTGAAAAAACCATCACATTGGGTGATAGCCTCAATCATCTGATCCAAACCTCTGTATCCATATGAGTCTAGCACAGCAACCTTCTCAAAGAAGATGAGAGGGGTTGTTTTCTTCACTTGAGCACTCAATGAATCTGCAGACATCTTGGAGAGAGAGAGGTAAGGATTTTGAATTTCTGAGTTTATGAAGATGAAAGAACGAAAGTAATTTCTCAGAGAGAGTGAAAGAAGATTTGAAATGTGATTTCAAAGGATTTCAAGAAACGCGTAATGAAATCAAGAATTTTCTCTCTATTTATAGACTTCTCCAACGGTCAAAATATGATAGACATAAATTCCTTGTTTTTCGTGAAAAACTTTTCAAATTCTTAACAGTAAAAGGATTTTAAAAAATAACATATATGACAGAATATATGGGAAGAGGAAATAATTTCAGCTAAGATTTAAATGGAGATTGATACGATATCTCCAGTTCCCCCTTAAAGGTTGACCGGTGATTGTTGACTTTCAACGCAGTTTGTGGCTTCAAGATGCGTGTCACCTAACTGTTTCTCATGAGCTACAGTTTCCAAGTTTGTCTGTCTTTGGCTGTTCTGTACTAGCGAACTCCCTTTTTGTTAGTCTGCAGTTTCCAAGTCAGTCTGCTCTTGGCTGACCTGTGCTAGTGAACTGCTGCCATTCTCTGACTTAGGCTGTGTATCCATTCTGAGCATTCCAAGCTTTCCACACAGCATTTTGAATCTGTCTTCCATGAGAGGTTTGTTAGAATATCGGCTCTTTGGATGTCAGTATGAATTTTCTCAACTGTTATATCTTGTTTTTCCACGTGATCTCTTATGAAGTGATGCCTTATATCAATATGCTTGCATCTGGTGTGGTAGACAGGATTCACAGTGAGAGCTATGGCGCTTGTGTTGTCACAAAAGATAGGTACTTTTCGAACTAGTGACATCATAATCTTTGAGTTGTTGTTTCAACCAAAGAATCTGTGCGCAACAGCTTGCTGTTGCCATGTACTCAGCTTCTGTTGTTGAAGTAGCAACTGAAGTTTGCTTCTTTGAAAACCAAGAGATTAACTTGCTTCCAAGAAACTGACAAGTCTCTGATGTGGACTTTCTATCCAGTTTGCATCCTCCATAATCTGCATCTGCATAGCCAATTAGTTCAAAATTATCATCACAAGGGTACCATAAACCGAAGTTTGCAGTTCCCTTGACATATCTAAGAATTTTCTTGGCTGCTTCTAGATGCGATTCCTTTGGATTAGCTTGATACCGAGCACATATTCCAACTGCAAAAGAAATGTCAGGTCGACTTGCAGTAATATAAAGTAAAGAACCAATAATTCCCCTGTACAAAGTTATGCTGGAAGGTTTTCCTTCAGAATCTGGATCCATCTTGCCATTTGCAATCATTGGAATCTTCAGAGGTCTGCTATCTTGGACACCAAATTTGGTTGTTAGCTCGTTAGCATATTTGGATTGACAAATAAAGATACCATCCTCAGATTGCTTGACTTGTAGGCCGAGGAAGAAGTTCATCTCCCCCATCATGGACATTTTGTACTCACACTTCATGAGTTCTCCAAACCTGTCACATAGAAATTTTGACCTAGATCCAAAAATAATGTCATCAACATAAATTTGTACAAGAAGAATATCATCCTTGTGCTTGAAAGTAAATAAAGTTCTGTCGACTGATCCTCTTTTAAAACCAGAATGCAGTAGGAATGTAGACAACGTTTCATACCAAGCTCTGGGAGCTTGTTTCAAACCATATACTGCTTTGTGCAGTTTGTAAACTTTCTCTGGACCTGCTTCCTCGAAACCTGGAGGTTGTTCAACGTAAACTTCTTCTCCAAGAATTCCGTTGAGGAAAGCACTCTTTACGTCCATTTGATAGACTTTGAATCTCTGATGAGCTGCATATGCTAGAAACAACCTAATTGCTTCTAGTCTTGCCACTAGTGCGTAGGTCTCATCATAGTCTATTCCCTCTTGTTGACAGTAACCTTTGGCAACTAATCTTGCCTTATTTCTGATTACTTTAGCATTCTCATCTTTCTTGTTTCTGAACACCCATTTTACATCAATCACTCCTTGATGTGTAGGACGATCAACTAGTGACCATACTTCATTTCTTTTAAACTCATTGAGTTCCTCTTGCATGGTTGTAACCCAGTCGTGGTCGGCAAGAGCTTCTTCAATAGTTTTGGGTTCAGAGTAGGATAGATAACAGCTTAGTAGACAGCTTTCACCTATCTGTCTCCTTGTCTTCACACCTGCCCTTGGGTTCCTAATAATGAGATCTTCAGGATGAGCATCAACCCATCTTCTTCGACGAGAGATTTCTTCTTCTGTGAGAATTAGTTCAGGGTCTGGTATGGGATCTTCAAACTCAGGTAGAGGTTGAAGAGTGAAGGGGTTAAGCTGTTGAAGTTGTTCAGCAAGCTGATCCACTGACAGTTCTGCATTGACTGCAGGTTCTATTGGAGTTTCTGGATCAGTTGAAAAGGAGCTGGTTGGAGGAGCTTCGGTTCCCCCTTGGTTCATTCCCCCTTGCTGAATGGGTGGATTTTGTGAATTAGAATCTTGTACAGGCTGAGCTTCTTCTTCTTCCAAGTCGGTTGGACTCCATATTAGTATTTCATCTCGAAACTGCGTGTTGGAGCCTGTTTAATTTTGACTTGCACCTGTACTTTCATCCGGTTGGGTCTCCCTGTACTCACAGATAGATTCATCAAAAACAACATGTGGGGTTACTTCCACAATATGAGTTTTCTTGTTAAAAACTCTGAAAGCTTTGCTGATCTCTGAATATCCTAAAAATATTCCTGGATCTGCTTTGCTATCAAAAGTTTTCAACTGTGATTTCCATTGTTACGAATGTAACACACACAGCCAAAAGATTTAAGATATTTAAATCGAGGTCTCTTATCCTTCCACAACTTGTATGGAGTCTTTCCATGTCTTGTATGAATGACTGATCTGTTCTGAGTGTAGCAAGCTGTGTTGATTGCTTCCGCCCAGAACTTCTTTGGAAGATTGGTTTCATTCAGCATTGTACGAGCTGCTTTCCTTTAGAGATCTGTTGCGTCTTTCAACAACACCATTCTGTTGAGGTGTGCGAGCTGCTGAAGTTTGATGAGTAATTCCACTTTTGGTGCAGTATGATTCAATCATATGATTAAGAAATTATGTTCCGCGATCGGATCTGATTGAAATCACACTTTTGTTCTTCATAATTGATAGTTTGGTGAGTAGTGCAGGTAGCTCCACTAGTGTCTCCTTCTTCTTATGTAAGAAAATAACCCAAGTATATCGTGAGTAATCATCAACAATAACGAGAGTATACTTTTTACCATTAATGCTTCTAGGAGTCACTGGACCGAATAGATCCAAGTGGAGTAATTCCAAGATTCTACTTGTGTTGTGAGCTGCAATGCTTGGGAATGATGATCTGATCTGTTTTCCAGCTTGACAGGCCTCACACACATGATCTTTGTAGTAGACTTGATCTGGAAGGTCATCTGCGAGCTTCTTGCGAGCAAGTTTGTTGATGGCTTTGAAGTTTAAGTGACATAGTCTCTTGTGCCATAGCCAGCTTACTTCAGGTGCAGATTTGGTGACCAGACAGGTTTCTTTTTCATCTGACCATTGTACTATGTACAAGTTATCCTGCAAAATACCGGTAAGAAGAATTTCTTCTCCTTCCTTGTTCTTTATAGCACACTTGTTAGCAGAAAACTCTACTCTTTTTCCGTTAGAGCAGAACTGGCTTACAGAAAAGAGATTATGATTTAAACATTCAACATAAGTGACATTAGATATTGTTGTTTTGCCAACAATTAGATTACCGTAGCCTCTTGTTTTCCCTTTAGAGTCTCCTCCAAAAGCAACTAGAGGTCCATCACATTCAATGAAGTTTGTGAGCAAGCTTTTGTCGCAGGTCATATGCTTTGTGCAGCCACTGTCAATGATCCAGATTGCGCCGCGAGCTGCTCGCTTCCTCCTTTGAGTTTTCCCATCCTGCAATTAGACAGATTTAGCAACCCACATGAATTTGGGTGCTTTGTTAGCAGGTTGAGTTTTAGCAGCTTGGTTTCCAAGCTTCTTCTTTTGGAAACTCCTGTTGACTCGTGGCTTGGTCCGTTGCACATTTGAGTAGGTTCCATTTGAGTATGCAATTTGCAGTTGGTAATGAGCAGGTTGATAATGATCATTTCGATAGCACTGCTCCATATATCCACATCTGCATCTATCATTTACAAATCCACTTCCGTGTGGAAATTGATAGTGCATACTTGATAGCTTAGGATATTGGTACCAATGATGGTTGTACCAGTAACCTTCATTGTCAAGTCTCTGTTGGTTTGGCCACTGCTCATAGTAGTTTCGTTGTGGTTGAGCAGTTGTCGGTTGAGAAACTGCTTTTTCCTTTGTTAGCAGTTTGCACTTTTCTTTGAGTAGGTTGGCTTCCTTTTTGATAAGCAGGTTGACCATGCAGTTTCCTAGGTCGCACAACCTTTTGCTGTTCTACTGGCGGTCTCAGCTGCTGTTTCCTGATGGGTTTTCCATGCTCTTTTATCAGGATTGCTTGAGGTTGCCGGGCTGGATTCTTCAATTTGATTTGTTTATCTGGCAGAGTGTGATGATCTTTGCCTTCAGCCAATCCTTTTTCTTTTACGAACAGGACCTTCTCTTTATCCTTGACTCCGCTGGTTTGACCATGGAATCCGATGCCAAACTTTATCTGAGCAGGTCTCTGGGCAGCTTGCAAGACTTCAAGCTTTTCACCATTTTTGTTCATTCTCATTAGACTTGTTGAAGCTTGAGCTCTTTCTGTAACAGCTTTTCATGCTCATTTGAGAGATCTGTGAGTTGGCCATTCAGTTTGTTTATCTCACTGTCCCTCTTGATAAGCATTTCCTTAAGGTTTTCTGACCCATTTGGACTTTTAGGGTCTCTATCTCCCTTTCTTTTGCTTCATCATAGAGGGTGAAGTCTTCATTCATAGCAGCTTTGAGTTTCAAGTTTTCACCCTCCAGCTTGGATCCTTCTATAACCACTTGCTTAAACATTTCTAAGAGCTTCTTGTAGTCATCAAGCTGTTGTTGAAACTCTTCATACGTTGGCATTTCAGGTATTTCAATACCTGCATGTTCAGAGTTAGCTGAATATGAAAAAAGAAGTTTTAGTATCAACCTTGTTTTGAACAAGATTGTGGTCTTTTCCCATGAAGCATTCCTCATATTCAAGTTCCTCGTCAGCTAATCGACATTCCTCCTCATCCAATTCATCATCATCTTCATCGGAGGAGGTTGAGTCTGATAATATGGCAATAGCTTTGGCCTCTTCCTCAGCTGCGATCATGGCATTGCGCTGCTCCTTAAGCTTTTGATCTCTTTTTGCGCGGAGCTCTTCGCGTTCAGCCTTTGATAAGTCAGGGCAGTCTGACTTATAGTGATCTGGTCTGCCACATTCAAAACAACCACCGTGGGAGTGTTAGAAGAATTGAATTTAGAGGGTTTTGATATACCTTCACCTTTCTTGTCGGAAGAAGAGGTGGTTTGATTTTTCTTGAAATCTTTGTGATATTTACGGAATTTGTTGAAGCGTTTTTCAAGCTTTTCATTCCTTCTAGTCATAAGTGCATAGTCCTTCAACAATTTTTCCATTTTAGAGCATAGATCTTTTGGGATTGCTCTTTCTTCTGTAATTGATGCAGCTTTGAATACAGCATCTTTTTCTTTCTTTTCGGGCTCAGTCTTCTTGCTTGAAGACGTTTGTTCTGACCCGTGCAGTCTGATCATTTCAAACTCATTCCCGATGAGCAGATCAAACAGTTGCTCGGTTGACAGGTTGCTGATATCTGACCTGCCGCGGTGCATGGCACTGTACACATGCCAGCTTGCTGGAAGAGATTGGATGACTTTGAGATTGAGTTCGCACTGTGTGTATTTATCTTTCTTGAGAGTTGCGATCTCCAAAGTGATCATTGTGAATCTGTTCTTGAGCTGGTCAATGGTTTCCATTAGCTGCATTTTGAATTCTTCAAATTTACTGCATGCCACTGACAGCTTGTTTTCCAGCATTTCTGTTGATCCAAGGCTTATTGCTTTTAAGGTGTCCCACATTTCCTTGGCAGTTCCAAGATTTCTTATCTTGGCCAGGTGGACGCCCTTAACTGTGCTCGAGATTAATCCTTTTGCGAAGCTGTCAAGTCCAGCTTCTTTTCTTTCTTCGCTTGTGTATTTTCTGGGATCTTTGATCTTCGGCACATATGTTGCTTCAGAAGCTTTATCTCCAGATACATCAGTTTCGTAGGGTTCGAGGATGGGTGTGGGACCATTCTCAATGACATCCCACATCAGCACATGATGAGCTTGGAGGCACATCTTTATTCGAAAACTCCAGTCTTCATAACCCTGTATAGAAAAATCTTCACAGACACGGAGAAGTGAAGCTTCCATATTGACAGTTTATATATGCGCAGTTCGCAGACACAGAGATCTAGTTCAATTTGACACTAAAGCACAAAAAGCTTCTAGTATACAGAAGCAGTGGTCAAAAGAACCACCGCTCTGATACCACTTGTAGGTCCCAATAAATAGATATTGGTGTATTGGGGGGGGTGAATACACCAATTAGCCAACAGTTTTGACTTTTCAAAACAATTTGATCTTACTGAGTCGTCACTTCAGTTTATCAGAGCAGTTTAGTTTTTCCAGCTCAAACAGTGAACTGCTGAGCTTGCAAAACTAACCTGCGTGCGGAAGTTTGGTGGAAAGGTTGGCTAACAGTTTTCAAAAGAGTTTTAGAAAAGACTTCAGTTCATCAATAGTTTATGCAAGACAGGTTGCAGTGATGCAGGTTGTGAATATGTAAACTGTGTAAATAAAGATGGAAGAATAAATAGCGAGAGAAACACGAGGAGTTTTTATCGTGGTTCGGAGTAAACAGCTCCTACGTCCACGCCAGATCCCGTCGAATCTGTAATCCCTTAACTTGAGATTTTTCGCTCCTTTTAACACTGGTGGAGGTTCCAGTCCAAATTCAAGTCTCTCTTTAGACTGAATCTAGCACGAATCTTGAGTCGTGTCTCTTCTAACTTTACATACAAACTTACATACAATCTTACTAATGCTAAACAACTAGCACTGATAACCAAACTGGAAAGCTGTGAAAAGCTATCACCGTTTGGAATACAACTCTATCAACTACACTGAATATCAACAGTGATGGTAGTGAGAGTGTGGATTGTGTTCTAGTAAGACAGATTCTAGAAAGAATAGAAATCTACAAAGATCAACACTTGGGAAAGCTCTAGTGATTTCGAGTGTTGATTGTGTGAATATTTAGCTTGAGATTTCTGCAGCGTTTCAGCTTGTAATTTGAGTTTCCCGTACCTTCTTTCTGGAATGACTTGAGGTATTTATAGAGAAGCATTTGAAATAGAGCCGTTGTATGTGTCAGGATATGCAGAACAGTACACTGACACAATTATAGACGATGAGTTGAGGACAGGTTCCTCAGCCACAGCTTAGGTTAGACTTTGCAGGTCAAGCTTCCTATACCTTGAACTGTCTTCAGTCTTCTGTAATCTTCACAAGAAATC
Source organism: Mentha longifolia (assembly GCA_001642375.2). Taxonomy (NCBI): domain Eukaryota; kingdom Viridiplantae; phylum Streptophyta; class Magnoliopsida; order Lamiales; family Lamiaceae; genus Mentha; species Mentha longifolia. The sequence goes on from CM038117.1 coordinate 24,503,490, forward strand.
TTCGAGAATGGTTAGAGCAGATTACATAGACATATTACATAAAGGAACATTATGACAGGTTTGAGTAGATTAGGTACAAGGTTGCACTACCAACCTTGACCTTTACATAGCAACCTGTCCGGGTTAAGCTTGACTGATCCAAACACGGAGACCAGTCTGTTCTATTTAAAATCTATTGTCTAAGTGTGGTTTCTAATAGCATTATCAAAACTTAGTTCAAAGAAAAAGGTTCCCAACAAAGAGTAACTGTAGAGTGTGACAAATGCGTGCTAAGGAAAATGATGATGTTTTGACACGTGGATGTATTTCTTTTACAAAACCTTCCAGGTTATGTCTTATGATAATGGATAAACTGTATTTTGTTTTTGATAACTGTATATCAAATGCTAAGCCCACTGAGTATATTAGTACTTAGCCCAAATATTTTCCAAATATTTTCAGGTTAAGCTGACAGTGCTGACGGAGCAGAGTTGAGGCGAGGGTCCTCCTTTTGTAATAAGCTTCCGCTAGTTGCTCATCTTTTGTGTTCAACTCTCGACTTTGTTCCTTGAAGTTGTTATGTCTTTTGATAAGAGCTTAGACTTTTTAACTTCTTTTTATGTATTAAGTCTATCATTTGTGTCTACGGTTGAGCCATTTGAACTTTAAACAATCCTTACGCTATGAATGAATGTATATCTTTGTTGTCTCTTGCCATTTCCAATTTAGGTTCCTTCCTTTCATAAGGGAAATGTTGTCGAATTTTTTAGGCACATTATATCCGGTTTATTTATATAAGATTAGTTCCCCCTTTCTTTCCCCGCTTCTTTCTTCCAACCTCAATCACGTCCTGATTCACGATTTCCTCCTCCTTCGAGAATCAGGGCGTGACAAAATCTTTTACTTATGATGAGCTAAAATTAACTTTTATTTATTAAAAAGGGCTATTTTTAGGTATTAATATTTATTTTTATGTACAAAAGAATAAATCTTACTTCTATTAGTTAAATATAAACATACTTAAGGAACACGAAGAAAATAAAAAAATCAAAACTTTGAAACACTCTTAGATTTCCCACCCATTTTAAAGAAACCATTGACAACAATCAATTTAGATAATTGACCTACGAGAAATTAGAAGTATGATAAACGGTAAATAAGTTCTTAAGTAATGCTATTTGGCCACATTATGCCGATTATAATCACTTTTTTGAAAAAGAGAAAAATATTAGACCATAATATTATCAGTAATATTTTATTAATTATTTATACTCACTCCGTCCCTCTAAACTTTGCTCATAATTTTATTGTGGGCCGTCGCCTAAAACTCTGCACCTTTTATTTTTAGATATGGACCCACCATAACAATATAAATAAATAAGAGGTAGAAAAATATCTACGTATTTAGCTCTAAGATTCTCAACTAATGCCTGCAACTTAAGGAAACTAGAAATATACCTAAAGTTTTACTACTAGGACTAAATTACCCCTAATTCTCCTATTTTCCCCCCAAAACCAACCCAGACCCCCCACGACGCCCCCCCCCCCCCCCCACGACCTTACCACTCCCCCATTTCTGAAGAAACAGACGGTTCATCTCCCCATTCTCTCTCTCTCTCGATTTTCCCCATCTCCAAAGCGAAACCTGTAGCGAAACATCCCTCCCTCTCAGTTCCGGCAAGGAAATCCGGTGATATGGTGGACGCGAAGCGAGCATCCAAAAGAAAGCGAACGCAAATTGCACCGGAGGCCTCCTCCAGCAAAAAGAAGGCGGCGAAACGGGCGATTGAACAGCCACAAGAGCCAGCGCCTGAGCATGCAGAGGATGAAGTGCCCAGCGGATTCCCATTTTACGAGGGCGAGGTGAGTTGGGGGCCGATTAAATGGTTCGATCCTTTTTAAATTTTTTATGTAATATTATTTAGGTTTGATTGTTAGAAAATAGGATCTGTTATTATGATGCTTGATTGGCAGTTAGAAATTGGAGAAATTTAGGTTTTCTGAACTTGTTTCATAGTAGAAATCTTGGTTTGTTGAATGCATGCGGTTCTTATGTTTGTAGAAATCTTGGTTTGTTGAGCATTGTGTCTAAACTGACTACAATAGTGGTGAGAAAAGGAAAAATCTTGGTTAGTGTTGAATGTGTAGTTAGAATTTAGAGTATCTAGTGACGTAACATGTTCAGTGGTCAGAATATATAAATTCTAACTTTATGACATGCTAGTTTTTTGTACTATAAGGTCACATGTTTGTAAGAAACTGGTAAATTCTAACTAAGGTCTTGGTTGGATAAAACTAATTCTTATTGAATGTGTAGTTAGAATTTAGATTATCTAGTGACATAATATGTTCAGTGGTCAGAATATGTAAATTCTAACTTTATGACATGCTATAAAGTTAGAATCTTGTTGTGATTTTTGGACTTCAGTTGTGCTTTTTGGACTAATCTTGTTGTATGTGTGGTTAGAATTGAATATTTCTAATAACCACACTGTTAGATTTTGAGAAGAGTGGTAATTAGAATTATGTGAAGAGAAAGGCAATCTTATTGAATGTGTAGTTAGAATTTAGAGTATCTAGTGACGTAAAATGTTCAGTGATCAGAATATATAAATTCTAACTTTATGACATGCTAGTTTTTTGCACTACCAGGTCACATGTTTGTAAGAAGCTGGTAAATTCTAACTAAGGTCTTGGTTGGATAAAACTAATTCTTATTGAATGTGTAGTTAGAATTTAGATTATCTAGTGACATAACATGTTCAGTGGTCAGAATATGTAAATTCTAACTTTATGATATGCTATAAATTTAGAATCTTGTTGTGATTTTTGGACTTCAGTTGTGCTTTTTGGACTAATCTTGTTGTATGGGTGGTTAGAATTGAATATTTCTAATAACCACACTGTTAGATTTTGAGAAGAGTGGTAATTAGAATTATGTGAAGAGAAAGGCAATCTTATTGAATGCGTAGTTAGAATTTAGAGTATCTAGTGACGTAACATATTCAGTGGTCAGAATATATAAATTCTAACTTTATGACATGCTAGTTTTTTGCACTACCAGGTCACATGTTTGTAAGAAACTAGTAAATTCTAACTAAGGTCTTGGTTGGATAAAACTAATTCTTACTATTTGTTCCTTGTCTGTTGCTTTCCTAACATGTGATTCTTTAACTATTTGTCTGTCTTATATATGCAAGGTTACCTGGACGTACAAACGCTTGCACCTGGTTGACAAACCAAGTAAAGTAATTCCAGCAGGTTATGAAATAATGGCGGGGGATGTGAACACAGTGCTCAGAACAACACTGACAGAAACTGAAGCTAACAAAGTCAAGAATTCGGTGATGGGGATATTCACCCGCCTGGATGACTTCACAACTCGCAGCGGCAAAATGCTGCATTACATGGTGTGCCACCAGGTGGTGCCGAATCCGGACTTTGACCCCACGTTGCTGTTTTTCAAGATAGGCGACATAACTTTACGCTTCTCAATGACCGAGTACGCACTGGTCAGCGGCTTGAAGTTTGGCCCCGCGAGCTTCAAGCCATATGTGAGGCATGAACTACCCCCCAACTCAACATTTGAGAGGCTCTTCGGAGCGAATGAACAAATCAAATTAAAAGAAGTGCATGAGGCATACACCAGTGACAGATTCATGGTGAAAGGGAAGAAGGTAATATTTCAATAATTCTTGCTGCCTTTTTGATAATATATTTTGTGATTCTATAATCTGACCTTGACTTCCAAACAGGTACGCGCAACGACTGATGATTGGGTGAAGCTCTCAAAATTCCTGCTATGCTTGGGATATGCTTTGGGATTTGATGCTGGTAAAAGGAAGATCCCTATTTGGCTGTGGGTACTGCTCGAGGACGAGAAAGAATAGGAAGAATTCCCATGGGGGAGCATTTCCTACCAACTATGGTTCAAGCCATCAAGGATGTGACGTGACAGGCTCGCCGATCAAGACAGCCCTCAGCCTACACTTCAAGGAAACCCCGTTGCTTTCTCTTGAGGCCTATAGATTTAATTAGCCTATTATTTTATAATATTTGATTTTTTTATAACTTTTTTTTATCTTATTTACTAGGCCTGGATTTTTGAGGGCGATACCAGCCTTCGGCCAAATAGTTGGAGACAAGAAGAAAAAGGTCGAGATGCAAGGTTTATGCGGTACCTGTATGTGAAGGATAGAGGCTACCCTACCCCCAACCAAACCAAAGAGGTAGTAATTTTATGATTCTAACCTTCAGTTGTTTGTGCTTATGTGATTAAATTAAGATCTTACTTTTAGACGATTCATGTTGGTTAGATTCTTTAAATTTCTTATCTGGATAAAAATTACATGTGACTGTTTGACTATGTTTGCTTGAATGTTTTCTTATCTGTTTATGTATAATTGTTGGAATCTAATCTTTCTGTTGTTTTGCACTGGTTGGATTTCAAACATACTTTTATTTTAACCTCGCTTGTGGTAAGAATGTTCAAAATCTTATGTGCACAACTTGATTCCCTGAGTATGTTCGGTTGTAACTTGGTAATATTTTCCTATAATCTAACCATGGAAAACGTTGGTTAGATTCTTTCAATTTCTTATATGCAGAAAATTACATCTGAATATGTTTAAATATGTTATGCTTGACTCTGCTTGCTTAGCCGATGGTAATATATTCGTAGATTCTATCCATCTCTTGTTTGTATACTTGGTCAGAATCTTCAAATTCTTATGTGCAAAATTTTATTGACTCACTGTGTTCGCTTACTCGGTGGTAATAGTTTGGTAAATTCTAACCATCATATGGTGACTGCTTGTTAGATTTGTGAAATTCTTACTATAGTGAATTAATTTATTATAGTCATACTGAATACATTACTTCTGTTTTCCATGTAATTGTAGCGCCTTAACCCAAAGCTAAAGCACCGCAAGAATGAGAAGAACAAGCATATTGGAAATCACTGAAAGAGGACCCAAGCAGTGAGCCATTCGCATTCACATACGATCCGACTGAAAGCATGAAGAAGCAGCCTAGGGATGAAGAAGTTGATGGCTTGAAAGAAGGAGCTACTGCTAGAAATGTGTCCACACTCTCCGCTGCACAGCTTGATGAATTGGCACAAAGCACTGCCAAGAAGGTGCTCGAGAACATAAAGCCGCTGCTGAAGGAAGTCCTAGAAGAAATCGATGGGACGCTGGCCAAGACTATCACTGAAAGGGAGCACCATGCAACTGACCAGTTCTTCAATTGGGGAGAAGAGGCGCCACACGTACCGCCCACTGAAGAAAAGGACAGAGATGCATCAGCCGCCGAGCCAAACAGCGAAGTGCCGCCTTCCGAAGAGACCCATGATGCAGTCGATGAGATGGTGCACATCACGGAGCAGCCCATCACGGAGCAGCCCATCAATGAAAGCAATGAGGAGCAGGGGGGCTCAGGACTTGAAGGATGCTGAAGACAAGGGCGCAGCTGATGTGCCTGAAGATCAGGGTGCAGGGCAGGGGGCTGAAGAGGCATCAAGGGTTGATCCGGCTCCGACGCAGGTATAAAATATTGGTTGGTCACCTGGTGGGGGACTATAAACATTTTTCATCGCTTTGAGGCTGCACAAAATACTTTGTTTTTTTACTATTTTCGGTTGGATTAGAAACTTTGTTTTTTTTTATTGTAACGAACCCCGTTTGAGGGGTATTTAACTCTCTTTGTAATGTTTATGTTGCTTTCACAAAAATGTGATGTACGAATGGTACGAAAAATACTTCGTGCCTTGTGTGAATGGTAAGATTGTGTGAACATCATACAAATCTTACCAGTACCATGATTTTCAATGTGAGGCGCAATGGTGCGAAGTACTGCTTCATACCATTCGCATCGTCGATACGCAATAAAAACAATACAAATTGGGAAACTTTGTTTTCGAAAAAAATATTAAACACAAAAACCATAACTTGTAAAAACTTTAAAAACATGTAGTCCACAAAAATCCAGAACTTGTAAGCATTTTGTATTTCGATTACGGCATAGTAGGGTTTGGCTTATTCTTACTGAAGCTAGTTGTAAGAATTCATAATTTTTATATTAGGCTATTAATAAATTAAAAGAATGCATATTCTAATTTGTTATAAAAATTGTGTAGTTCTGACCAATCCGGTAGTTAGAAAATGACTAAATTCTAGTGTTGGCTATTATAAGTGTGTTACGGTGTGGTCGAGTTTAGCTTATTCTTACTGAACTTTGTTGTAAGAATTCATATTTTTGCCATGCATTCGTTATTAATTTAAGAATTCATTTGATGTGAGAATTGTATATTTATGACAATCTGTTGGTTAGAAATGAGTAAAATCTAGCTAACCCCGATGATTTCCCATTCCAGCAATTTATGATCTCCGATACTCAAATTGATCGAGAGTTTGATAAACTTGAGAACTTGATAGATCTGGGAGATGAAGTCGTAGATCCGCCGCCTCTTCAGGTTGTAGTTCTAATTTCAGCCCGACCCGTTAGGGTTATCTACCCATCAAGGGCTTACCGGAGTCCCTTTCAAAGGAATGATGTACGCCCACACCCTGACGAATTTGAAAAGTTCTTGGAGAAAGAAAATAAGGAGTAAGTTTTACTTGGAAAAAATTAATCTTATGCTCCTTTCTATTATGTTAGTTGAACACATGAACAAAAAAAAAAAAATCTTAGGCAAACAGGAGGAATGTGGGCTTGTTTACCAACGTTTACAATGATTTCTTCGAATGAATCATGAAAAAGGGCAACCCACTTACGGGAGAGCACGTGACTGCATATCTTGTTGTTCTTGCCTCAAGACCCGACCTAGCAGGGTTAAGGGAGGTGAACAATAGGATAGGGCTCACTACATGTGGGTTCATGGTAAGATATTCTTAAGAATCTTACAAATTCATTTGATGAATAATTATTTCTTAAAAATCTTACAATCTGATTTCACTAGGATGAAATCGACAACGTATTTGATAAATTACACGGGTACAGCGCGCCTTATGAATTTGACGACTTCGAGGCGATCGAAGAAGAAACAGTTCCAGAGGCTGAAATGAATAGCCTGATCGTGTTTGCTAATGGAAGCTCGCCGGAGTGGGGGGACAGTGTTAAAGAATGGATTGATACGACCAGGTAAGAATTCAATTATTTCTTACAATCTAAGCATGAAAATTTGGTTAGATTCTTTCAATTCTTACACGCAAAAAATTTACAACTGACTATGCATGCTTGGTCTGTGGTAATATATTCATAGATTCTAACCCCTCTTGTGTATACTTAGTCAGAATTTGCAAATTCTTATGCGTACTGATTTATTCCCAGCCATAATTATTCCCTCGCTATGTGCAGAAAATGTATTAAGAATTCAAAAATATGTCCATGTCAATTTTTTCAAGTAATATTTGATATATTCTTACAATTGCATGTTTACTTTCGGTGTAGGTCATAACAATGGTTACTTTCGGTGACAATTATGCAAACTGGGCGACTTTAGTCATCGACTTGAAGAAACAAAGGCTGGAAATCCACGACCCAAAGGCGCACAAACTGAACGAATCTGATTGGAATTATAGAAAGAATGTTTTTGTGCCGGTAGCAAGACTCATGCCCCAAATCCTTAAGAAGGTCGGGTTCTACACATCTCGCAATGTTAGGAGCCCAAGGTACACACAGTGGGACATCGCATTCGGGGAACAGCCAAGGAGAAGTTCCTTCAACGAGCAGAAAATGTGCGACAGTGCGCTCTACTGTTTGAAGTGGGTGGAAAGAAAGATCTCAAGGGGTCTGGGCGGCAAGGGACTGAATAACCCCAAGGAGATTGCGGAATACCGGATGCATGTTGCACGGACCATCTATTCCCACAGCACAAATGCCACCACAATCCCAATGATATTGGGGGGTATGTAGAAAATTCCCTGTTTTTTTTTTTTTTTGGGTGCCACAGTGGCAGCAGTACATGAATGATCTTTTTGAGGTTCCAAGTTTTTTGTAAATGGGGCTGGGTAACCAGTTTTTTTGTAAAATCTAACTATCTCCATGGTAAGATATCTTACAAAACTTACCTTCTTTTTTAATAGACTATGTATGAATTGTAAAGTTAGTTTTTGTTTCTAACTATCCTCGTGGTACTTAACTATTATTGTTTATGAGAAAAATGAATGGGTCTTTTTGATACTCCAATTTTTTATAAATGAGGCGTACAGCCATTTCTTCTGTAAAAATCTAACTATGTCCATGGTAATATCTAATAAATCTTACCTTCTCTCTTAATAGACTATGTATTAATTATAAAACTTAGTTTTGGTTCTAACTATCCTCATGGTAATTAATGAGTGATAGAATACTTACGAGGTGATGAATAATGTCAACTGTACTGGTAAAAAACTTGCGCCGCTGTAAGAAAAATGTCAACTACAGCGAAACTTATCGTAGTATTTTATCATTTCTTACCACCTTTATGGTCTAAGTTGTAAGAATCAGTCGAGAACAAAAAAATAAAGCTGGAAAAACTACCCGGTCATTCTCGAAATCAGTGGCAATTTACAAAAATACACTTAAATGAAATATACAAAAAATTACAAAAGACAATAGAGACGCCCAAAAAGAGATTACGTCAAACAATTTACAAAAGACCTCTTGTAAGAATAATATCATCTCTTGCCAGACGTGGTTCTTAGAAAACCTATTCAAACCTACGAGGGTCTTTACATGTCACGCGAGTATGCCCACGAACACCACAGATGCGACATTCCTTAGGTTTGCGTCGCTTTGCAATTGTTTTGGTGATTTGAATACCTTCTTTTGAAGGCTGCTCTGATTTCACTTCCCGAGGGTACCCTCGAAGCCTTCGACCGTCCAGCTTGCTTGGGATTTTCCGGTATGATGACAATCCAACTCTCGACATCACTTGGGATGCGCCAATCACTAGGGTCGGGGACATGGATGACATCATCTGAATAAACCTCCCTCCATGTAGTGGTCAAGTAACAAGCATCAACATATGCAATAGGATTTTGATTCTTGAACCTAAAAGACATGAGCCGAAATGGATGAGTAGGTTATCGGAATCTGACAAATCTTACAACCTACGTAGTAAGAAAATAGTTATTTGATGGCCGTTGCTGCGTGAGAGCATGGTAGCAGTAACGTGTCGAATACTTTGCAAGAACACTCCCTCTTACCTAAATCCACAAGATAACTCTTCTTACCTGATAATATATTGAAAATAGAGTCAGAAATAGGTTGTACTGTCATATAGCTCCATTTCCCTATAGCATAGGCCAGTCTTTCCTCTGCGTACTCTGACACCTCATTTATCCTAGCTCGCGCTTGGGTCCTACGCTGATAGAACCATGACTGAACAAGGTTTCGACAGTACTCCAACAATGAAGTGACAGGCAGTTGCCTCGCCCATAACAACCGAGAGTTCAGCACCTCGACGGCATTTGATGTTCTAAATGCATACCGACGCACAGGGCATTTGCATCGTGCCCAACTAACAGGACCAATGTCCATCAGCTTTGCGTGAACGCCAGGAGCACACTCCTCCAAGTTACGCATGTGTTGTTCGAAATCTTCTACCCTGTATGCATTTGCAGCTGCGTGGAATATATCAAGTATGCCAGCCGCTAAGATTTCCCTGAATGTGGTATGTGCAAAAGCCATGAGGGGTACCTGGTGGGAAATATTAGCAAGGACAATAGTAAGAATTATACAATTCTTACACTCGGAATAGTTAGAAAATTCAAAAACAGATGTTGCATAATGAATATAGTTATAATTAATAGAATTCTTATAACAATTTAGATTAGAATAATACAAAATGCTTACTACTAACCTGGAAAAACGGCTTCCACTGCGTTCTTTATGCTCTTATGTTGATCCGATACAATCAACAAATTCGGCGGAGATCCAAAACTTATGCGAACATGGTCGAGAAACCACATCCACGATGAATCATTTTCTTTGTCGCCCAAACAAAAAGCCAATGGCACTACTTGTTCGTTTGAATCCTTAGTTGATGCCACGAACAAAACGGCCTTGTATTTTCCCTTCAAGTGCGTGGCGTCAATTACCAGAATAGGCCGACATGCCCGGAATGCTCTAATCGATGCAGCTAACGAAAAGTAGCAATATTGGAAAGAATAATCGTCGGATGTCTGTAAATCCACCATGGATCCGGGATTCATGTGTTCAAGCATATAAAGATACTTGGCAATCATCTGAAAAAAATAATTAATTTGTACATGTTTCCGTCAGATATATGGAAAATTTACAAAACATGATAGTAAGAATTGTGTAATTCTTACGATACGTTATCGAACATCATATAATTTGGTAGCGTTAAACCCAATTCTTACCTGAAAGGACTTGTCATGTGCTCAGTATATCTCTTTCATAGCCCGATTCCTCCCGGCTAAAGCGGTTGGATATTTCAATCTAACACCAAACTCCCTTAGTAATTAACCTTGAATATCGCGGGGCCTAAGTATAAAACCTTCCTCGCTCATGTGAGGGCCAACAAACTCAGCTATGGCTCTTGACGACACCCTCGGTTCAATATCGTGCGAATATCTAACTGACACGTGTGGGCAACAAATTCATATACTCTCCATGCGCTCCCAAATGATCGACTTCGCAAACAAAACACGCACGTTAAGTCAAACTTGCATTGCAAATAATAGTAGAATGCATCGGAGACCTTTGTTTGAAACTCCACAATTTTTTTCAAATGATATGAATGGATTGATGAAACCATACTATCCTTGGAAGAGAAAACAGAACCTACACCAAGTTCGCCGAGATGGCACATTGGGTCAGATTTCTTGGCAATTTCGGGGAGCAGTAACGAAGCCTGTTCAGATGCACCCGGTATTATCCACTAATTCGCCACCCTAGACTCGAGATTTGCCGTATTGTGGTTAGAATTGAATTTGGCCATGCTTGCATGAGTGCATGCATTCACATAAACAGTGGGCACTTCCATCATATCCATCAAACAGGACCACTCGAACTGGTCCGTAACCTTCATTCGCATGTTTTCCCCTTGATCACCCTCTACTACTGCGACAACCTCATACGTGTAATCCTTACTCTCCTTGTCAAATCGAACCTCCATCTTACGCAAAAATCTGCAAAGCTTATACCACCATCTGCCAACGGAATGTAATCTTTCGTTCCACCTTCATATATATTATTGTTGAAAGATCCTCCATGGATAACAATTACAGCACGTGTCATGGCAAACTGCATTTATAAACCCCAATAGTAAGATCATGATCAATTCTTACCAAGTAAAAACTCAGTAGTAAGATAATGCTTAGATTCTTACGAACACACAAAAAAGTAAGAGATTGCATAAAAATGCTTGTTATGTATCAAATGAAAGAAAGATATTCCCTCCATCCCTGATATTAGTGTGCATATTTCCTATTTAGGACGTCCCTGATATTAGTGTGCAATCCAAAAATAGAAAGATTCTCTAAGCAAAAATACATATTTACCCTTCCACTTTATTCTTTATTCCAATATTTACCAAACTGGACCCACTTTTTTCCACTATTTCCACATTTTTCTACTATTAGTGTGGGCCCCTTATTCTACTATCTTCACCTTTTTCCACTTTACACTATTTTCTTCTAAAATTACGTGTCGTTTCTCTCAGCATACTAATATTAGGGACGGAGGGAGTAATACTTAAATGCTTACTATGTGGTAAAATAAGGTCAGATAATTGTTGAATTCTTACAACGTGCATAAATGATTGTAAGATAATACATAAAACCTTACAAATTGTGATACCGATAGTAAGAAAAATACACATATTTATCAAAAATTTGTCACAAACCTTTTAAACATTCAACTCACACCATTTATTGAATCGCATTCAATGTTACCTAACGTATTTATCTCTAAGAATTTAACCATACACGCATGCGAAACCTATATAATGTTGAAGAAAATAAAACATCACAAATACTAAGACGCAAAAAACCAAAAGAACACCAAAATCAAAAAAAGAAAAAAAAAAGATGATCAAAATTGAATATTCCGGCACAAATCCAGCGACCGGGATAAAAAACGACGGCGGCCTCATAGCCGGATTCCAGGCGACAAAGGACGTTGCCGTATTCTACTTCGAACCAATCATCAGTCCTCGCATAAATTAGAAACAAGGGGCCCCGCTGAAACTCCTCTCACCTGCGTACAAACAGAACAGCAGCTACCGCAGGGCTCCCGTCGCAACTCCGACGCCGCGCTCCCAAACAGATTACTACTTCCCGCCGCCGAATATGGAACGCCGATCGCAAAGAGAGAGAGCTATAGAGAAAGAGCTTGAATTCAAAATAGGGGGCTGTAGAGAAAAAGCTTGAATAAAGCTACTAAACTAATTCACTTAAGGGTATTTTAGTCCCCTTTGGCAAAGATTAGGTAACTTTTGTTATTTCTTAAGTTCTAGGTAAAAGCTTGAAAAATATAGTCCCAATAGGTATTTGACTATATTTCCTCAATTAACGTCTCTATAGGTCTAAGCCTGTCACACATGTCCTCTCAAGTGTAGTTTACCTCTCTCTCCTGTGTAGTTTGCAGGCTATTGCACAGGGGCAGGGGTTTACCCAGTGCGCACTGAAGGTAGCGGCTGCGGGTTCTCACGACATAAAAAAATAATAAACAAAAATACTCCCTCCGTCCTCAATTTACTAACCCTGTTGACTTTTTAGATAATTTTAAAACTTTATGATGATGAATTTAAAATCGAATTTTTAGAGTTTAGTTTTTTTTACAAGTTAGTACGAGTGTTGTAGTATCGTGTAAAAAAAACTAATTTCAAAAAATTCAATTCAAAATCCATCATCACGAAGCTCCAAAATCATCTAAAAAGTCAACAGGGTCAGTAAATCGAGGATAGAGGGAGTATAAATAACTCCAGCCTCCATTAAATTGATTACAGAACTGCAGCTCCAATTCTAGATGGATAATGAAAATACACAGTAAAATCTAAAAAAGCGATTCAGCCACACAGAGATTCAAATTTCGAATCTTCACTCCATTCAAACTAAAATGAACACAATCTTTACAAACCTTAGTAGCCAACAGAAAAAACCCATTGCAAGGTGATGCTCAAATCGAATCCTCCTCCTCACCACGACGTGCTTCTCCAGATCGCCGCCGTGAGTGAAGACGGAGTCCCCCGCCAGCGCCACCGTCAGGTTCTTCGATAGGAACTGAGCCGAGATCAGTCCTCTCGGCCGGTGGGCGGCGAATCGAGCCCTAATTTTGTGTTCTTGTTCGGAGGGGGAGGGGAGGGAGAGGGCTGGGGGAGCGGGAGAGGTCGGCGGATCCGCGTAAGCGAGGAGACTGGTGGGCTAGAGGTGATGGATTTGTATACTAGAAAGCAGGCCTTTTAGCTTGTATACATGTGGTTCCATATTTCACTAACAATTTCCTATCTGATTATGTATGAATTGTTTGTTAAGCATTAAACATCTACCCATTATCTCAAAGTTATAGGCTATATGGTGTGTAGTAGATCACGGAAGACCGTAGTAGCCGGTGTCTCTTGATATATAAACAGTTATCATAGTTGAGATAGTTTCGGATAAAACTATCGGTATAGACTGTAGCATAAATAGATAAGTAGCTTGTCTTGGTTACTTGTTTATGCTAGTACGTTGATCGTATTGATAGGATCGCGGTGAGGTGAATTCTTCTATTCTGACCTAAGTAGAAGAATCAAGACCTCGGGGACTTAAATGTTATTTAACGTAACACCTTAACTCTAATTGAGTGACTAAGGGTGTATAGTTGTAGTCTGTTACTTTGATTTACCATGGCTAAGGGTTCAATCATTGCAATCCAATATGACCCGTATCTTGGGTAACAACTATAACTAGTACGATCTTTAGTGCAACTACAATAGAGCACTGTATCCTGGTAAAAAGGGTTGATTACATCCCCTGAGGAATTCATTAAGGATTATCATACTAAACCCTGCAGGTGGATTGAGTTCCAGTATGATGAATAAGGAATGAATGGTACTACTTAGGAATTAAATAAGAAGTTAATTAACAAAAGCAGTCAGAAGCTTTAGATTAATTAACGGATGTAAGATATCTTAAATACGGGGGTGATTTAAGTCTAATACTAGCCCTGAGCTCAACAGGGATAAAATAGGTAGTTCAGTATTATTACTCTAGTGGAATGTTTTAATACTTATGATCTGAATTTTATTCTGGGCTGAATATAGAGAATTCAGAACATTGGGAGGCACAGTTTTATCAGCTAGTAGATCCCTGGTCTGGCCCAAAAAGCTCAATAGGCCACAGTTAAGGAAGAAAGGTCTGATCATCATCAAAGCCCAGTGTGGGACGCCTAAGATGATGATGGGCGGCCATGTCTTGGTCTGTGGGCCAAGACTGCAAATTAAGCCCATTCTCCTCTTATATATATTCACTTAATGCCTCTAGATACATAACATATTGATCTCATAATCAAGAGAGGATAGGTTTAAGTGTTAGAGAGAGAGAGCACGGCGGCAGCACCAAGGCTGAGAGACGACGTGTGCAAGTTTCTTCCGTGGCTAAATTCGTAGCGTGTTGTCCATCCAACATCGGATTCGAGCAGGGAAATAGATCAGAAGATCTTCAAGCGAGCTCTCACACGTAAACCAAGAGGTATATCGATTAAACACCCTATGATTGTATTTAATTCATAGGAGCATGATAGGATTGAATCGAATTAATCATAACCGAAAACGAATCCTTGGGCACATGAATCGTTCTTCGCTGATCGGTTCCTTCAATTGGTATCAGAGCCAAGGTTATTTATTTTCGGCTCTATGGCTGATTCGATTCATATTATGCATGATTTTAATCGATGGATGTTGTCGTATGTCGTTTTTCGTGGTGTTAATCGTTTTTCGGTGCCGGATTGGCAATTAAATTATAATTTTAATCGCGAGAAAATAAGGTGCGATTTAGATTAGGATTTTATTTTGTTTTTCGTTGTAAACTGTTGTACGGAGACGAAGAACATGAAGAACGAGGAAGAACACCGATAGGACAACCGCCGCACACGGCGGCGCGTGTGCCACACTCGCCGATAATAGCACGTGCGATTGACAAATTCAGCGGTTGTTCATCTTCTTCTTCACGATGGAACCCTGGTTTCAGACCAAGGTTCAGGTCGTTGATGTTGGAGGAGGCGGACGGTTGGGCTGAAGGAGTCGGAACACGCGAATCATGGCGGGCTGCGGCGGAACCCTAATTAGGGTTCGACGCCTGCAGCAGCTCCGCCGGCGTGCATGGTGGTTCGAGGAAAGCTACTGAAGAGCCCAGACATGGACTCGATACAGCAGCAGTCGACCACGGGAGCTGCAGCGCCGCAGATCGTCGGCAGCGGGGAAAATCACGGCGAAACCCTATTTAGGGTTTCAGCCGTGAATCTGCTGCAGATCGACGGCGGTGATCCTGGCGGCGGTGAAAGTCTGGACGAGGAGCAGCGGCTGAACAAGTCGACAACACAGCAGCAGCAGAAGAACGGAGGTGGCGATCGGCGGCGAAGCCTCAGCTGACCGATTGCAAATCGCGAATCGCGATTCAGGCCTGTGCGTCTGTGCGCGAACGGCTGAGCCTCTGCTCATACGAGGCTGGGCTCGGGTGCGACGAGGTGGGTCTGCTTCGGGGCCTGCTCGTCGTGAGTTTGGTGGTCAGCGTACGAGGTGGACGAAGGGCTGAGATCGGCAACGACTTCGCTGTGCGCGAGGTCACTTCGGCAGCCCTTCTGAGCGTTCGAGCTGGGCTCGAGTTCGACGGGTGAGCTCGTTGAGCTTGCTCGTTACGAGCTCAGCAGATTGGACGCAGTTTGGGCTAGGGCGAGAGCTTCGGGTCGTATGGTGTCGGCCCGGTTCGGTCAGCTCGGTCCGAAAATTTTAGAAAAATTAGATAATAAATTATTTAATAATTTATTTATTTTTCGGAATGGAACGGGAGATCGAGACGACGGATTTTGAAGACCGGAGCCTGTTCTGGAATTTATTTTATTATTATTGTAATAGAATAGATTAGACAGGAGTAGTCACACCACGAAAAGCGAGTTTTATTTTTGTTTTTATCTCGTTTTTCTTATCAAAGCATGCTATGGATGCAATTTAAATTTAAATTATCATGTTTTGCCTGTCAAGTTGAATAAATTGCGCATAGTCGAGCATGTTTTAGGATTGTCAATATAAGCATGATTAATTTTCTTGCGAGCATGTTTATTTGTTGTGTTTAGAAAATTATGTTTAGGGTTATGTGACAACATGATCTAGCATGTCGACAACCTTTTGAAAGAAAAATACTAAGCGGATAAAACATTTTATTAAAAATGTTAAGACCTCCATAATTTGATCTTAATGTGAAGTTTCGGTAAAAGTGTGTAAACGTCCACACGAACGTGGCTTGCACATTTTATCGAAATAAGTTCACTAGAGTTAAGATTTCTTAACAAAAATGTTTTAATCAAAATGAGTAGTGGGAGCCATTTTAAGTAAGCGTCCACACTAACGTGGCTAGCTTAAAATAGTAACTACGGATTTCTCTAGAGTTTTGATTAAAAACAAAGATAGCTTAAAGAAAATGGTTGAATTTTCTGAGTTAAGCTAAAATTATGGTTAATAGCTTAGATATTAATTATGATACAACTCCCCAACGGAGTCCCTTTCTTAATTAATATGGTCTAGTGAGGTTCAACTATTAATTTTATTTGTCATAAGGAAATAAGGTTGGCTAGAGAATAAAATTAAAGATCCTTGATCTGGTCAAGTAACGAGAACGTAAACGTCCACACGAACGTGGCTTGCGGTCAGCGTTACTTGGGCTGTTGAAGGTTTCGTTAAATATTGGTTTATCAAAAGGTTATAATATTTACGTTACGAATTTATGCTTACTCATTTCTTACGAGTGTCTATGTGTTTATTATTTTCAGATATGACTTTAGGCCCGTTGATTAATGTTCTCACTTTGAGTCCTTTCGATGGCTCCAACTTTTTGGAGTGGAGAAAGAATCTCGAAGTTGTCCTAGTTGCTGGCGAGTACACTGATGTGCTCGCACTTCCTGCCCCTCCTACTCTCACTGAAAGGTCATCTCATAAAGATAGAGACGATCATAAGAAATGGCATGAAGCGAATGACAAAGCAAGAGAAATTGTCATGTCTTCACTGTCGGCTGGGATGCAGTATATGGTAGGCCATTTGATTACTGCATCCAGTATGATCGAGACTCTCGAGGACATCTTTGATGATGACAAGATGCCCAACATTAAGTTGGATTCCGCAGCGGTCAAAGTTGCGGAAAAACAGTTGGGATGCACTCTAACATTGAAAGATGTGGAAGAGAGGATCAGAAACAACAGAAAGCAGAGGGCTTTGCTCAGTGGGAGCAAGAGGGGTGCCGAGATCATGGGGGCTGGGAATGACATCAAGCCGAAAGGTAATGTCAAGGCTACTGGCGGCGTCAAGAAAGGGAAATGGAAAGGAAGGTGCTTCAACTGCAACAAGACGGGACATTGGAAGGCTGACTGCCCTCTAAAGAAGAACAATGGAGGTACGTCTCACTCATTTGTAACTGAAACATGTTTAGCTGCTAGTTCTACCCAGACTTGGGTAGTAGATACGGGCGCAACTGACCATGTATGTTACACCTTGCAGGATTTTCTGCAGAAAAGGGAGCTGAGTGAGGGCGAGATTACCATCTCCATGGGCGATGCATCGAGAGTTGCATCTGTCGCAATTGGAGATTTTCATTTTAGTTTTGGACATTTTATTTTTGTTTTGAGGGATGTTTTATATGTGCCGGTGTTTCGGCGAAACTTGATTTCTGTTTCGAAACTTTATGATGATGGTTACTCAGTAGTTTTTGATAGTCGTGTTTCTATCATGAAGAACAATGAGATTATCATTTCTGGTACATTATATGGTTCTCTCTATACTATAAATTGTCCAATAAATGCACCTTCTTCTTCAAATAATGCAATCTCATCATCAAACCCTAAAAAGAGAAAGAGTTCTTCTCAAATGAATCAAACCTATCTTTGGCATTTACGATTGGGTCACATCAACCAAAAGAGGATTCAAAGGTTGGTTAGTCATGGTATTTTGGAATGATTCCAAATAGATACATTACCAACATATGAATCTTGTTTGGAAGGAAAGATGGTGACTAGACCTTTCAAAGCCAAAGGAAATAGAGCTTCCGAGTTATTGGAATTGATTCATTCTGATCTGTGTGGACCGATGTCAACACAAGCTAGAGGAGGTTACGAGTACTTCACTACTTTCATTGACGATTACTCAAGATACGGTTATATTTACCTACTTCGCCGCAAGTCCGAATGCTTTGAAAAGTTTAAAGAGTTCAAATCGGAAGTGGAAAAGAGATTAGGTAAAAGTATCAAGTCATTACGATCTGATCGTGGTGGCGAGTACCTCAGCACTGAGTTCAAGACTTATCTGTCAGAAAATGGGATTACGTCCCAATTGACTACACCAGGAACACCCCAACAGAATGGTGTAGCTGAGAGAAGAAATCGAACTCTTTAGAGATGGTTAGATCGATGATGAGCTATGCACCTCTGCCAATTTTGTTTTAGGGATATGCCCTGGAAACAGCAGGTTATCTCCTCAATCTAGTACCTTCTAAATCGGTAAGTAAAACTCCTTCCGAATTATGGACAGGGCGCAAGCCCAGCTTGGGTCATATTCGGCTTTGGGGAAGTCCAGCACATGTGCTGAATAAGGAGGCCGATAAATTAGGTTCTAGAACTGAGGTTAGGCTGTTTATTGGATATCTGAAAGGAACGAAAGGTGGCTACTTTTATGGTACTCAGGATCAGAAGGTCATTGTGAGCACTAATGCCCGATTCCTAGAGGAGGACTATATAAGTAAGCACCTGGCAAGGAGTGATATTGTGCTCTATGAGTTGAGAGCAAAGGCAGCCAGTGATCCAACTCAGCCAAGTGTACAAGAGGATGTACCACAAGTAACTGCACCGATTTCCGACACTGAAGTTCCACCGGCGCCTCGTCGCAGTGGGAGGGTTGTTCGTCAACCCGATCGGTTCATGTTTCTAGGCGAGTCCACTGATATTCTCGCTGGTCTTGAACATGAAGAGACCGACCCCTGGACTTACAAGGAGGCAATGGAGGACGAAGATGCGGATTCTTAGCAAGAATCTATGGATGCTGAGATCAAATCCATAGTAGACATGGATGTGTACGACCTTGCGGAGCTACCAGATGGCAAGAAGGCCATCGGTTGCAAGTGGGTGTACAAGAGAAAGAGAGATTCTGATGGAAAGGTTACGGCCTTTAAATCTAGATTGGTGGCGAAAGGATGCACTCAGCGTGAGGGCATAGATTATGAGGAAACATTTTCGCCGGTTGCCATGATTAAAACCATCAGAACTATCTTATCCATGGCAGCGCATTTAGACCTAGAGGTTTGGCAGATGGACGTCAAGACTGCGTTCTTGAACGGTTATCTTGAGAAAGATAAGCATATTTATATGCGCCAACCTGAAGGTTATGTGTCTAAAGGCCAAGAGCATCTCGTATGGAAGCTCAAGAAGTCTTTGTACGGACTTAAGCAAGCTTCGAGATCCTGGAACATACGTTTTGATAGTGTGATCAAATCTTATGGATTTGTTTAGTGTTCATACGAGAGTTGTGTTTACAGTTTCAGTGCGGATGGAAGCATGGTAATCTTAGTACTGTACGTAGATGACATACTTCTCATTGGCGACAATGTGAACGTGTTATCAGGCGTAAAGGGTTGGTTGTCTGAACAGTTCAAGATGAAGGATTTGGGAGAAGCTGCTTACATCTTAGGGATCAAGGTGATCACAGATCGCCAGAACAAGATGTTAGGCTTAAGCCAAGCTTCATATATTGATACTGTGATCGCCCGTTTCAGCATGCAAAATGCCAAGAAGGGATTTCTTCCTTTCAGGCATGGCATCGCTCTATCGAAGGAGATGTGTCCAAAGACACAAAAGGAGATAGACGACATGAAGGCTGTACCATATGCTTCAGCGGTTGGAAGCCTCATGTATGCAATGCTATGTACAAGACTGGATATCTGTTATGCCGTGGGATACGTGGCAAGATATCAGTCTAACCCTGGTCAGGGACATTGGACGGCGGTAAAGCACATCTTGAAGTACATCAAGAGGACAAGGGATTATGTGCTGACTTACCGGTCCGATGAGATGATCCCGAGAGGGTATACGGACTCAGACTTCCAGGCTGATCGAGATGAGAGGAAATCTACCACCGGTTATATGTTTACCTTGGGAGGTGGAGCTATCATTTGGAGGAGTGTGAAGCAGAAGTGCATCGCTGACTCCACCATGGAAGCCGAATATGTAGCTGCTTGTGAGGCTGTAAAAGAGGCTGTGTGGCTCAAGAACTTCCTTCATGAGCTAGATCTGGTCCCGAGTTTGCCCAAATGTATCGCGGTGTATTGCGATAATTCTAGTGCGGTTGCAAACTGTAAGGAACCCAGAGCTCACAAGGCGAGTAAACACATTGACAGAAAGTACCATATTATGCGAGATTTCGTACAACGGGGTGATATAGAAGTGAAGAAAATCCCTTCAGCGGATAATCTGGCGGATCCATTCACAAAGAGCTTGACAGCCAAGGTTTTTGACAAGCATGTCGATGGATTAGGTCTGCGGAGCCTCCCACATAATTAAACTTTGAGTATAAGTGGGAGAAGATGTGTAATAGATGCTAGATATAGACACTTGCCTATTGTCACATTGTATACTAAAAGTTTGCTTTAGTATAAGTGGGAGATTGATGGATATGTATACTAGAAAGCAGGCCTTTTAGCTTGTATACATGTGGTTCCATATTTCACTAACAATTTCCTATCTGATTATGTATGAATTGTTTGTTAAGCATTAAACATCTATCCATTATCTCAAAGTTATAGGCTATGTGGTGTGTAGTAGATCACGGAAGACCGTAGTAGCCGGTGTCTCTTGAGATATAAATAGTTATCACAGTTGAGATAGTTTCGGATAAAACTATCGGTATAGACTGTAGCATAAATAGATAAGTAGCTTGTCTTGGTTACTTGTTTATGCTAGTACGTTGATCGTATTGATAGGATCACGGTGAGGTGAATTCTTCTATTCTGACCTAAGTAGAAGAATCAAGACCTTGGGGACTTAAATGTTATTTAACGTAACACCTTAACTCTAATTGAGTGACTAAGGGTGTATAGTTGTAGTCTGTTACTTTGATTTACCATGGCTAAGGGTTCAATCATTGCAATCCAATATGACCCGTATCTTGGGTAACAACTATAACTAGTACGATCTTTAGTGCAACTACAATAGAGCACTGTATCCTGGTAAAAAGGGTTGATTACATCCCCTGAGGAATTCATTAAGGATTATCATACTAAACCCTGCAGGTGGATTGAGTTCCAGTATGATGAATAAGGAATGAATGGTACTACTTAGGAATTAAATAAGAAGTTAATTAACAAAAGCAGTCAGAAGCTTTAGATTAATTAACGGATGTAAGATATCTTAATTACGGGGGTGATTTAAGTCTAATACTAGCCCTGAGCTCAACAGGGATAAAATAGGTAGTTCAGTATTATTACTCTAATGGAATGTTTTAATACTTATGATCTGAATTTTATTCTGGGCTGAATATAGAGAATTCAGAACATTGGGAGGCGCAGTTTTATCAGCTAGTAGATCCCTGGTCTGGCCCAATAAGCTCAATAGGCCACAGTTAAGGAAGAAAGGTTTGATCATCATCAAAGCCCAGTGTGGGACGCCTAAGATGATGATGGGCGGCCATGTCTTGGTCTGTGGGCCAAGACTGCAACTTAAGCCCATTCTCCTCTTATATATATTCACTTAATGCCTCTAGATACATAACATATTGATCTCATAATCAAGAGAGGCTAGGTTTAAGTGTTAGAGAGAGAGAGCACGGCGGCAGCAGCAAGGCTGAGAGACGACGTGTGCAAGTTTCTTCCGTGGCTGAATTCGTAGCGTGTTGTCCATCCAACATCGGATTCGAGCAGGGAAACAGATCAGAAGATCTTCAAGCGAGCTCTCACACGAAAACCAAGAGGTATATCGATTAAACACCCTATGATTGTATTTAATGCATAGGAGCATGATAGGATTGAATCGAATTAATCATAACCGAAAATGAATCCTTGGGCGCATGAATCGTTCTTCGTTGATCGGTTCCTTCAAGAGGTCGCCGGATCCGCCGTTGTTCTTGTTCGCTAGGAGGCCGCTGCACTCAAGAGAGAGAGTGGGAAGAGGATGGGGAGGTGATGAAGAACAAAGGGAATAGAGAGACGATGGAGAGAGAGTTGGCTAGGTGAGAGCTAGGTTTAGAGGGTTAATTAAAAAAAATAAGGGCCCAATTAGTGGTCCCTAATTTTTTGTTAATTGGGTGCTTTACTTTCTAATTTTTGCCAAAAAAATGAAGTGTAACAACTTAACAGTTTTTGGGACCAGTGTTAAGTTCAATTTCGAGATGTAAGCAATTGTGAAACTTCCACCAAAAACTATATAGAATGGGAACTACCACACTTTATATGCAATAATTCTCAAAGTGCAATTTCAACCAAGTACATTTACATCCACGTTTCAATGGTGAAAAAATAAGTTCATGGAATGACTAAACTAGCTCACTATTAGTCGATTTAGGTCTTTAGTATCCCAAATTTACAGCAACTTTAAGACTAATTGCATCCCATCTGATCACTGCAAATTGTACAATAAATGTTCGTTGATCAATTTTCCCGCCAAAATTTCCGAAAAATGCCATTGATAGCAATTGCCCGACTAGCAAATTCGGTCCTTCAATTTGCAGAGATATTCAGGAAACCTTTGCCAATTCATCCTTGATCGCACAATCTCAAGATTTTCGAGGCTGAAATCCCGGAAATCAAAGAATCAGTCGACTAATTCAGCCACCCTCTTAAGAGAGATTGCATCTTCCCCCCGTTCCGATCAAACAGCAAGAAGGGAGGCAGACGGCCTCGGATAGGAAGCAGCTTTTCGCCTCAAGTTCTCCGGCTGCGTAAGGCGTACGTGTCTCTGAGTCGGACCCTCTTCGCCCCTAGCAATACCTGTGTCTTGAAGTTGCTCTAAGGCTTTCACGACTTCATCCATCGTAGGCCTATACTTGGGCTCCATGGCTATGCATTTTACGGCTAGCGTTGCAGCTTTCAAAGCCCCGCGTGGTGTGTACTGCCCTTCTATACGAGCATCCATCACGCGAAGCACTCGTCTTTTGCTTGCTAGGTAAGGCCTCGCCCACTCGATGAGGTTCTGCTCACCGTGGGGCCGGTTCTTGTCCAGCACGCGCCTACCTGTCAGTATCTCTAGGAGAACAACACCAAAACTGTACACATCGCTCCTCGCAGTTAGATGGCCTACACAAGAAAATCAAACCTAAGATCACAACTAGTAATAATTTAAATGAATTTCTTGGCTTATGACAAGTCAATGGAAGAATTTAGGGAAGGACTTCAACAATGGAAACGAATTTAACGTAGCTCCAGAATTTATTGAAAATTTATATATACCTGTGGCCATATACTCTGGAGCTGCATAGCCATAAGTGCCCATTATTCTTGTAGAAACATGGCTTCTGCCATCGAGTGGCCCGTCTTTGGCCAATCCAAAATCGGAAAGCTTTGCGTTGTAGCTCTGTAAGTACATGAATCAGCAAAATATGTAAGTAAACTGTACGATTTTTACTAGAATATATAGTAATTATCATTGATAATAAGCACACATACAGCGTCGAGCAAGATATTGGAGGCCTTGAAATCGCGATATATAACTTTGGCTACAGGGCTGTGAAGAAATGCAAGTCCCTTTGCAGCACCGAGAGCAACCTTCATGCGTAGATCCCATGACAATGGCTGGAAATACGAGGTCCCTATATATTCATCGACATTGCAAAAAATAAGTTTGATATGACAAACAAGAGTATCTATCTATGCTTGTACGAAATCGATGTTACTCACTTCTAAATAAATGATTCTCCAAGCTGCCACGAGGCATGAACTCGTAAACAAGAAGTCTGTGTTCATCCTCTAAGCAATAACCGACCAGTCTCACTAGATTGGGATGGTGTAGCTGCCCTAGAAAATTGATTTCTGTCTGAAATTCAAAGGACGAAACACACGAAATCAGACATTCTTCCAAGAAAGAAAAATGATTTGCAAAATTCTAAAAAAATCCCTCTAACAAAGAAAATCATAATTGAAATTCAAGAGGACAAAGTGCAAAAATCAGACATACTTAATTAAGGCTGCACTGCACTATCCAAGAAAGAAAAGATTTGAAAAATCCAACTCAAAGTCATAAACAAAGAAAATTCTAGTTGAAATTCAAGAGGGTGAAATGTAAAATAAGACATACTTGATTCAAGAGGGTGAAATCCAACACAGTCCCTCAAACGAAGAAAACCATAATTGAAATTCAAGAGGACAAAATGTACTAAATTAGTCATTTTTTATTAAGATACCAAAACCTAAGAAAGAAAAAGATTTGGACAATCCTTCACATTTCCTCAAACACAGAAAACCATAGTTAAAATTCAAGATGATAAAGGGTTTACTAAATCGGACATTCTTGATTAAGGTTGCAATATCCACAATTCCTCAAACAAAGAAAACCATAGTTGAAATTGAAGAGTTCAAAGTGTACTAAATCAGACGATCTTGATTAAGGTTGTACTACTGCCCAAGCAGGAAAGGTTTGCAAACTTCAACACCATTCATAATAAAGAAAAAACTCGAAAATCATAGAGTACTAATACTAACCAACCATTCCTTGTGGCCTTGGAGACCTTCTTGATTCAGTCTCTTCACAGCAATCACCATTCCTGTCCCTGCCTTTGCAGCCTTGAAAGTATTCTCATCGATCCAACCTTTGAAGACGCTACCAAATCCGCCTTCCCCTAACACACTGTCGGGGCGGAAGTTCCTAGTAGCTATTCGAAGATCATTGAATCCGAAACCCTTCAAACTCCCTGTGTCCAAAATATCACCCTCGTTTCTAGGAGTTAATGGCACTGAGGAAGACAAACGCCTACTGCTCGTCTCCCTTCCATCGAAACTAGCATATCTAGAACTTGGCCCTGCTTGGGAAATTTACATGTTATATACAAAATTAGACATCAAAGTATTGGATAGCAATGCCAATTCATCAAGAATAACTAGTTCACTATCTCTAGATAATCGATTCAGACAGCATCTCTGTTCTGTTTCTTCCATAGTTGACCGATTTAATAGTGACATTCGCATCAATTAATTTCACATCACACTAACAGTAACATCAAGTTCGACTTGAGGTGTAATGAGAAAAGGCATCATTTTAACATTAGGAGGTGCAGATTACTAGTGCAAAAGGTCATGCTAATATGGTGTCTTTATTAAAAATAAAAAATTAAAAAAAAAAAGAATGAGATTTTTCTTAGCTTAATTTTGGAAATGATTACTATAACATTTTTCATGAACAACATATTTAAATCAAACTTAGGGAATAAAAAACTTTTGAATACTCTGTTCATCTTCATAGTTCATACACAGATACAAGTGACAACACAGTCACAGAGAGACAAGCGCGCGCGCACACCCACACACACACACACACACACAAGAAGACATCATTGGAAGGTGAAAATCCAGTAGCATCTAGACTAAACTAAGACATTATAAGTAAATACATTAAACTATAAATTTTGAGGTGCAGATTCTCCTTTCAAACAAAGGAATATGAAAAATGAATAGCACAAAACTCAAGAAAAACAACCACCGGAAATAAACAATATTCCAAACCACCAAATATGAAAAACTCAGTCCCTATTCATCTTCTACTTCTAGAAAACTCAAGAAAAACAACCATAAACACACACACACACACACACACACACAGAGAAAGACCAAAGAAGAAGAAGATCGAAAGGTGGAACTAATCCACTAACCATCTCTTCGAGGACTATGGTGAGCTCGTATTCGGGCACTGCAGCAAGAACCCATCAATATCCTCCTCTCCTCAAGAAGAAAAGGCAAAGATTGAAGAAGAAGAAGAAAAAGAAGAAGAGAAAATAGAAATTTAAAAAAAAATTGAATAGGGAGGTGTGAAGTGTGAAGTGAAGAAATAGAAAGGAAAAAAGAGAAAAACCATAAATGGGTAATAAAGTAAAGAAAGAGTAATGAGTTAAAATTGTTCAATTCCTACGTGTGTTGGAGTTGGCGTCACGAGAAGCTGGCTGGGAGAGCTATTAGGTACTACTACTACCAGCCAATGCAATTAATACAGTAGTACTAGTAGTGGTATAATTTTCAAACTCTAAAGGGTTGACTTTTACTACATACCTTTCCGTCAACTCTCTCTTTTGCAACTTGCTCCCCCCATACGTTTCCGCGTGTGGGAGGTTCGATTACACATCTGGTGCTATTACAGGCCGTAATCGTGGCCCTCCACGTGTATATTATTTTTGTTTTGAATTATTATATGGAATTTGGCATAGTAGTGGTATTTGCGTTTCCTAGGCAGTTTTTGAGTATGTCAAATCATTACAGTTACAGCCTTCCCTCTTCTGCTCGACAGTCTAGTAGCAATGTCATTTAAATTAATTTGATTTGATTTTTTATACTTAAAAAAAGGATTTTCCTCTATATTATGAATTGAAACTATTTAAGTGATGTGCATCTCTCATGATGTAGTGAGATTTTATTAATTCGGGATCGACTATTCGACTACTTTCCATCCCATTTTACTAATTATCTGAGCCCTTGATTAGTGACTAATCAGGTGAAATTTCATTTTATTACCACTTTCAAACACTTTCTGTTTTGATTGACATTCATTTCATATTTATTGTAGTTAATTGTAGTAATTGAAATATTTGTTTCATAATTTCAAACATTCGGATAAAATGTGGCATAAAGTATTACTCCGTATTACTTAAAAATGCATTTTTAAAATAGTCAATTTGATATAATTATGTTGAAATTTACAATTGTTTTATATAAAAAAATTATGAACGAAATATTTAATTTGTTGCATTTGAGAAAGAAATAAGAGAAAGAAGGCGGGTTTCTTTTCCCAAAAACTAATTCGTTTTCAGAAGAGCAGTTTTTTTCGTGCGGTGGGATACTTTTTTTTTTTGTTGATCCGGTGTGCGGTGGGAATTAAAATGCATTACTTTTCTAATCCAATTAAAATTTTGAATTTTAATTATCATGATTTTTTTTGTTTAATGTTCTAGAATTTATGTAAAGTTCGGTATTATAAGCTGAATAGTTAAATTATTTTTATTAAGTGAAATCAAAGTTTGCTATCACTAATCCACTAATTCAAAATTGAGCTTCCGACTACTTTACTTCTCGTTTTACTAATTGTTCGAAGATTTCAACCGGTCGAACTCGATAAGTGACGAATCTAGTAAAATTCCATTTTATTATTAACAATCCACTAATCCGGAATCGACCATTCGACTAATTTACTTCCCGTTTCACTAATTATTCGAGAATTTCTACTGATTCAACTCAATTTGTGACTTATCAAGTGAAATTCCATTTTATTCTCACTAATTCATTAATTCGGGATCGATTTTGTGACTTCCTCACATCCCGTTTTACTAATTATCGGAGTATTTCAACCGATTCAACTCGATTTGCGACTAATCAAGTGAAATTATATTTTATTATCACTAATTCATTAATCCGGGATTGATTCTTCGACTTCTTCACTTCTCGTTTCACTAATTATCCGAGAATTTCAACCAATTCACCTCGATTAGTGACTAATTAAGTGAATTATATTTTATTATCACTAATCCACTAATATGAGATTGATTATTCGATTACTTTACTTATTGTTTCACTAACTATCTGATAATTTCAACTTATCCAACTCAATTAGTGACTAATCAACTAAAATTCTATTTAATAGAAATTCTAAATCACATGTAAACTCATGCCATCCAAATAATAAGGCAAATGAATTTAGTGCTAACGACATTCATTTTTGCTTGATTATTCACTAATCCACTTGTTTACTTTCTATTCCTTGGCGGATAATTAGTAAAATGAGAAGTAAACTATTCGAGGAATCGATCCCGGATTAGTCAATTAGTGCTAACGACTTTCAATTTCACTCAATTACTCACTAATGCACTTGTTTAGTGTCTATTTGACGGATAGTTAGTGAAATGGGAAGGATACGGATTTTTCTAGTCAGTGTCATATGAAATTTGACGCATATATCAGGGATGGAGGGAATATTAAATTATAATATGAGCAATCAAATTGTTTGATAAAAAAATTAATTTACATTTTAATGTGAGTGTTCAACTTACAATGCTTATAATTGAATTATAATAATGGATTTTTATTGTGGTGTTCAACATTATTAAGATTAATAGTATAAGCTTCCTTGGATTATTCAACAGCGGCCGCACGCTTAACTTCAACGGCGGCTGTGCTGCATTATTACATCCGAATCACTCTATTACTTTATTCATATTATTCTTATTCTTATTACAATTATATTTGTATTTATTATTATGTTTATTATTATTATTATTATTATTATTAGAGAATTAGCTAATAGTTCTCACACCAAAATTCTCTATTCTCTCACAATTACTCCACCGCATCGTCTCTTTCACAATTATCTCTTTTTCTTTGTTCCACCGCCGATGTCACCAGCCGGCGCCGCCTACCTCTTCCCTTGGTTTACCGACGAGGTTCTTCTTTTCCAGCGTTTACAGCCGTCTCCACCCATTCTCTCTCACTTTCCGTTCACCGAGACCGCCCTGTTCACAGCGCCACCGTTCCCTTTTCTCTCTCTCTCTGTAAACACTCTGAGATTATGGATCTGCAATCATAGTTTTTAGATCTAATTAATATGTAAACCAACCAGAAATTCCTATATCTAGATCTAGAAATTCCGAGAAGCCACAATCTTTGTCTCCAAGAGATGGCGGCGCCGTTGAGAGGTAGCCGCGCTACGACGGCGATCGGTATCGGTGGTGAAGGCGGCGATGGATCGATCTTTGCAGCCACCGACCATTGCTTCTTTGAAATTGTGGGTCTCATTACATGTCTCACTTCCCCATATTTAAATAAAATACTTATGTGGATGATTCTGTATTTTCACGTTTTCTTAAGCTTATTTGTTAGCTATCATTTTTTAATTAACCGCCATTTACTTTAAACTTATTCAATAACTGCCATATATTAATTATTTAAAAATCTGAATGTTTATTATATTTATTACTCTTAGTATTATAATAATGATTAGTAATATTCATATTTATTTATTCTTTTTTTTTTCTTAATTTTTTAAAAATTATTTTCCGTCTCTCTTTTTCTTCTCAAAAAAAAAAAAAAATATATATATATATATATAAATTGAGCTAGCTTAGTATGTAATTCAATAATAATGAAATCGCCCGCATCGGCACATATTTATTTCAAAATAATTTTAATATTTCATTCAATATTTCTTCCTATTTCTATAATTGCATTTGTAAGGAAAGAATTGAAAATAGAATAGTAGAACAAAATAAGAAGGAAATTAAATAATCGAAATGAATTTCATATTGTGTGGAGGGAAGGAGGGGAGGATGATGATATATGGGACAACTACAAGGTAGTGGTCTTTATCTCTTTTGTGGTGTGGTGTGGTGTCTTACGGAAAAGGACAAATCCGTGATTGGTTTGCATGTATTTGCAACCGTTGGATCGGATCAAACTAGGCAACCACTGCACGCATTTATAATTATTTCTCTCCCACCACATAAATGGATTTCATTAAGTTATAGATAAATAAACTTTAATTTGTGAGCACTTTGTTAAATGGAAATAGGTAGCGTAGTTTGGACTTGTTCATTCATTTTCTACTCCACTTTAATTATCGGTCCACAAGTTTACTGTTTGAATTCTTCATGGAATTCGATTATGGTACTTAGATCACATATGTTGCGGGTGGGTCTAGGTCTTGTAAATAAATACTAATACTATATGATATTTATTTAATATCAGATCCTTACTTTATAAAGGGACTCGTATTTTTAAACAAACAAGATATAATATAATGGTATATGTGTATGATCTTGTATAACGAGTCCATAATATTATTGTACAGTGATTGATATTTCTTGGGTTGTAGCATGCTTTCTTGGATAATAAAGTAATTCAATCACCTAATCATAGACTTTTTGAAACTTTTTTGCATTCCATAATTGATGCTTATTGTACGGAACTTTGACGTTTAGGACATTGTGAGAAATTTCAGCACATGGATGATGCCAATTTTGGTTTTTATTTGAGTTTCGTAATTTACAGCCCAAATTTTGTCAAGAAAATAAAATTTCTAACGCATACAAGTCTAGAGAGAGAATTTTTATGATCATAAAATATTAAATTTAGTTGTCTTAGGATCCAAACTTGTTTTGAAAACAATATGAACATAAGTCTTAGAAATTGCCACTTGTATTGTATTGATTCATTATTAATTATGTTTGTTTATTGTAATTCTTTAATTAATTATAATTGGCACTTGGCAGTTGTATGTTTTTTCCTTTTACCGTTGCTATCAATGCTACAATCTGGTTTACACGTGCATCTTGGATTAATAAGTGAATTTAGTTAACAAAATTCATATGTAGAAATAGTTCATTTTTCATTAAAATTCGTTAGTTATTAATTCTAGAGTCTAGACTCTAGACCACTTCTGAAAATCTGTATTTGAGGCTAACGAAAAACAAGTGAACGTATGTATACTTAATAATAAAAATATTCCCTATGTTCTTTTAAATGATCTATTTTGAATAATAAGAGCAGCCACAACGTGGCTGGGGCTTTGGGGCTCGCCGCCGTGAGCGAGGCTCGGAGCCTAGCTGCTGTGCGTTGGGGAGCCCAAGATCGGCGGCAACAAGGCATCCCGAGCGAGCCCGCTTGGTGATGTCACCTGGCTTATTTTTTTTATTTTTTAATTTAAATTTTAATGCAAAAAATAATAAATAAATAATTAATTGAACTGTTGGCTGCCAACGGCTAACCCCCATCTTCAACTATAAATTCACTTCCTCATTCTCCTCTTTTTCACACCAAATTCTTCATTTTCTTCTCTAATTTCTATCTATATTTTTGCAATTTTACATATTACTACTATTATTCAAAAAAAATAAGAGATCTAATAGAGAATGAGTTCAACATTTGGTTCGGTTCTCTGATCGAGGCAACTACAGCGGGGCATCTCCCACAAATCCGAATAATCAACCGATTACTCCGGGAGCGAATTCATCAATAGGGATTGGTTTCGGTGCATATTCCAACTTCCAGCCACCGTTCATGGGATTTTTTTCCTCTAACACAATTTAGTCAACTAGTCACCCCTAAATTATGGAAATATGGAAATATGGAAATAAGATACAGGCAGAACAAAATGGAAAAACGAAACTAACTACATTGTTGCTCAAGGAAGGAAAATATTTTTTCATTTCTTATTTTTAGATAAACGATGTTCTCATTTTCAAATGTTTGACAAAGTTTGCTAAATTTCCACTCGACAGTCAACATTACAAATTTGGTACCCATTTATGTCAGAATTCTCGAACCTTAAATCGTACTCGATCACAGCAAAATATCCTTAATTTGAGTACTAATATATTTTTCTTCTAATTTCTTATTTTATTTCGTCCACACATAAATGAGGTCATACAATTATTGATATAATGCGTGCAAAATAAATACCCACTTTATATATAAAATACATTCAAAAGACGAATATTATTCACAATAATTCAACGTGAGTGTGAATCCCTACATTCTAGAAGAAAATCTGTTTCAGAAAAAGTGGATAATAACAATTACTGAACTACCTATATAATCAAACATCATATTTTGAAACATAAAAAAAAGGTGAAAATCGGTTAGCGTAAGTTCTCGTGAAAAGCCAAGACATTTTTTTTAATTTTTTTTATCTATTTAATTCCGAGTTAGGCCGGCATTGATCTATGAACAACTTCTCATGATCTTTACTGTTTATTTCTTTTCAAAGAATTTAAAAATATGGTAAAAAAAATAAAAAGAAATAGAAAAAAGAAAAAGAAAAATGCTAATAATCATATAAATCTTAGTTTGTTGACTATGTCTTCAACAACTTGGCAATTTTCATATCTACTTTATTTTCCTTTTATATGATTGTGAGATTATATGATTGTCAGATGAGAAATGATATGCTAGTTACCTCCCCGTGGACACTTTTGTGGGCACCTTGTCGTTTTATCACGTTTGCATTGTTTTTTTTTTAATTTTTAATTTTATTATATATTTTAGTATGTTAGAAATTAATTTAGAAATCATAAAATCTAAAAAATACATAAAAATCAAAGCTCTGTTTATTTTATTACTCATTTTTTGAAGTTAAAAAGAAAAAATAACAAATTAAACATTGATTTTTTAGATTTTATGATTTCTAAATTAATTTCTTACATACTAGAATATATAATAAAATTAAAATTAAAAAAAAAAAAAAAGTAATGCAAACGTGATAAAATGACGAGGTGCCCACGAAGGTGCCCACCGGGAAGTGACTAGGATATCATTTCTCATGATTGTGATAGCATTAATTAATGATCTTGAATTAAAACTCCCAAATTAAGCAACTTGTGTGTGATGACCTATTTATTTGTGACTCAGGGTTAGATTATCATGTTCTCTCACGATTTTAAGTTTTATATTTCTATATGTTTGTTACATTTTCTAGTATTTATGCATGAATTCAAGTACATCTCGCATTGATCTTACATCTCCAAAAAAATAAAATAAAATTATAATTTAATATATATATATATATATATATATATATATATATATATATATATATATATATATATATATAGAGGGAAGATCAAATAAAAAATACTCTTTCAGTAAAAAATAAGAAATAATCCACACCGTTTATTTAATAAGATCTACGGTGAAGATTAAGCACATTATTTAACTCATAATACGTTTTTATTATTTAGTGGAGGCTATAAACGTAATCTTGTTTTATTTGTAACTGATATGGTCCTCAAATCGTGGGATTCTTCTAATTTTATTTATGGTTAATCTCTTTCTTCTCTTCTTATTTCTATTATACCTCTAATTCTTTCTCTCCCCCTACATAACTACGTTAGACATTTCTATGAATTTCTTTGTTGTAAATTGGAATTTGGGGAAGACGTAGATTCAATTGGTGAAGCTCGAGCATATAAATCTAAAAATTTGGAATTGTAGCAGACACACAAGGATGAAGAAATAATATTCGAATCAAAAACAACTTGCCGCCGGCCCGCTACACCAGATTTGTTGCCCTCAAATGGAATGACAAATCGTTAGATCGTGACCATCATTTCAGTGCATAAAAAAAATTATAGACAAATTGGTTAGGTTTTATGACTTTATCCAGACTTATTCTCTTGTTGTTCCTAAATATTGATTTGGTGGTAGTCACAATAATTACTAAGAAAATGAATAATATTACATATGTCATGAAATCACATTAACATGTCCCTTTGCATCATAATTGAGGACAAATAGATATACGTCATACTAATAAATTGAACATAAGAAAAAATGACACACGAGCAATGTACTACTCATTCCGTTTGTTGAATATATGATTTAATTTTCCTGTACCGATAAAACAAGCTAAAAAACAATATAAAGTTCCTAACTATATAGACATATCATCATGAACTTTTGGATTGCATCTCCCTTTATAACATGCACCCGTTTCCTTCTTGATCTTCATAAGTGTGCCATTTTGTTTCATGTTGTTCTTCATTAGTTTGGAAGATTCATCTTGCCTATTTTTGGTGCATTCCAACAAAATCATCGTCATCGTCTACTCTTTCCTTTAAAGGAGGTTGTTTGCCATGCTTGTATTTGGTTCGCTCTGTGTACAATTATAAAATAAAATAAAATAAAAAGATACTACCTCCATCCCATTACATTAGTCCTCTTTGCTTATTGATTGTTCGGCACGCTTTTCCACCGAAACCTAGTACGAGTTTTAAAATATAATTTTGACGTATTCATTTTTTCACGGGGTACTATGACACTCTCATAGTACCCTGTGAAAAAATGAATACGTCAAAATTATATTTTAAAACTCGTACTAGGTTTCGGTGGAAAAGCGTGCCGAACAATCAAAAAGCAAAGAGGACTAATGTAATGAGATGGAGGTAGTAATACTCAAATATTAATTTAATAAGAGCAACATTTATAATATACGAGCAACCATATAATAGTCAAACATATGAACCACGTTCTAAAATCTTAACATATTCATTATGCATTATGCATTAATAAACTAACTTCACTGATATAATGCAACCATTGATTTTATATAAATGCCAAAACTCTAGCAATGGAACTTTAACTAAAATACTGTAATAAATAATTAAATAATTAAAGTGACATGAACTGTATTACAAATTCAGGATATGAATTATAAAAAATAAAATGGTTGTGAACTTGAGGCAAAAATTGAGACTTCGAATGACACCACGGAATTTGAGTTGAGAAAAGAAATTCAATCAACAAAATTTGAGTCGAGAAAAGAAATTCAATCAACAAAATCCGAGGCAGGAGCTGATGCAGAAAACTAATGAAAATGAAAGTGTGGGCATTCAACTATATGTTGATTTAAAGAATCACATGCTTCACTAACATAGTCTAGAACTATAGTAAAGGAGCTGCTGGCATTATCAAAAAAATATTATGAAATGTGAAAAGAAAAAGAACTAAGAACAACTTTACCAGATCTTCAAACACTAATGCATTATACAAAAATCTAATTACGAAAATAAATGAGGCTGTGAAAAATCTAACTATGCATAAACACACAATTGTCAATTAAAATATTACTTTTGACGGCAGCCCAAAGTCAAATTGAAATATCAGGATATTAACACAATATTGGATTATAAAATGAATTATACAGGACCAATACATGTATTACACTTTATAATGCATTATTGTGCTATGTAATGCATTAAGAAAGTATGCATTACACTATGAGCTCAAATTACTGAATTTTTGACTTCAAATATGAGATCAAAGATACTGAAGTTACCTAGCGTTTATATATTGTATAGAGGAAAGTGAAAGAAAAAAAAAAAGTTCAGATTCCATGTAAGTCATATAGTCATCATATTGCCCCATCATTTCCTCATCATATAACATGCAAAATCTGATTCCCCTATATATTCATTTCCACCGGATTTTTTTTCCCTACTCCAACTGTCTTACTATCATTAATGCATTATAATGCATATAGAGTATGTGATAACTCCCATTATCACTAATGCATTATAACTGCCTCACTATCACTAATGCAAAACTTAAGGAAGAAATTATCCCAGCTGAAATATGATACTCCATAATGCATTATAATGCATTATAGAGTACAATGCATAATGTGTAATGCATAATGCTTATTATATAGGCATTTAGAATTAGTGGCTGCATTATATCAGTAAAGTTAGTTTACAGTGCATAATGCATTATATTCATCATATGAATACGATATATTGCATTGTATGTATCATAATGCATTTACATCATTCGGTTTTTACAGAATGCATTACAAAAAAAAAAAAAAAAACAAAGAAAGATTCCTCATGAAATCAACAAGCAATTCTATGTTTCGCAGACAATGGCAACAACAAAGATTCCTCATCCAATTGTAAATTATTTGACTCTATTTACATGATTTAGTATATAAACTAATTCAATATACACTACATTATATGGGGACCATACAAAATCAAGCTAAAATACATCTTTTCCTCAAAAAATTTCTGCCGGATCTGTCAAAAATTAGTTGCAATGCACTGCACAATTAAGGGTGTTTTAATTTCATTTGAAAAATCAGTATAAATCGTGCATTGAACAAACTAATTTCATACCTTCCTTCCATTGTCGTTTCCTGGATAGCTTCTTGGGAATCATTACACTTTCAATGGAGAGTATTCCGATCTAATGAACTGTAGGTATCGATGCATTGCAAGAATCTAAAATATAGTTCACCCGGCAGATCATGTTTTTGGGATTCCACAATATAGGATTATGCAGATAGAATTTTAGGGATTCTACAATCTTTAATCCAGCCGTCATATCCACTACTCCCAAAATTAACTTTTTTCCTTTACCGGTTTTACCCTTATTATGCACTAAAAGATGGTTAATAATAAAATGCATCTTTAATTTAGGACCGTTAGATTTCGTATGATCTATGGCTATAGTCATTTCTTATTTTTTTATTCTAATTGGCATTTTCACCAGAACTCACCCCTATACACACACACACACACACATATATATATATATATATATAGATGATGTGCTACACCCTCCACGGTGATCAACTCCGTGGGCACCTTCGTCGTTTTCTCACTTTGACATTACTTTGTTCGATTTTTAAAATTATTTTATATTCTAATACCTTATAAATTAATATAGAAATCATAAAATCTTTATAAATAAATAAAAATCAAAGTTTGATTTGTTTTATTAGTCATTTTTAGAAGTTAAAAATTAAAAAAAAAAATCGAGCTTTGATTTTTTAGATTTTATGATTTCTATATTAATTTCTAAGGTACTATAATATAAAGCAATTGAAAAAATCGAACAAAGTAATGCCAAAGTGATAAAACGACGAAGGTGCCCACCATTGGGTGAGTAGCATATCATTTCTCTGTTAATATATATATATATATATATTTGACATTATTTGTTCGATTTTTTCAATTATTTTATATTTCTAGTATCATAAAAATTAATATAGAAATCGTTAAATCTGCAAAATAAATAAAAATCAAAGCTCGATTTGTTCTTTTTTTTTTTTTTCCTTCTAACATCGAAAAAGGAGTAATAAGACAAATCGAGCTTTGCTTTTTATTTATTTTGTAGATCTAACGATTTCTATGTTAATTTCTATGATACTAGACTATATATAAAACAACCGAAAAAATCGAACAAAATAATGACAAATCAAAAAAACAACGAAGGTATCCACCATTGGGTGAGTAGCATATTATATAAACATATTTGATATGTTGAGCGATTAACACGAGTGACTCTTGTGAGCGTCTGTCCACCCCCAACAATCTTTTCCTGTATTTTATTTACTTATTATTCTTTTCCATCTCGCGCCTTAACTCTCCATAATAATTTTTACTTTTTGTTTCTAAGGATTGTCTAATATTTCACTCATCTCACAAATTTAGTCATGGCAGTCGGACACAGATTTAAAAAAAAAAAAACCAAATATTTTATAATGAAAGATAAAAAGTATTTTCAAGGTATATTTGTCAAAATTAAAGTAGGAGAAAAAAATTCTAAAATAAATAAATAGAATGAGTTTTGTGGTTCACAATAACATATTGTGTAATATACTGTGTAATTTAGTTAGTTTGTTAGTTTCTATTTTAGGTATGCTATTAAATTTATGAGATGATCCGATTTAGTAAGTGAGACTAAGTTCTCATACTTATGAAACGTAGGAAGTATGTAAAAAATGTCAAAATTAGTGATTTTTTTTTGTTTTTAATTATCTATGTCAAAAACATAGTAGGCCAGTCATCTTCTAGTAGTATTAATTTAGGACATATCTTTGACTCTGTGAGGGAAGGAACTTTGCATTCACATATACCGCTGATTTAGCTAATAAAAGAATAATAAAAAGAAAATTCAGCTGGTATTATTTGATCACTAAATTAGTTTGGATTAATGTTAGCCCAAATCTATAGCCTAGTCCTACACTCCTACGTCACTTCTGATGATGAATGTAGTAGTACATCAATATTAATAATATAATTAAAACAGTAATTAAAAAAGTGCATTGACTTTGTGAACTAAGAAACAAACCAACTAGGTTGTCCTAATCTTGGTCCCACTATAAATTTATTATAATCTGGGGGATATGGAAAGTCAATAGTTTGACTTCATTAGTTTGTAGACTTCGTAGCTTGAATAAATAGTTGGCCTAATGGAGATGTACATCCATATATTTCAAGATATGAAAATGTATTATATGTGGTGCTTAAATAATTGCATTGTTGGCCAATTTGAGGGCAATGGGATATGAGAGCATCTCCGGCCGAGAGCTCTCGGCACTATTCCGGCAGGGAGGGGCTCTCTCCCGACATCGTCTCCAACCGTAAGCCCCTCTCCCGGGCTCTCTTTTATTTTTAATTATTTATTTATTCGATTTTCGATTTATTTTTTAATTCTTTTTATTTTCGAATTTATTTAATTATTTTTATTTCAAAATAAAATAAAAAAATTTGATTTTTTTTTTATTAAATGGAAACAAAATACATCAATTAAAAAAAAATTACATTTGAACTAGCCGTCTATTTCTCGATCATACTCCACAGTTTAGCCAACATGAGCTGATGCTGCTCCAACTGCTCCGGGCTCATATGTGTGGTATCAGTGGCGAGCATCTTGCTATATGTGCTCATAAGCTTGCCCGAAAAAAGTTGCTTTTTTTTTTCTCCAAGACGGCCACCTTCTTCTTTGCAATTGCAAGGTACGTCTGATTAACTTCGACATTTGATTGCCAAAACTCATGTTCGGCACCCTCAGGAACGTCGTCCAAATCAATGCTCGCCTCAGCTTGTTTGGCTTTTCCTTTATTCTTTCTTTTGGCGACAGCTTTTTTGTTCCCCATCGAGCGGGGGCGCTCATCAAAATAACCAACCTCGTCTGCAGCTTCGACGTCCGGATTGCTGGAGTTGGACGACCTGTCTGTGCCCTTCATCTTTTTATTTCCACGAAATAGATCGTACTTGGGCAATTTGAGCAGCTCTTCATAAGCATTCCCGTACTGGAAAGCTTGTTTTGTTTCCTTCCTTCTGATACATCTCACATGCTCTGTTGAAGACGTCCTTTGAGTCTTCTCCGCTCTTCCAGTTCCTCACACAATCAGCGTAGAAGCCATGAAATTTGTTGCATTTGGGCATGATCCGCTGGTAATGCCCCTTCAACATCTTCTTGTTTCTGGGCTTGTAGCCGATAAGGTGAATTGTGGCGTTGTACCTATCGACGATCTTGCCCCAGAAAATGAGCTCGGTTTGTCGATCGCCAACTCCCGGATCTTGCGAAATGCTAGACCACACTTCGATCAGATGAGCTGACTCCTCCGGACTGTAAGGTACGGCCTTCGTCCGCTCAGTTGGCTCCGGATTTGAGGGAGCAGCCGTCGATGCGCTTGCTTTCTTCTTGGACGTCGGACGAACGTTGGAAACAGATTTGAATGAGCTCGATAGATTGAGCTCTCGAAAATCCGAAGCCGCGTCTTGGCTACCAAAGCCCGGCGGAGTTCGGAATTGATCGAAGACGGGTGGGGAGACGTCTTGATAACCAGCTGGAGAAAAACCTATGACTCCCTTGGAAGGAGGACTGGCGTAGGCAGCAAAACCCAGGTTGGTAGGCCGCGGCGGCGATGGCGGAGAATCATCGTCGTCTGGGGTATCATCGTTGGGCAGATTGGGGAAAGAAC
This sequence comes from Mentha longifolia, assembly GCA_001642375.2. NCBI lineage: Eukaryota > Viridiplantae > Streptophyta > Magnoliopsida > Lamiales > Lamiaceae > Mentha > Mentha longifolia. The sequence continues at coordinate 24,543,094 of CM038117.1, forward strand.
CTTAGCCTTCAGAGCGCAATAGTTCGAGAAACGTCTCGTCATCCATCGACATTTTTGGATTTGTGATAGAGAATTGTAAAGAAAAAATTTGATTTGGTAGAGAAAATGTGAAAAATTGGAAAAATGTAGATAAATTTTGAGGTGTGGGAAATGATTTGTGATAGTGTGTATTTATAGGGGAAAATTGGATTTAGCCGTTGCAAGTAGGGATGTAAACAGGGCGGGGCGGGGTCGGGTATTGCTTTTCCATCCCCATACCCGCCGGGTACCCGACGGGTACCCGACGGGTAGAAGTGAAATTTAATTTTTTATTAAAAAAGTGATTTTTTTACAATAAAAAATATTATTTTATTAGAAAAATTAATAAAAAATAAATAAAATAATGGTAAATTAGTTATATATTTATAAAAAACAAATAATTAAATAATAAACTTATTAAAAATTTAAATATAATTAAAAAAATATATATATAATTTATTTATCGGGGCGGGGCGGGGCCGGGATATATAAACCTGTCCCCGCCCCATTAGGGGCGGGTCTCCGCGGGTACCCGGACCCGCAGGGAAAATTGTCATCCCTGGTTGCAAGAGCCGTTGGCCATCAACGACCAATTTTTTTTTATTTTTTTTTAATCAGAAAATCAATTTTTTTTTTAAAAAAAAATGGCCTGGCAGCCCAGGCGATGCAAGCGGGCGCGAGCTGGGCTCCTGATTGCGCGTCGGGCTTGCCAGCGCGGCCCGGGCTCGCGCGCGGGCTCGAGCCCCCCGGGTCCGACGCGCTGGAGAAGCTCTGATATTGACTCGTGATGGGCTTAAATTCAATTGGGCCTTAAAATAGGACTACGTAGAAGCTAGTAAAAAAAATCCTTTTGGTATGCAGTATAGATTACACATGAAAAGGATAGAGGAACTCGTACCTAGTCGAATGTTTATTAATGGATAAATCGGCAGAGGTTATAGGTGTCAACAAGGTCGGGGCGTCCCAGCCCAGCTCGACCCAAGCCCGGCCCGATTCAACAGATGGTGTGGGCTACCAGGCTGGGATGGGCTATCTTGTCGAAATAGGCTCCTGTTGGGCTTTTTTGCCCGGCCGAGACCCATGGCGGGCTTGTACTAAAATGGGCCTCAAGTGGACCTATTTTCAGCAAAACCCCAGCCAAGGCCCGGCCCAGACCGTTTCATTCGTGGGCTTGGGCCAAGCCGGTTTTAAATATTGGTGGGCCAATGCGGGCCTGGGCCTGCCCGGTCCAGTTGACAACTCTAGCAGGTGTGGAACTGTTTGGATTCTTTCTGATTAAAATATAGTAAACAAATCAAGAACTAAATGTAAGCTTCAGTGCTTGGTCTAGAAGGAACCTATACTATTTTGGTATCCACTGTACCAGTTTTGATTATTAATTTAATAAAAATAAAAATAAAAAAATCAAGCGCTTGTGAGTTATGAGTATCAAAATGTTAAAAACTACATCTTTAATTAAACGATTTCATATTAAGTTTTTTCCTTCTGAAAATAAAAAAAAAATGCTCAGATTCAATGTATGTATATAAATATTGTAAAAATAATTTTAAACTATATGTTCAAATTAAAAAACTAAAAAAATACGAGTTATATATAATACATGGACAAGAATAATTTTTTTGATCAGGCAAACACAACACACTCACACTCAAGCACCCGGGGTGACTCGAACTCCCGACCTTTGGACAAGAATAATATTGATTCAAATAAATATATTGCCGTCAAATTAATTATTTCTTACATTGGATTATGAGACGTCACATTGATGATTTTTTTAGCAAACAATACAAAAGTATGTTAAAGTATGCACACCATCCATGATGTACATACATAATTTGAAGAGCCCAAAGCCAAAGGACTAATGATTAATTGTGTCACAAAGTTCGACACATGGCATAGTTGGACTCGGACATTTAACAATAGAACATATTGATTAATATTTAATTGATTAATTGGAGATTTAGATGACAGATCAAGAATATATATAGATCAAAATAAAGATAGGAAGCGATTCTATAAACAAAATTACAAAGTGGTCCCGGCGGCGTCAGTCGTCACGGCCTATACCCATAGGACCGTGGTCTCACCAGACGACCAGGGTCGCCCTACTTCTTTCGGCGTACTTTTTAAACTTTGTACGGTTGAAAAAATTCAGGATAAGCTCTGAAAACTTTTCGTTTTCTAAAAGTGAATTTAGATGAGTATGAATTTCTGAAGGCCCTAGGCTCCTTATTTATAGAGTTTTAAAAACTGGTACGGTCATCGACGAAAAGTGTTTTTTGAGTATACGAACTCGGATTTTAGAAATTCAAGAGTCTATGGATTCCAAATGGAGTGCTGAGTAATATGACACTAAGCATGATAGTTTTGGAGATACAGGAATAAAATAATATTTTATTGGCCGGCACGAAAAACGGTGTTTTCACAAAATAATTCCTAAAAATTCCTAACTTCTTTCATTAGGTTAATTAGGCTCTAAAAAGACTAAGGGCACTCTCTTTATATTTTTAGGATTTTTGTTTAACCATATAGGATTTTTCAGACCGTTACATCAACTGAGTGAGGAATCATGATGAACATCATGAGAGAGGTTCATATAGTAGCTATACTCATTCGGTTATGAAGGATTTCAAAGGAACTTTCAACAATATGCACATAACTCGTCATCAAATGTGGTGGGGAATAAGATATCAAAGAATCAAATACATGCATGAAGCTTTCTTCACACAGAATTATGCTCATAGCATCGGACGTTATGCTTCAGCACTGAATAATCGGAGCTTGCATGTGTGGTTTGCAGCGGCTGGATCACGAAGCAGACTCCATATTCTTGTTCTCCATCTCGAATTATATGAGGATGCAAGGAATTAGAATAATTGGAGGTGGAGAGGTGTTTTCCGGCGGCCGGAAATGGATGAACCGGCGGCGGCTATTGGACGACGCAGGAGGCTGGGATGAGAGCTTATCACTCTAAAACTTTCTAGAGAGAGAGTGAACTCAAGTAAAATTAGATGGAGGTGGAGGGGATGAGCTATTTATAGAGGAAGCTCACTCACTCACTCATCTCTCTCTCTCTCTCTCGCCGCACACACTCACACACATACACCTTGTCTATTTTTCTCCCACTTTTTATATTACTTAGTGTATCTATATAAAATATTTGTGTGACACCACAACATATTGTACGTGTCATATTTTGTCTCCACTAAATACGGAGTAATACTATAATAGCATAAAATAAATTTTAGGAGTAGTACCTAGTGGAGAGAATATCCACTCATAATAAATAAAATAAGTGGTATTTCACCACTATGAGTATGATAATACACATGCTATTATAATTATGTTTATCATATAATCATCACACATATAATTAAGCATCGACATAATTAAACAAATCATAAACTCATGCTCTTATATCATTTTCGGGAAAATATATTCCCATGCTTCTTCGAGTATATAACTCGACTTTCATCATGTCGGAAATAAATTCCGAATAGCTTTTATTCACTTCGAGCATATTCATCTCATAACCTTAGCCTCACATCTCGTGTGCTATAACTCAAGCTTGTTCCGGAAAATTAATTAAGCTGCTATAATTCTTCTATATTCCGAAATAATTATATATGTTATAGCATTCACATGCTAAATTAATTATACAATGAGCTATTTATAAATAGCTAACACATCATATATATATATATATAATTATAATATAGCTCGAAATAAATAATTAAGCTAATCCATCCTCTAATAATTAAAATAATATAGCTCGATAATCTTATTTAATAAAAACCGATAGAATCGATTTTTCAGGACGAATTTTCACGGCTATAACATTAACTCAAAGAAAGAACACATAATTAAAGAAGCACGACGAAGCAAGACAAATTTAAGCTCAAATTTGTATCATGTCTGATCAATAACGACTTAACTAATAGCTTTAATTTGAATTGTCTAATTAATTTGTTGATTTGCACATTGAAGTTTGATTCAAATTCATTAACGGGTTTTTCAAGTACTTCTAAGATATATAGCGGAATCTCAATTTAGAAACCTAAGTTCGATCAGTTCCACAAGTGAATTACCTTCTCTTTCATAGGCTAGGCCTAAATATCATCAAGTGAACAACACAAACTCACACGCAAAATACAGTCATGTGTCAGACCTGCTTCCGCTCACTCGACCCGCGGAACTCTCCCTGTTCTTGACCATTCTTCTCTCCCTCACCCCTAGGGTTGTAAACGAATCAAATAATTTTGATTCGATTCGGTATTCGTATTCGATTAGACGTATTTATATTCGATATTTTTTTATTCGAATTCGAAATCAAATATTTTTTATGATTCGATTACTTATCAAATACAAATAACAAATTATGATATTCGATTCGATATTCGTAAATATTCGTTTAAATATATATATATATATATATATATATATATATATTAAATATATGATATAATTTTTTAAGCCCATTCAAGAATTTAATTTTTGACTACATTAAAAGCCCATGACTTCTTTAATGGTCCAGCCCACTAGTCGTGATTGTGAAATAGATAAAATAATAAAATTCAATTAATTAGTAAACTAGTCGTGATTGTGATTTGTGAATCGTGAATCACATATTCAAATTATCACAACTCAGTGAACTCACAACACAAGCCCTAGTTTTCGGCGCCGTATACTCTGGCTGCCAATGTGAAACCACCGACGCATTCAAGTATCTCAGCTCCTTGAGCAGCAAAAAGGGATTTCAAGAACTCAATTCCATCCTTATTTGAAGTAAGTTTTGGTCTATGGCAGTTTGCTTTTAGGGTTTGGTCTGTTCGTGTCTTGTTATTTTCTGGAATGATCGATCCCTGTTTTGGTATGGTATATGATTGCTTGTTTAATCTCGTGTTCAATGTGTACATCGAATGGAAATTTGAAGTTATGAGTTATGTTTATCAATTGGAAATATGGGAATGCCTATCTTGTGTTTGATTCAATTCCCTTGAAATAAAGATTAGATTTTGAGACTAATTCTGAAGAAGAAGTTAGTTTGAATTGAGGAGAGAGATCACTTTAGCTTGAATTGAGTTCTTAGAGAGCAAAACTTCTAGTTTGACTGCTGCTCATATAACCTTAGGATCAATCTTACGATTTTAATGTTCAAGTTTCGAGCATATTATTTTATGATTTTGTAGGTATCTTATTTTTTGAATATATGGATGACTCAAATTTATTGGACAAGACATTACAAGAAGCTCAAATTAGAGTGGAAGGGCTTGAGGTAAAATATTATATGTTAGATGTACAAGTGATTATTGTGAATTATCTAAATGTAAAGATATGCTATGATATTTTGTTATTTCTAAATTCTAATGTAAGGTGGAGAGGCCAACGATGGAAATGCTAGTTGATGGAGGTGATGGACAAATTGGAGATGTGGTTGCTCATGGAGAAAAAGACAATGAAGATGGTTTAGATGGTGAAGATGGTAAAGATGGTGAAGGTGAAGAAGATAAGAGCCATTTTGAGAAGAAAAAGAGAAAAAAGACTTCACCAGCTCATACTGATTTCATTGAGGTCACTCAAGCTAATGGAATCGTAAAACATCAATGCATACATTGCAAGGATCTTTTTGCAAAGATGAAGAGGGACAACTGTTGGACCTGTAGATTACTCCGTCGGCACAGATCTGAGGTATAATATTCTGAACTCGATTATATGATTTAGTTGCATTTAAATTATCACATCCAATTCGAAGATCCTGTGGGAAAAAGGAATGCTTTCAAGCACCAGTTCCAACAACTGGTATCAGAGCCACGGTTCTAGAATTGGCTCTGTGATAATTGGATTAAATGTATGTTCATGCATTCGAGTCAATTATGCTATAAACTGTGCATGCTGCTGTCCGGGAACAGCGTGTGTTGTTTTTGATCCCGTTTTATTCGGTTTTTTCGTGTTGTTTTTCAAATCGGTGAGAAATAAGGTACCGATTAGAATAGGATTCGTTTTTCTGTAAATTTCTTTGTATTTGTCGATTTCTTGTAAATTCTGTACGGTGGAGATCGAGTGAAGAAATTGAAGAACGAGGCACGAGAATCGAGGGAGACGGCGGCGACGACGCGCGTGGAAGCGCGTGTCACACACGCGCGTACACGGCAACGACGGCAGCAGCCGTTCAGCCGCGATCTCGGCGCTGCAGCTTCTTCGATCGATCAACATCGGAACCCTAGGGCTCAATGACGTCGATCGGAGGCTGAGGCAGTGCCGGGGCAAAGGCGGCGGCTGTCCGAGGCGGTGGAAGCAGCGGCGGCCAGAAACCCTAGGGTTTCTGGCTCGCGCATGGCTACTCGAGCCTTGGGCTGGCTGCGTCGTGCACCTGGGCTCACGCCTGGGTGCTGGTCGATGCCGGGCGAACGCGGACGGAAGTGGTGCAGAGACGGACGACTGGCGAGGCGACGACGGCGATCGGTGGCTGAGCGAACCAGCTAAGATTTCGCGAGCTTGATCGCGATCAGCGTCGAGTCTACAGCAGCAGCAACTCAGCACCGGCCCAGGTGCTGAGCGGAGGTGATGGTGGACAGCTGCGGGCAGAGGCGGACGACGGCGGCAGCGATAGGGTTTTTCACTGCACGCACGCCGTCGAGGGCTTCTGCTCCGACTGCTGCGATTGCTCCAACTGCTGCGGCTGCTGCTGTGTTTTCTGGGCGGCTGCTGGACGGTCGCGGCAGAGGTGGGGGCTGGATGTTGCAGCAGCCATGGCGACGGGCGGCGGCGAAATTTTTCCGCGCGCAGACTCATCGTCTACTGCGGCTGTTCCGGCTGCTGCTGCACGCGGTGGCTCGACGCCGGGGCCCTCTTGGTGCCGGGAGGCTCGTCGAGCCAGTGGGAGCGGTCGGCAGCGGCGGTGGTTTATCGGCGGACGGGCTGCAGCGGCTGAAGTTCGAAGATGAAGATGAAGACGATGATGATGATGGTGATTGGGCCGGGATGCCGGGCTGGGCTCGGGCCGGGCTGCAAAGGACGCAGCTGGCCCGTTCACCCAGCCCACGCGCGATCCGACCCGATCTGGCCCGTTTGACACGTACGATGACGGCGCGTGTGATGCACGCACGTATGTCGTCGTGACACGTGTCAGTGATGTGGCAAGCGAACGAGGGCTAAGGTTTTCCAAAACTTTAGTGTGATCGTTGACGGTTAGGTTTTCGTAACTTAATTCGTTTCCAAAAATCATTCGTCTCGTCTCATTTTGGAAATAGGGACTTCCACGCCCTAATTCCCTTTCGAGCTACTTGCTAATTATGGAAGGTGGACTTGAAGACCAAGTGAAGACTTTCCAAGACCGAAGCTTGTTTCGGATTTAATTAATTAAATTATAATAGATAGGTTTTATCCTTCCCGGTCGGCAGCCTATTTATTTATTTAATTAATTATGCATGCTATGGATGGTTTAAATTACGCAATGAGATAAAAGCATGTTTTGCATGTTATTGTTGCTTTTATTAAATGCGTAATAGAAACGAACATGCCTAAGGTGTCAATAGCATGGATTTATGATTTCAAAAGCGAGCATGTTTTATTACTTGCGCTTAGAAATCATGCGGTAGGACTTAATTGTCAACGTGCTTCGTATATCGCATAAAACCCTTTGAAAATAAAAAGACTAAGCGGTAAAATCAATTAGTTTTAATTAATTAATTGGGGACCTCCATATTTGGTTTTAGACGAAGTCAAGGATTAGAATCGGATAGACGTCCACCTACGTGGCCTACATGATATCAAACCCCTTGCCCGTATATTCGTCGGTAAAATTTCTCAATAACTTAGAATATTCTTTAGGAGAGTGGGAGTTGTACGAGTAAACGTCCACCCTACGTGGCTTGCACGTACAGGCTCTAACTCGGTCCTTAGTGGAAATTTTAAGTGAGATAATCTAAGAGGGCATCTACAATACCGGCATAGTTCTCGTTTTCTATGCTATCTTGTAGATAAACTCGGTTAGGTGAATAATATGGTTAAAGCTTAGCTACTAATTGATGAATCCTCCCTACGAGGTCACTTCTCAAATAGTAGGGTCCGGTTAAGGTACGGGTTATTATTTCTTTAGTTCACAAGGGTCCATGTGATGATAAGAGAAATAAACTGGCTCTAGAAGTCATGGTCGAAAATTTCATGCTTGCCTGGTCGCCCTACGTGACTCAAGTATAAAATTTTTGGGCTACTCGTTTGTTGGTTCAATGTTATTTATTCAAAGGGTTATAACATTGATAACATAAATTATTTTTATTAAATAAGTTGTTAACTGTCAACTTATGTTATTTGGTTTCAGATATGTCTATGGATCCTTTTCGCAATCAAGTTTTTAATTCCATTACCTCCTCTAAGATAGTTCCTATGGATGTAAGAAACCGTATTCTGAGGTTCCAGACTTTTGGGAAAATATCCTCTAAGAAATATGAGGATAATTATGACATGGAACGTTATGTCATGGAATTTCGCAAGCTGTTTCAGACTTATGAGACATATGGCGCCACACTTTCTGGACAAGTAAAGTGTGACATTGTCTTGGCTTCTCTATCGGCTTCTTTTACTGCTCTTCGCATGGAAATCATCAAATCTCAAGTCGACCATACTGATTTGGAAACTCTTTTCGAAGAGCTCCTTGAAGTCGACAATGAGAGAAAGAAGGTGGTCATGTGGTCGAGAGAGGTAAAGAAGATATACGATAAGGTGAGGGCTAAAAGTGAAACGAGTCGTGATTCCGAAAAGGAACCTCCAAGGCGGAATAAGAAACAAAAGATGGATGAAGGTATGTCTCTAAATGTAACATGGTGAAACATATTAGCATTGGTTTAGTCCTTTATTGGACGGATTGAACTGGTGGATACTAATTATGGTTTGTTACATATATTTCTTTGTAGGCGATGCCACAAAGGATGATGAGGCGGCTTCGAGTCCTGGCTTCAGCGAGCATTGATGGTAGATGCGGTTGCTGATTACTCGAAGACTTCTGTTTCTTTGTTTTATCTTTTGGTTTTGAGATAGATGTTTGGGATGATACATTACTTTACTGTTTTTCATTACATTGGTGCCAAGTTTTGACGGTATATTTGTTTTGAATTGGTTTATGGATGATTTCGGTTTTAACATTTGTGTTAATTTGAGTTTAACACTGGTTGTTAAATGTTTTTCATTCATGTGTAGAAGTAATTTTCTAGTAACATGGAATATCTCAAATATGATTAGATAAATGTAGTTGTTTCTTTGTTTCTCACCTCTTTTCTCATCTTGTTTTGAAACATTACTAAACTATGTCAAGTATCTATAATTCTACCTTACAATTTGAGTATAAATTGGCATTATGACCGATTTTAACTCAAGATTGGATATAAGGGATATTTGCGTAAATTGCAAATTAGTTGAATTAAGATTGGTGATAAGTTGGATTAGTAAAAGTTTCAATAAAAGATTAAAATGATAAGGTGATCAAAAAAAAAAAGATCGTTATTGAACGAATGTTCAAAAATGATAGGATCATTCAAGGAATTTCAATAAGTCAAGAAGTACAAGAATGAATAGTCACAAGTATTCTGCACAAGGTCATCTTTATTGAAGTGGGAGTGTTTTTTGAAATAGAACACTAAGTCGTTTTTGTTAGAACCGGGACCGCATCGGATATTAATTTAATTAAATACAGATTATATTAACATAATTCATCACAGATCTTAAAGCGGAAACAGATCTGAGAATTATACCTGTTTGTGTAGGCGATTTGAGTAGAGGCAAAAGATCTTCCACGCACTAGATCTCTGCACACGAGATCTAGCTCTTGATCGTAAACCCCGAGATCTTCTGGAGTATTCCCTAGCAACGAGAAGAATTTCGAGTGGGCGAAAATCTATCTTCTCTGCACTACCCAGAAACCGGCGCCCTCTTCTCCAGATTTATGAATCTGTGAAATCACGTGCTTTCACTCTCCACTTATCCCTTATTTATATAAGAAGTGGAGTGGTGAATAAGTTAGGGCTTGGTTAATGGGCCAGGCTATGCTCTATTGGGCTACTCCAGGGATCTTGAGGAGGATATGGACTGGGCCTTCCAATATAATTAAATAATCCAAGTATTCTCTGGCCCCGAATACTCTATTTAATTATATTAATATTATAGCCTTTCCACTATAGTAAAATAATATTGCATCGCCGTCCATTCCTAAATTACTACATACCGGGCTCCTCTTTGAATTATATTATTTCCCGTGTTTAAGATATCGCATGTCCATTAATTAATTTAAGCTACTGACTGCTTTAATGAATTAATATCTAAAACCGAGAGTAGTACCCGTTCGACCTCATTATTATACCGGAATAAATTCCACTTGCAAGATTTGATATAATAATCCTTAGAACGCCTCAAGGGGACATCATCAACTCGGCGCACCGAGACACGATTTCTAGCTATAATATTAATTATCATATTTATAATATTATTACCCAAGATAACGAGAATCTTTGAGTTGCAATAACTCTCACTCATGGTAAATCAAAGTAATAGCTATTATAAATACATAATTGAATATTATGACAACTAGAATTAAGAAATAATAATCGTCCGAGATGTGATCCTTTTTAAATCAGTATAAAAGGATTTATCTCACCTCGATCCCGTTCAGTGCAACTCTGATCGTATGCACTAGTATAAGCTAATAGCCAAGACCAACTATTATCCAGCTTATACTACAACCTTAACAAGTAATTTGTCCAGGATTACTTTCGGTTGCGAACACCATTTAACTATATAAGAAACCGATAATATGATCTTCCGTGCGACCACCCACACCATATTATCTATAATATATAGTACCGGACATTTATTTGCATAACCATAACACGAATTAATATGCAAATCATATGACAATATTTATTTCCATAAAACAGGAAGATACAGTTAATATACATGCATAAAAGTATGCTTTGCAGTATATAACCCCAACAGTTTTCATATACATCAAGAAATTAGGTTTCTTGGAAAATGTACATGAGGAAAGAAACGACCACATGGAAAGTTTATATGAGAAGGTTAAAGTAATTGATACGATCCATGTTAATTTGCAAGGTTCATTGTTGGATTTAGATTCATGATGAAAAGTGCAAAGGAAGAACAAAGTTGATATGGAAAATATAGAAAAAGTTTTCTATATTTCTATATTAACACTTTTTGTACCTCATAAGTTACAATCCAATATCTGTTTAAAGTCAATGGCTTTTGGCAGGAAAATATTTGGATATAACGGTTATGTTGGATCAAATGTGTATCAATTAAGGACATTATTCTGAATGCTTGATAACTCTTGCGGAAATTCGAATAATAGGAGCATTTATGGAATGACATGCATAAAATCAAGTTTTATGGAACGTGTCAATAAATGTTATAGTTCTCATGGTAATGAAGATGATAGGTGTGATTTTCTTGTACATTATGTGATGATATCACTAACTTTGGCAACATTGTGAGAGTATTATCAGACATAATGGTGGTGGTTATCCGGACAGTTTAAGACGCAGAATTTGAATAATGTAGGGTATATCCATAAGGATTGTATACATGATTCAAGTATTCTACGTAGGTTACTGTTCTGACTAGGTTATCGATATAAATTATATCGAAAAAGTGTCAGATATTTGCTATTGTTGCGTGCAAGGTAACAAATATAGTTCATTAATGAACACGGATAATCGGGGAGTGTGTTGGTAAATGAGGTAATCGACCTTAAATCTATGTGTTCACTTAGAAAAGGAGAACCATACCTTGGAGAATCTCGGAACAGTAAAATGTTTATGAGAGTTCTTCCATGACAAGCTAAATATGTAGTGGGAGCTACTAAAGCAGCTGTATGGTTGGAAACTTTACTTTGTGAAATGGTAGTAATCCTATCTTGCAAGAAATCTCACATGAGTTTTCAAGTGCAGAAGCAAGATCTATGGATTTGTCAACCTGGGAAAACACATAGGAGTACCGATTAGTTTATGTAACCATAAGGCGATATTACGTGTATAAAGGAACATTAAAGCAGAAATGTTTATATGGCGGTTTATTCACTAAATTGAGTATGCCGGCACCTCGGAAGCACGTGGTGGGCATTGTCTCAGTGATCCTCCCACGGTAAAATCTTTCAGTATAAGTGGGAGAAGATGTGAAATACAGTGATGCCATATAGTTTCCAATAGACACATGGGTATACTAAAAGTTTTTACTTTAGTATAAGTGGGAGATTGTTGGGGTTGTTGTATATAGCTAAAGCAAAAACGTGTTTTAGTATATATGACATGTATTCCACTGGTAACAATCACCTATCTGAATAAATATATTAATAAGAATAAGCCCTATATCTCATGTTTTAGAACACGTGGACGGCTCGGGTGTCAGGGAGATCACGCAGCGTTCGACAATAATTATGAGATATAAACAGTGTCACAGTCGAGATAGCTTGGGAAAACTATCGGTTTAGACTGCAACATAACGGTAGTGGCGGGTCTCAGTCGCTAGTTATGTTGGTACGGTGGAACGTATTGACAGGATCGAGTGAGATAAGGTTCTTCTGATACTGACCCTAGCAATAGGTGAAGAACTAGAGATCTCGGGATTTAGAGATATGATCTTAATCTCGATATGCTATTAGAGATATATGTGTTGTTCACTGTTACTTTGACTTGTATAGCTAAGGGTCTATCGCATCATCCCTGATGACTTGCATCTTGGGTAACATGAGGGCACATAGTATGTCTAATTAGTTATATCGAGACACCGTGTCCGTATTAGGTTGAGAGATATCCCCTCAGGGAGTTCACAAGGTTTATTATACCAAGTCATGCATGCTGATTAAGTTCAGGTATAATAATAAGGGGTGAACGGGTACTACTTGAGGAGAATAAGATGTTAATTAATTATGAGCAGTCAGAGGAGCTCTAATTAATTAATGGATATCGGAGTCATTAAACACGGGGATAGCTCTAAATAAAGTATCAGCCCCAATCTACAAATTGGGACAAAGCGGTGATTCAGTTGTGATTCTTTAGTGGAATGCATCACAGCTCTAATGAAATTAATGTTCTGGGTTGATCATGGTTATTTCATTAGGTAAGGCTAAACTCTGTCTGGTACATAGATCCCTGGGGTGGCCCAAGAGCTCTTCAGGAAAGGAATTCAAGGTATTATTGAGGGATATCAGTTTTGGACTAAAAAGAGGCATTATGGGCTTGAGCCCATTAATGTGGCGCCTACTGTAGTGTAGGGGACGCCAGTTTCCTCTTCTAGTGTCCATCTGATCTCAATAATTGTACTCTGGTTAATTATATAATTATGGAATAAATTAATATCTAATTAATTAAGATTTATTCTTAATTAAGGAATTAGATAATTAATTTAATAATTATATATTATTTTCCTTATAATAATTAGGATTAATTCTAATTATATTTAATTAGAATTTATTCCAGTAATTATTAACTAAACCGGGCTTTAATTAATTAAAGCCCGTGACTTAGTGGACAAGGAATAGGGGCGGCACTTCTCCTTATAAATAAGGAGGAGGAGATTCTCAAAACCTAAGTTTTGAGTGAGGAGAATCGGCGCCTATCATCAGCAGAGGGAGAGTTCCTGGTTCCAAAGTTCCTAGACGCCCACACAGTCGAAGAACTTCGAGGAAAGGGATCACACCTCAGTAATCTAGACCTGTAGATTACTCCGTCGGCACAGATCTGAGGTATAATATTCTGAACTCGATTATATGATTTAGTTGCATTTAAATTATCACATCCAATTCGAAGATCCTGTGGGAAAAAGGAATGCTTTCAAGCAGCAGTTCCAACAACAACAAGTCATCTTTTAAGTCACTTGAAGAGTTGTTTGCAAAAGATACTTCACAATGAAAAGCAAAAAATACTGTAATTCATGCCTACCAAATCCAAGTTTGAAATGAATCCTCTATCTGATGGTAGGTACAATCATGCCAAGCAAAGAGAAGCGATTGCCCACTGGATTTTAATGAACGAGCAGCCGTTTAATGTTGTGGAAAGCTTTGGATTTACATTCATGCTTAGTATCAATCAGCCACAATTTGAGAAGATTTCTCGTGCTCAAGCAAAAGAAGATGTCATGAATGTGTATAAGATCGAGAAGAAAAAGTTGCAGTTGGCATTGAAAGGCATTGAGAAGATATCTCTGACCACTGATCTTTGGAAGTCCAAGGTTCAAAAAATTTCGTATATGTGCGTCACAGGTCACTTTGTCGATTCACAATGGCAACTTAACAAGCGACTTCTTAGCTTTATTCCACTCCCTCCCCCACATGCTGGTAATGTTATTTGTTATATGTATATATATAAATGAGAACTCATCATGAAAATTCATACTGATTTTGGCATTGAAACTTTGCAGGCATTGATATCTTTGAAGGACTTATGAAATGCACAAAAGATTGGGGGATAGAGCATAAAGTTTTTTTCTATCTCCGTGGATAATGCCACTAACAATGATTCTGCAATGAATACTGCTAAAGGCACATTCTCTAAGAGTCGTAAGTTGCCATTGGAAGGTGCGTTATTTCATGTTCGGTGTACTGCACATATATTGAATCTTATTGTTCAAGATGGTCTTTGTGAAATTAGAGACATTATTGAAGATGTCAAGAGTAGTGTGCGCTTTATTAACCAATCAGAGTCTAGATTGAGGAAGTTTTCTGATGTCGTGCATCATTTAGGAATTAAAGTGAAAAAATTGATCATTGATTGTTCAACTCGTTGGAATTCTACATATGAGATGTTAGTTGAGGCATTTAGGGTTAAAGATGCATTTCCTATATTTAAGGAAAGAGAGCCTTCATATAGGTTTTGTCCTACCGATGATGATTGGAAAAAAGTGAAGGATGTCATTGACATTTTAGAGGTTTTTTATGAAGCTACTCATGTCATTTCTGGAGTTGATTATCCCACTTCTAATGTTTATCTCGCTGTGGTTTGGAGAGTGAAGCATATATTGCAAGAAAATGAAAACCATTCTAATGAGTTTATTAGAGAGATGATTAAGTCGATGACAGAAAAATTTGAGAAATATTGGGGACATGTCAATCTTTTGATGGCTATAGGAGCAATACTTGACCCTAGGTTCAAGATGAGGCTTGTCGATTTTGCTTTTCATAAAATATACAGTGAGGTTGAAGCTCGTAATAATGTGAGGAAGGTTCGAGAAGCATTGCATAACTTGTTCTATGAGTATGTTGAAGATGATCATGCAAAATCTGTAAAGGATACCACTTCACAAATGTAACACCCCGTAATTTCACTTAACTAAATTAGTTAGTTAATCTCGATAGTTGAGATATACTATCAACGTTAGTATTCAAGAATCCCAAAACAATTGCTTAGAGAGCAATAATAGAATCGAGTAGCAACTCGACTACAACGATTTTATTACCAACTTCTATAATTTTATTATAGACTGATAATCGAGTAAGCGCCCGATTAAATAAGTGGCTGTCTAATGACCTCTTTAGTAGTAAATCGTTGATTGAACTAAAATTCGAGTTCATTGTCAATTAAATCGAGCCTTTATGAATCATGGGCCGAAGCCCAACCATTGATAAATTGGGACGAGCCCAAGCATTATAAAATAAGAATAAAAAAAAAATACTACTATAGTAGTACACTACAACCGAACATAGCCCTCGTGAGGAAAGTTCGAAGAGGGATTATATACATTAAATACATACATGTATAGGGTTAAGCCAAGAAGAAATAGAACTAATATTAACAATAACACCAAAATCAGCTTTACAGTGTAGTTGGATAGAACAAAATTTCAAGAATACACTAGCATACTAAGAGTCAAATTCCTAGCCTCTAGAACAGGGAAGAAAAACAGTTTTGGGAATCCATTTTGCAGCTGCAAACATAGCCACAATACCAGTTTATTGCCTGCAAAAGAAGAGGGAAAAATCAGCAAATAAGACAAGAGCTAAGGGTTCAAAGTCTGTAGCAAAAGAACAAACTATATAAAATTCCAACCTACTGAAGAGGAAACCAATCAGCCACCTTTTAGCTCCAGCATGGGTACAGCAAACAGCAAGCATCACCCTAGCTCTACCTGCAAAGAAAAAAAAAGGAGAGAGAGAAACATCAACCAAGTAGAGACAAAAAGGGAAGAGAAACCAAGCTGCAATAAGAGAACAAAACTTGCATACTACCCCTAACTTAGAACCAAAATTTGCATAGAAATAGAAGTGTTGAGAAACTACAAACCATTTCTCCAAAGTCAACCTTCCCTTCTAGTTCAAGAATTTCAAATCGACCTCTATATCACCACCCTTTCACCCAAATGCAGATTTCATTCAACACCTTCAAACCACCTTCATCACCATCACTTAGAGCAAATAGAGAGAGTGAGAAAGAGTGAAGGAAACTGCAACAACTAGGAAGGAAGAGAGGAGGGGAAAAGCTAGCAACTACAGCCCTTCATCTTCAAGGTAAACACCTTAGAACACCAACCTTGAAACATTATCTTTCTTCAGCAAACTAAGTTTAGCATGTTTCGTTTCAAATTTCCAACTAGGAACCGTAAAAATTCAGCCTGCAAATACTCAATTTCAAGACATTTCCCTTATCAATATTCTAAACCATATGCATGCTACAATTTCACACATGAAGCATCAATCCAAGTTCAGAACCCAAATCTATCCCAGAATTCAATAATAGAAACAAAACAATAATACACGTTCTAAGCTCGAGAACTAAAAACGGTAACACACAAACACACGCATTCTATATTTGGAAAACACGAAACGAAAGCGAGAGATAGTTGAGGATACGAGGGCGAACCTCCGCCGGGGCGCGAGGCCCCGACGGCAAAGAAGCTAGGCGGGAGAGAGCAGCGGCGATCTGCAGTGAACAGCGGAGAGAGCACCGAAGCACCGAACGGCAGCAAGTGACGGGAGCTGCAGGATGCAACCACGGCATCATCCGTATCACACCTTCGAACCTGCAAAGTAGAAGAGCGAAGAGCAGTAACCTTTTCGTACCAACAGAGTTCATTAGCTAAAAATTGAAACCTAACTCAATAAGAGCATCGAATAAAATTTAAGAAATCGGGGCTATGTTCCCTAACTCTCTCGAATTAGGGTTTTAAATTTTGGATAGAAATCCTAGAGAAGGGAGAGAGAGGAGCCGTCGATCCAGAACAAATGCGCCAACCAGAGCCGAGTTCACTCAAACGCGGTGAGAATCCCGATGATGCCTCTGCAGCCGGTGCCGTCTCACCACGCGGCGGAGCACCTCATAGAAGCCGGGAGTGATGTCCCTAGCCGAAAATCGTGGAGGAGGGGTGTTTGCCCAAAATTCTCGAATTAGGGCTCGACTTAGGGCAAGCAACTGAGAACAGAAGGGAGACAATGATTAACAGCCGCCGACGTTGGCCTGAACGTAGTGGCACGACGACGGCAACGTTTGCCGGAGAAGGCGACCGAGGACGAGAGCTCGAGAGAATTGGAAAACCAGTTCGGGTAGAGAAAGAGGGCGTCGAAGAAAGAGAAATTGGACAAAAATTGGGAAAGAAAGAGGGCTAAGGCTCCTTGATATCAATTCGGGTCGGGTTGGGTTGCTGACCGCGGGCCGGGTTTTGGTAAGAGACAGGCCGGGTTTGGGCTGTACTGCTAGTATACCGGTATTAATTCTTTTAAATGGGCCGGAGCCAATTTAATCAATTACGAGCCCGATTTAAAATGTATTCACGAACCAAGACACGACGACTTAAATCGTTTTCCCACTCTCGATCCAATTTCGATGATTCATAATAAGTTATCTCACGATTTCAACAATTAACTTTAGATAAGTTAATTAGTCAGAATTTATTAACTGAGAGTTAATAATTAATCGTAACTTAGTAAGCTCATCAATTACATAGTTAGAATTATTGAGGATTAGCTCAGTTTCACAATAAATCAAGGATTGATTTATTGATAAAAATCCTATGAACCGTCCACATAACGGTAGCTATAATTTGAGCTTAGATAACAGTAACTACGTTACTGGATTTAGAATAATCTCCAATCAGAATTTAAACTAAAATCTTAGATAAGATTTCATTCGTTAGAATACGAATCTTACCTCGATTTTTAATCGAAGGGTACACGAAGGAGGGACAGTAGCAGAAGCAGAGATCAAGTCTCGTTGCAGTAGAGAAAAAAACAACGATGTGGGCTTTCTATAAGACAAAGCATGTTTTATTAGATCAGTAGCTCTTTTTAAAGTATTGTCATGCCATAAATGTTTTCAGTTTTTGTATGATGCCTATCTGTTAAATGGCGAAATGTCAATTCATCAATCGAATTCGGGTCCTTGAATGATCAGCTATCATTCTTGGACTAGTGTACACATCGATCGTGTCATTGCAGATAGTGACCGATCACGTGACCGAGTGAGATGGCCACCTCCTCGGACACAACAGACTCAGATATGGTAGATTACTACAGAACTTAGACTGCAGTCGCTTTTAAGATAGCTCAGATTTTCGTGAACATAGGCCTTTCAATAAAACCCTATGCTTCACTATGAATGGCTTGACAATAAAAATGTTTTGGGCATGTGTCCACTGAGTACTCTGTACTCACGCCCTGTACATTATTTCCGATGTGCAGGTTGAGCAGGATGAATGGAGAGTGACCGGCGATACTTTTGTCAAAGTTAGCGAGTAGTATTAGTTGAAGATTACTTTTGGTAATACATGTCCTCATACATGTATTCTTAAACACATTTCCGCTGCGTACACTCTGATACTTCTAATCCTTCGATATGGTTGTAATTCAAGTCAGAATTATGACAAGTGGTGTCGTACTTACTCCGTCTACTATGTCCATCTATCGGTGTTTGTTCTATAATATGTTCGTATCAAATTCCCGAATTTTTCCATCTTTGTAAATTATTCGTTAATTTCTACCATAGTCAAGAATCACCGAGCTTAGCTATCAATTAGCAAAGTGCGGTCGTGACAGAGTGGTATCAGAGCACTAGGTTGCTCTGAAATCCAAGAGTCTTCTTCAAAGTATAGTCTAGACTTGAATCGCTAGACTAAGGCCATGTTTGGTAGGCAAGATGAGATATGGTAGGATAGGATAAAATCAAGATAGAATTATCTCATCTCTCATGATAAAATCAAGATTAAGTTTCTATCTAGTTGTTTGGTACATAAAATTATAAATTTAGATATCATGGCTTACGTGTTTGGTTGTCAAGATTAAATCATGATAAAAATAAGCAATTACCCTTTTAGCCCTGTCAAAAATAAAAAAAAATACACATTATATTTAACAACCATTCAAGCAAAAGCTCCAAATTATGCACTTCAAAATAGCTAATAAACAATAATTATTTTTTAAATTCAATATAGCTAAAATCAATAAGGAATAAAACTACACAATTTGAGATTCTGCAAAACTCAATAATTTCCAAATGAAATGAACAAAGTGGTTGTCAAATAGCATTACAAAGCATAACCGAAAACAACAAAAACTCCAACAAAACTTGATAAAATCTCCATCAATAGATTCCTACATAGAGCAAGCTTCACAAAGCACCTTTAACTGCAGCAGCTACTTGCTTATCAACTGTAAATGCAATTTCAAAAGTTGACGAAACTGTATGGGTAGTAGATCCTCCTTTACTAGATATTACTTCTTCTATTTTGTAATGGTTATGTGCAGAATTTGGTATATCGTTCATGATCACACCAACTGCCCTGGCTGATTCCAAAGCTTCGGCGGCAGAAATCTCTGCTTTTGATAGTTGCTCTTCTGCTTCTTTACTTCATATCCTTTTTTTGAGAAAATAATATACATTAAACCAAAGACACAATGTGTTCCATTATATAAATCCACCAGCTTCTATAATTGCAATCTTTTCCCTTATGAGAGATAACCAACAAATTAGCATTCCATTTGTTCATGATCAGAAAATTTAAGAGCTAAGGTTGCATGAGGAACCAAACTCATACGATTTTCTACATGATCCATCAGTTCTAATAACTTTAACTTTTGTAAATCAGTGGGAACAAAAAAAGGAAACTAGCATTAGGAATTGAAAGATTAAACCCAACAGACAATAAGAATTGAATTTTTAAATCCATACAAAGCACAGTTCAAAAAGCCACCACGCAAATCAGTTGTGCAGATTGGATTCTTCTGGGAAGAAGTTTGCTATTCAGAACATGAGTTCAATTAGCAGCAAAAATTAATAAAGAGAAACAAACTTGAGCGACAGAGGATTCACACTCGACTGAAATATTCATGAGAAAGGAGAAAGAAGTTGTTAACACCATATAAGAGATAGCAATTGTAGGAAGAAGTTATATATTGCACCAGAAAATTTTACTTGATGAAATACACCAGAGCATGTATACCACATCACATACAGCAAACATAACAACCTTTCTGGAATTGCAACCTTTATGAATTACAAAGTCAGCCACCTTGGTCATACTAGATTACATAATGAACTAGTTGACTATCCAGCAAGTATGCTAGCCTAAAAATTTTATCTTATGAAAATGAATAGCTCAAAAATCATATTCAATTCATCCAAGTAATAAAGAATACTAAAGAAATTTCGGGAACCCAAATGACTGTGTATAGCCTCGAGTAATTAGCACTCAAAATCATAGAACAAAATCCTAGCAGCTGTTTATAAGAAATTAGTTTACCTCTCAATAGAGGCTAAAGATGGCACCGATTTCTTCCGGTTAAGCAAAATCAAACCCTTTTCGTCGCCGCCGAATTGCTAGACCCGAATTGCGAGTGTCGTCCCCGGCGTAGTAGAGGCACTTGTCATGGGGGCGGGGAACTATATGACCGCCGTAGCTGCACATTAGGCGGATTTTGGGCGGCGCGAGAGGTGGCCGTGGCGATGGAGATACTCTTGTGAAGACAGCTATGTTCCATTCCAAGCAGCTGGAGAGTTCGAGCTTTTAGGGTTGGAAAATGAATGTGCGTAATTTTCAGATTTGAAGGAAGATGGGGGTATTTTGGGAGAGAATTTTCTAATCTGATGTACAGTAGAATCGTGGGTTTTGAATCGGGGGCTTTGGGTCCGATTCATAATACAAAAGGGAACAGTGTTTTCTATCCCGGGTCGCCCTTTTAACCCGGATCCCCCAGATACTATATCTTGACTACCAAACACTATGATATGACCAGATAAATTTTCTTAACATGAGATATCCTATCTACCAAACAAGCCCTAAATAGAGTCCTTTGACAAAAGCTCGGCACTCCAACTCATCAAGCTCAACGAGGATAACAGAAAATTCTCACTTCAATTGATTAAAATTGGAAATTTCTTTTATTGCAAGAACTTAGTAGAAACTAGTTCTTAGATCACTTAGAAAGAAAAGTGAACTTCTCTAGAGAACATAGTTGCTTTAGAGACTTACTTCGAGGAAGTAAGTTTAAATTAAGATTGGAACGAAGTTCCTTTCTTGCAGTAAAGCAGATAAGAAGAAGATGAACAAGGCCAGATGCCAGAAGAAAGATACGAGGAGTAGCACGAAGATCGAGGCGATCTCAATAGACGTATGCCAAACCCTCGTTTAGATTAGGCTGCTAATGCCTTCAACTTTAGCATACCTCAGTGGTATAATCAGAGTAAAATATACGGTGGCAAAATAAAATAAGTCCACTTCAACCTCAAGTGTGCCACTGCATACTTGGAAAGAGAAGAAGAATCTAATAAAGGAAAGAAAGAAAGACGAGTGGAGATGATATAAGCTTTGACGCTAGGAGTATGAGGGTAAAATAAGAAAGAAAGCAAGTTGATACCTATTTACGGGAAGACTACATCATAGTAGTAAGAACAAGGGCATAGTGCCACTTGGAGTGAATAATTAATTCATTGAAATGTTGCAGCCCAAGTTGCAACTTTTATGAGAAATAGATATCTGAGGAAGAATTTTTTTTTAAGACGGATAAGCCATATCCGGGATGATTTAGCATCCTACTCCGTTAGACTTTCCAATCATAGTGGTTGATTGTCGAAACGTGCTTGAAAAAGGAAATAAATTAGAAGATGAAAACATATAGTTGGGACTACATACAAGGTAGTATTACTACCCATACTTATGCATCGTTGGCAACGATGACATGACCTATTGCCAGTTTAGTCTCTTATAAGAAATAAGGGAGAATATCAATCTCCTACATTAAGGATTAGTGAGTGTTGAGAATTAACGAAATTAGAAAGGCAGTAATTTAAAGGAAAATATTTCGTACAAATGCCTCATGATGTGGCATGTACCCATTTAATTCCCTTGAAGCCAATAAAGTCTTTTTAGAAAATATCAAGTGGGAAAGTTTTTTTTTGAATTGAAACAAAAGTTGTCAAACCTTGAGAATTCATTTTCATTATCCTTTGATTAAGCCACCAAAGTACGGCATACAGATTCATGCTGAGGAGGTGCTTATGTGGAACTGGCCACTCTACATAATCTCATTCTCAGTAGAATCATTCGCAGACCAGAATTCAGATGGGTATCGGCAAGGGAGTCCCTTTCTTTTGACCCTTTGTCATTTCATATCTACCCTCTGACTATTCTTTTCACACTGGTCTAATAATTTATTGATGAAACCATTTATTGAACATCATGCCGGAATTGACACGTTCTTCCTATTGAAATCTCTTTCAGTGCAGTTCACAAATTATTTCACTCCGTACATATTACATTTCTTTTGAACCAAAGAGAATGAATAACTTAGTCCATTCGGAAGTTCAGGGTATGACAGGAAGCATAGTGCTGACTGGGGGTACCAAAAGTTGTAGATAGATCAAATGAATAGAAATTAAGATCTAAATTAGAAGGGTTGAGACCTAGTATCCAAATGAGGGTAGACCTAGTATCAACAAGAGAGTTTGGTGGATATGGAGTTGTAAATAACCTTATAGAGCCCTTACGAAGATCTTAGGAACTCAAATGAAGAGTCAGATACAAGTATTATGACCCATATCATGATGGGATCAGTTTTGAAGATATTTGTAACAAGTAAAACGGTGGAACTAATAAGTTATTTATTTGATGGTGCAAGACCAATTAACAGTAAGAAACCGTTTAGCTCAAGGAATGGAAGACGACATACTCATGAAATAGAAAAGTTCTTAAATCAGTAGCATTAGAATGAGGATTGAACTAGATCGAGTAAGCAGATGAACTAAACAACACCTATGAAGTTTAATTCCTCATAAGTAGTGGTATCAGGCTACCATACGAGGAAAGCTTCTAGTTTGGGTGAGAAGACCGATGCTGATCGGCAAATTAGAATCAATCAGAAGAGTTAGTCTAGTTAAGGTCCATTGTTTCAAGGGAGAAGGACCTGAAAGAATGTCCATTTAAGCTAAAGTAGAATTTATTTTATTCTCTATAAGAGAAGTAAAGTGAGAATGGTAAGGCATTCTTAAGAAATGAGGACATATGCTAACACCTAAACCACCAAAGAAGAAGAAGCATTTAGATACGATAAGTATGAAAAATATTGAGACTTAGAAAAAAAGTACGACGTAACACGAGATGAGGGTAGCCACCCTATATTAAGAAAAGAGACCGAGAATTTCTTGGTGAGAAATAATGAGCCCTATAGGGCATTGATCAAGGACAGTAATAGTATACTAATTTACAAGATCGTCGAGAACCTTAAGCAGATCAAGGTTTCAAGAAAGTACAAATGGAGAAAATATTATACCCAAGTTAAGTTTCCATGGAAGAAAAAGTGAAACATAATCACAGTATAGTAAAAGAGAAGATCACAAGTAAAATGAGGAGAAGTAGAAAATAATGGCATATCAGAGATCCTATGACCGCCACCTAGAGCCTCCCAGATCAATTGTTCTTCTCGGTGGAGAACAATCCAAAACACCACGATAGTTTTCCCCACCACCACCCCGACTCCCACCTCAGGCCAAGAATGCGGCCAAGAATGCTTTGGGTATAAGCAACGACAGAAGGCGAATGCATATACGATGAGGCAGGAGAAATTCGCTAAGGGCCAAGAAAACTTGGTAGGTATGAGCCAACCCCTCGATACACCTATAATAAGCATGTAAACAATACTTCACTTCCATTATAGCCAAAGCATGCGTAGATAACCTAATATTAGGAACGGAACAAATAGAGACAGATATGATAATCACCTCACAGGTGGGGAATCTAGAATTGAACATATGTTCACAGTAATTTCTAAAGAACCATCTCCGCAGCATACTTATGAAGAAGGTGCATAGAATTCTAAGAATGGACTGGCTAGTGGAAAACTATGCCACCATCCTCTGAGAGAAAAGACAGAATTTCCTTTAGAATGCCGGGTAAGGAACTGACAACTTTCCACGGAATTGCTTTAAATAAGCGAAAATCGGTGATTTCCGCCATCCAAGCAGCAACCTTGATAAGAAAAGGGAACCCAGCGTACCTCGTTTATCTAAATGAGGAATCCAAGGACGAGAAGGAGGAAAAGATAAAAAATGTTGAAATCGTTCATGAATTTCCCGATGTTTTTCCGGACGTACTACCAGGACTATCACCTGACAGGAAGATAGAGTTTACCATCGATTTGGAACCGGGATCAGCCCCGATATCCAAGGCACCATACCGAATGGCACCAAAGGAATTGGAGGAACTCAAGGTACAACTCCAAGAGCTTCTGGACCTAGGTTTCATCAGACCTAGTGTGTCACCATGGGGAGCACCAGTACTGTTTGTAAAGAAGAAGGACGGCTCCATGAGGATGTGTATAGATTATCGAGAACTGAACAAGCTAACCCTTAAGAATAAGTATCCATTACCAAGGATCGATGATCTGTTTGACCAACTCAAGGGAGCGAGTGTCTTTTCAAAGATAGATCTTAGATCAGGATACCATCAGCTGAAGATCCAACCGGAGGATATACCCAAGACGGCATTTCGAACCAGATATGGCCACTACGAGTTCGTAGTTGTACCATTTGGGTTGACCAATGCGCCAGCGGTATTCATGGATCTCATGAATCGAGTTTTTCACCGTACTTAGACAAATTTGTCTTAGTTTTCATAGATGACGTCCTAATTTGCTCAAAGAGCAAACAAGAACATGAGGACCACCTGAAGACAGTATTTGGAACTCTGAGAATAGAGAAGCTTTACGCCAAGTTCAGCAAGTGTGAATTTTGGCTAGAAGAAGTAGCATTTTTGGGTCATATTGTGTCAGCTGAAGGAATTAAAGTGGACCCTGCAAAAGTTGAAGCAGTTCAGAATTTGAAATCCCCATCAGCACTAAACGAAATCCGAAGTTTCTTAGGTTAGCTGGTTACTATCGAAGATTCATAGAGGGATTTTCCACGATAGCCAGACCAAGGACACAACTCCTGAGGAAAGGGATCAAGTACACACGGACACCGGAATGCGAGTCAAACTTTCAACAGTTGAAAGAGAAATTGACCACCACCCCAATTCTTGCAGTCCCAGATCCGGACAAGGAGTATGTCATTTACGCAGATGCCTCCAAGAATGGACTACGATGTGTTATGATACAAGAATGGACAGTAATATCACGATAGTTTAGACGCCGCGAGCTTAATTATCCAATACATGACCTAGAATTAGCAGCATTGTGCATGCCCTGAAAATCTGAAGACACCACCTCTATGGGGTTCGGTGTGAGATTTTCACAAATTACAAAAGCCTTCAATACTTTTTTCCAGCAGAGAGACCTTAACATGAGACAGAAAAGGTGGCTCGAGTTAGTGAAAGACTACGATTGTGGAATCAAACCATCACCTGGGCAAAGCCAACGTAGTGGCAGATGGTTTTAGTCATAAAACTCAATCAAAACTAGCATTTCTCTTAACCAGCAGAGAAGCAATTATCTAGGAAGTTCCGTAAGTTGAACTTAGAAGGGTGGTGCAATTTGAAACCACCTTTCTATTAATTAAGTTGCATCGATAAGAAAAATTCACCAGAAAGAATGTTAGTTACATTCTTATCTTCAATTGAGATGAAATCTCAAAGAAGGTTTTCCCCTAATTATTTCTTTATTTGGGAGAAAGCAATTAGTAAATTGCACCCTATGTGAGTAATTAGTTAGTTGATTAGTACCTAATTAAGTCTATGACCAAGTAAGTACTTAGTAGTCTTGACAATGTTGATTAAAAGCTTAATCAATGTGAGATTCCTTCAAGAAGATGATTTACACGTAGTATCTTCTAGATAGAATCAAATAGCGATTTGATTTCTACGATTATTAGATAACAACTGCTTAAACAACCAAGTGCGCAAATGGGCTATCTAGTTAAGCAAACAAGCAGTGTTTCTCATTAATGAGAATATAGCCTATTGGGCTAAGCCCATTGGTTAATCTATTGGGCCAAATTACCTAAAAAAAAATTAGAAACCGAAAGCCCATAGACGAAACGTTTAAGAAGGGCACGTAGGAGAAAAGAATGAAAGAGAGCCCAAAAGTTACCTCAAGGAAGTGAACAATGCAATTATAGTTGAAGGGAGACTATGCATTACACACCATGAAGAACTGAGGAAAGATACTCTGAGCGAAGCTCACGATACACTATACACCACCACCCTAGAAGTACGAATGTGTACGGAGACCTGGAAAGAAGTTCTGATTGGAGAGAATGCAGAGAGATGTAGCTTTATTCGTTAGAGGATGCCTAGCCTGTCAGCAGGTGAAAGCTCTACACCAACGCCCTTATGGCAGATTGCAACCCTGGAAAATTCCGCAGTGGAAATGGGAGCATATTGCTATGGATTTTGTAATAAGACTACCGAAGTGAAGAAGAGAAAATACAGCCACTTAGGGGATTGTAGATCGACTTACAAAAGTACACACTTTCTCCCGATCCCAATAACGTACGGATCAGAGAAGTTAGCTCAGTTGTATGTACGCAAGATAGTACGCCTTCATGGAGTACCAATCTCAATCACGTCAGACCGCGATTCAAAATTCACCTCTAGATTTTGGATGAGCTTGCAGGGAGAACTCGGAACTGGATTGAATTTTAGTACTGCCTTTCACCCTCAGACCGATGGGCAATCAGAAAGAACCATACAAACCCTAGAGGACAAGTTGAGAACGGTAGTACTTGATCAAGGTGGTCATTAGGAGCCAGTGTTACCACTGATCGAGTTTGCCTACAACAATAACTATCAAGCAATCATAGATATGGCACCATATGAAGCGATGTATGGAAGGAAGTGTAGATCACCGCTTTACTGGGATGAAGTCAGTGAGAGAAAATGTTAGGCCCTGACGCGATTAGCGACATGATCGAGATCGTGTGCCAGATCAAAGACAGAATTAAAGAAGCTCAGGATAGACAGAAATCTTATGCCGACAACCATCGAATAGAGGTTCAGTTCAAAGTAGGAGACAAAGTGTGTCTGAAGGTATCTCTTTCCAAGGGGATAGTGAGATTTGGAGTCAAATGAAAGCTAAGACCCCGTTTTATCGGACCTTACAAAATTTTAGAAAGAATTGGACATGTAGCCTATAGGCTGGCGTTGCCACCAAGACTCGGAAACGTGCACAATGTTTTCCATGTCTCACAACCTCGAAAGTACATGCACGATCCAAAGCACGTAATCCATCAGGATGAAGTAGAACTTAATCCAGATTTGAGTTATGAGAATAGACTAGAAGCAATCCTAGAACGAAAAGTACAGCTCAAAAATAAATCAATCACTTCGGTGAAGGTTTTGTGGAAGCACCACAGTCAGGAAGAAGCCACGTGGGAGCTTGAGGATAAGATGAAAGAGAAGTACCCAAAATTATTTGACTAAGGTATGTAAATTTCGGGACGAAATTTCTTTTAAGGGGGGAAGGATGTAACACCCCGTAATTTCACTTAACTAAATTAGTTAGTTAATCTCGATAGTTGAGATATACTATCAACGTTAGTATTCAAGAATCCCAAAATAATTGCTTAGAGAGCAATAATAGAATCGAGTAGCAACTCGACTTCGACGATTTTATTACCAACTTCTATAATTTTATTATAGACTGATAATCGAGTAAGCGCCCGATTAAATAAGTGGCTGTCTAATGACCTCTTTAGTAGTAAATCGTTGATTGAACTAAAATTCGAGTTCATCGTCAATTAAATCGAGCCTTTATGAATCATGGGCCGAAGCCCAACCATTGATAAATTGGGACGAGCCCAAGCATTATAAAATAAGAATAAAAAAAAAATACTACTATAGTAGTACACTACAACCGAACATAGCTCTCGTGAGGAAAGTTCGAAGAGGGATTATATACATTAAATACATACATGTATAGGGTTAAGCCAAGAAGAAATAGAACTAATATTAACAATAACACCAAAATCAGCTTTACAGTGTAGTTGGATAGAACAAAATTTCAAGAATACACTAGCATACTAAGAGTCAAATTCCTAGCCTCTAGAACAGGGAAGAAAAACAGTTTTGGGAATCCATTTTGCAGCTGCAAACATAGCCACAATACCAGTTTATTGCCTGCAAAAGAAGAGGGAAAAATCAGCAAATAAGACAAGAGCTAAGGGTTCAAAGTCTGTAGCAAAAGAACAAACTATATAAAATTCCAACCTACCGAAGAGGAAACCAATCAGCCACCTTTTAGCTCCAGCATGGGTACAGCAAACAGCAAGCATCACCCTAGCTCTACCTGCAAAGAAAAAAAAAGGAGAGAGAAAAACATCAACCAAGTAGAGACAAAAAGGGAAGAGAAACCAAGCTGCAATAAGAGAACAAAACTTGCATACTACCCCTAACTTAGAACCAAAATTTGCATAGAAATAGAAGTGTTGAGAAACTACAAACCATTTCTCCAAAGTCAACCTTCCCTTCTAGTTCAAGAATTTCAAATCGACCTCTATATCACCACCCTTTCACCCAAATGCAGATTTCATTCAACACCTTCAAACCACCTTCATCACCATCACTTAGAGCAAAAAGAGAGAGTGAGAAAGAGTGAAGGAAACTGCAACAACTAGGAAGGAAGAGAGGAGGGGAAAAGCTAGCAACTACAACCCTTCATCTTCAAGGTAAACACCTTAGAACACCAACCTTGAAACATTATATTTCTTCAGCAAACTAAGTTTAGCATGTTTCGTTTCAAATTTCCAACTAGGAACCGTAAAAATTCAGCCTGCAAATACTCAATTTCAAGACATTTCCCTTATCAATATTCTAAACCATATGCATGCTACAATTTCACACATGAAGCATCAATCCAAGTTCAGAACCCAAATCTATCCCAGAATTCAATAATAGAAACAAAACAATAATACACGTTCTAAGCTTGAGAACCAAAAACGGTAACACACAAACACACGCATTCTATATTTGGAAAATACGAAACAAAAGCGAGAGATAGTTGAGGATACGAGGGCGAACCTCCGCCGGGGCGCGAGGCCCCGACGGCAAAGAAGCTAGGCGGGAGAGAGCAGCGGCGATCTGCAGTGAACAGCGGAGAGAGCACCGAAGCACCGAACGGCAGCGAGTGACGGGAGCTGCAGGATGCAACCACGGCATCATCCGTATCACACCTTCGAACCTGCAAAGTAGAAGAGCGAAGAGCAGTAACCTTTTCGTACCAACAGAGTTCATTAGCTAAAAATTGAAACCTAACTCAATAAGAGCATCGAATAAAATTTAAGAAATCGGGGCTATGTTCCCTAACTCTCTCGAATTAGGGTTTTAAATTTTGGATAGAAATCCTAGAGAAGGGAGAGAGAGGAGCCGCCGGAGCTGTGGGAGTTGCGCCGGCCATAGGCGAGGAGCCGTCGATCCAGAACAACTGCGCCGGCCAGAGCCGAGTTCACTCAAACGCGGTGAGAATCCCGATGATGCCTCTGCAGCCGGTGCCGTCTCACCACGCGGCGGAGCACCTCACAGAAGCCGGGAGTGATGTCCCTAGCCGGAAATCGTGAAGGAGGGGTGTTTGCCCAAAATTCTCGAATTAGGGCTCGACTTAGGGCAAGCAACCGAGAACAGAAGGGAGACAACGATTAACAGCCGACGACATCAGCCTGAACGCAGTGGCACGACGACGGCAACGTTTGCCGGAGAAGGCGACCGAGGATGAGAGCTCGAGAGAATTGGAAAACCAGTTCGGGCAGAGAAAGAGGGCGTCGAAGAAAGAGAAATTGGACGAAAATTGGGAAAGAAAGAGGGCTAAGGCTCCTTGATATCAATTTGGGTCGGGTCGGGTTGCTGACCGCGGGCCGGGTTTTGGTAAGAGACAGGCCGGGTTTGGGTTGTACTGCTAGTAGACCGGTATTAATTCTTTTAAATGGGCCGGAGCCAATTTAATCAATTACGAGCCCGATTTAAAATGTATTCACGAACCAAGACACGACGACTTAAATCGTTTTCCCACTCTCGATCCAATTTCGATGATTCATAATAAGTTATCTCACGATTTCAACAATTAACTTTAGATAAGTTAATTAGTCAGAATTTATTAACTGAGAGTTAATAATTAATCGTAACTTAGTAAGCTCATCAATTACATAGTTAGAATTATTGAGGATTAGCTCAGTTTCACAATAAATCAAGGATTGATTTATTGATAAAAATCCTATGAACCGTCCACATAACGGTAGCTATAATTTGAGCTTAGATAACAGTAACTACGTTACTGGATTTAGAATAACCTCCAATCAGAATTTAAACTAAAATCTTAGATAAGATTTCATTCGTTAGAATACGAATCTTACCTCGATTTTTAATCGAAGGGTACACGAAGGAGGGACAGTAGCAGAAGCAGAGATCAAGTCTCGTTGCAGTAGAGAAAAAAACAACGATGTGGGCTTTCTATAAGACAAAGCATGTTTTATTAGATCAGTAGCTCTTTTTAAAGTATTGTCATGCCATAAATGTTTTCAGTTTTTGTATGATGCCTATCTGTTAAATGGCGAAATGTCAATTCATCAATCGAATTCGGGTCCTTGAATGATCAGCTATCATTCTTGGACTAGTGTACACATCGATCGTGTCATTGAAGATAGTGACCGATCACGTGACCGAGTGAGGTGGCCACCTCCTCGGACACAACAGACTCAGATATGGTAGATTACTGCAGAACTTAGACTGCAGTCGCTTTTAAGATAGCTCAGATTTTCGTGAACATAGGCCTTTCAATAAAACCCTATGCTTCACTATGAATGACTTGACAATAAAAATGTTTTGGGCATGTGTCCACTGAGTACTCTGTACTCACGCCATGTACATTATTTCCGATGTGCAGGTTGAGCAGGATGAATGGAGAGTGACCGGCGATGCTTTTGTCAAAGTTAGCGAGTAGTATTAGTTGAAGATTACTTTTGGTAATACATGTCCTCATACATGTATTCTTAAACACATTTCCGCTGCGTACACTCTGATACTTCTAATCCTTCGATATGGTTGTAATTCAAGTCAGAATTATGACAAGCGGTGTCGTACTTACTCCGTCTACTATGTCCATCTATCGGTGTTTGTTCTATAATATGTTCGTATCAAATTCCCGAATTTTTCCATCTTTGTAAATTATTCGTTAATTTCTACCA
The DNA here is from genome assembly GCA_001642375.2 of Mentha longifolia. Taxonomy (NCBI): domain Eukaryota; kingdom Viridiplantae; phylum Streptophyta; class Magnoliopsida; order Lamiales; family Lamiaceae; genus Mentha; species Mentha longifolia. Next base: position 24,574,701 of record CM038117.1, read on the forward strand.
TAGTCACGAATCACCGAGCTTAGCTATCAATTAGCAAAGTGCGGCCGTGACAACAAAAGTGTTCTTCTACATGTGCAACCTTAAAATCTAAAGGAAAGTCGGTGCCTTCTGGATTATCTATGCATGGTGATTATTTGAATACTGTTGAGGTTGGTAGTCCTTTCAAATCAGAGCTGGATATTTATTTGGAGGAGGGGGTTTTGAGAAATAAAGATGGGAATGCAAGCACAGATGTATCTACTGAGTTTGATGCCTTAAATTGGTGGAAAGGCCAAGAATTGAAGTTTCAAATATTATCCAAGTTGGCTCGTGATGTTTTAGCTATTCCAATCAGTACAGTGGCATCTGAAGCCACATTTAGTGCGGGAACTCGAGTGTTAGATCCTCATCGTTCAAGGTTATCATCCGATACCGTAGAAGCTTTGATTTGTGGAGCAGATTGGATTCGTCAACTTCATGGTATCAAGAAGCCCATTATGACATATGTAAGTTGTACTACTATTATTTTTTTTTCAATTTCATTTGATATATTGTTCTTCTTTTATGTAGAAGTGTGATTTCTAATTGATTTTTGTTCTTATTTAGGAGGAAGAAAAACCTATTGAGGTCATGTTGCGAACATCTAGTTGAAGATTGGAACTTTGGCAATTGGCATTTGGCAGTACTCGTTCTCATTTTTCAAGCTACTTTTGAAGTATTTGCAAACTTTTGATTTTGTGGCTTCAAGCTTGTATTGAGTTTTGCAAACTTTTGATTTTGTGGCTGCAGTATTGAGTTTTGCATACTCTGGAATTATGAATGTTACATTTATTTATGTGTATTTAGTAATTTAGTTGTTTATTAGGTTGTATCATTTTATGCTAAATATTAAATTCGAATCGAATATTCGAATCGAATCATTTTCTTCCAAAGAATTGAATTATCGAATCGAATCGAATTCGTGAATAGGGTTTCGAATCGAATTCGAATCGCATATAGTGTTCGAAAAAAAATTGAATTCGAATTCGAATACTCGAATAACCAAATGAATTCGAATCGAATATGGTGATATTCGCTTCGATTCGATTCGTTTACAAGCCTACTCACCCCTCTTGGCCGTCACTAGGCTTGTAAACGAATCGAATCGAAGCGAATATCACCATATTCGATTCGAATTCGTTTGGTTATTCGAGTATTCGAATTCGAATTCGATTTTTTTTCGAACACTATATGCGATTCGAATTCGATTCGAAACCCTATTCGCGAATATTCGATTCGATTCGATTCGATAATTCAATTCTTTGGAAGAAAATGATTCGATTCGAATATTCGATTCGAATTCGAATATTCGATTCGAATTTAATATTTAGCATAAAATGATACAACCTAATAAACAACTAAATTACTAAATACACATAAATAAATGTAACATTCATAATTCCAGAGTATGCAAAACTCAATACTGCAGCCACAAAACCAAAAGTTTGCAAAACTCAATACAAGCTTGAAGCCACAAAATCAAAAGTTTGCAAATACTTCAAAAGTAGCTTGAAAAATGAGAACGAGTACTGCCAAATGCCAATTGCCAAAGTTCCAATCTTCAACTAGATGTTCGCAACATGACCTCAATAGGTTTTTCTTCCTCCTAAATAAGAACAAAAATCAATTAGAAATCACACTTCTACATAAAAGAAGAACAATATATCAAATGAAATTGAAAAAAAAATAATAGTAGTACAACTTACATATGTCATAATGGGCTTCTTGATACCATGAAGTTGACGAATCCAATCTGCTCCACAAATCAAAGCTTCTACGGTATCGGATGATAACCTTGAACGATGAGGATCTAACACTCGAGTTCCCGCACTAAATGTGGCTTCAGATGCCACTGTACTGATTGGAATAGCTAAAACATCACGAGCCAACTTGGATAATATTTGAAACTTCAATTCTTGGCCTTTCCACCAATTTAAGGCATCAAACTCAGTAGATACATCTGTGCTTGCATTCCCATCTTTATTTCTCAAAACCCCCTCCTCCAAATAAATATCCAGCTCTGATTTGAAAGGACTACCAACCTCAACAGTATTCAAATAATCACCATGCATAGATAATCCAGAAGGCACCGACTTTCCTTTAGATTTTAAGGTTGCACATGTAGAAGAACACTTTTGTGAAGTGGTATCCTTTACAGATTTTGCATGATCATCTTCAACATACTCATAGAACAAGTTATGCAATGCTTCTCGAACCTTCCTCACATTATTACGAGCTTCAACCTCACTGTATATTTTATGAAAAGCAAAATCGACAAGCCTCATCTTGAACCTAGGGTCAAGTATTGCTCCTATAGCCATCAAAAGATTGACATGTCCCCAATATTTCTCAAATTTTTCTGTCATCGACTTAATCATCTCTCTAATAAACTCATTAGAATGGTTTTCATTTTCTTGCAATATATGCTTCACTCTCCAAACCACAGCGAGATAAACATTAGAAGTGGGATAATCAACTCCAGAAATGACATGAGTAGCTTCATAAAAAACCTCTAAAATGTCAATGACATCCTTCACTTTTTTCCAATCATCATCGGTAGGACAAAACCTATATGAAGGCTCTCTTTCCTTAAATATAGGAAATGCATCTTTAACCCTAAATGCCTCAACTAACATCTCATATGTAGAATTCCAACGAGTTGAACAATCAATGATCAATTTTTTCACTTTAATTCCTAAATGATGCACGACATTAGAAAACTTCCTCAATCTAGACTCCGATTGGTTAATAAAGTCACACTACTCTTGACATCTTCAATAATGTCTCTAATTTCACAAAGACCATCTTGAACAATAAGATTCAATATATGTGCAGTACACCGAACATGAAATAACGCACCTTCTAATGGCAACTTATGACTCTTAGAGAATGTGCCTTTAGCAGTATTCATTGCAGAATCATTGTTAGTGGCATTATCCACGGAGATAGTGAAAACTTTATGCTCTATCCCCCAATCTTTTGTGCATTTCATAAATCCTTCAAAGATATCAATGCCTGCAAAGTTTCAATGCCAAAATCAGTATGAATTTTCATGATGAGTTCTCATTTATATATATACATATAACAAATAACATTACCAGCATGTGGGGGAGGGAGTGGAATAAAGCTAAGAAGTCGCTTGTTAAGTTGCCATTGTGAATCGACAAAGTGACCTGTGACGCACATATACGAAATTTTTTGAACCTTGGACTTCCAAAGATCAGTGGTCAGAGATATCTTCTCAATGCCTTTCAATGCCAACTGCAACTTTTTCTTCTCGATCTTATACACATTCATGACATCTTCTTTTGCTTGAGCACGAGAAATCTTCTCAAATTGTGGCTGATTGATACTAAGCATGAATGTAAATCCAAAGCTTTCCACAACATTAAACGGCTGCTCGTTCATTAAAATTCAGTGGGCAATCGCTTCTCTTTGCTTGGCATGATTGTACCTACCATCAAATAGAGGATTCATTTCAAACTTGGATTTGGTAGGCATGAATTGCAGTATTTTTTGCTTTTCATTGTGAAGTATCTTTTGCAAACAACTCTTCAAGTGACTTAAAAGATGACTTGTTGTCCCACTCTTCATCTTTGCAAAAAGATCCTTGCAATGTATGCATTGATGTTTTACGATTCCATTAGCTTGAGTGACCTCAATGAAATCAGTATGAGCTGGTGAAGTCTTTTTTCTCTTTTTCTTCTCAAAATGGCTCTTATCTTCTTCACCTTCACCATCTTTACCATCTTCACCATCTAAACCATCTTCATTGTCTTTTTCTCCATGAGCAACCACATCTCCAATTTGTCCATCACCTCCATCAACTAACATTTCCATTGTTGGCCTCTCCACCTTACATTAGAATTTAGAAATAACAAAATATCATAGCATATCTTTACATTTAGACAATTCACAATAATCACTTGTACATCTAACATATAATATTTTACCTCAAGCCCTTCCACTCTAATTTGAGCTTCTTGTAATGTCTTGTCCAATAAATTTGAGTCATCCATATATTCAGAAAATAAGATACCTACAAAATCATAAAATAATATGCTCGAAACTTGAACATTAAAATCGTAAGATTGATCCTAAGGTTATATGAGCAGCAGTCAAACTAGAAGTTTTGCTCTCTAAGAACTCAATTCAAGCTAAAGTGATCTCTCTCCTCAATTCAAACTAACTTCTTCTTCAGAATTAGTCTCAAAATCTAATCTTTATTTCAAGGGAATTGAATCAAACACAAGATAGGCATTCCCATATTTCCAATTGATAAACATAACTCATAACTTCAAATTTCCATTCGATGTACACATTGAACACGAGATTAAACAAGCAATCATATACCATACCAAAACAGGGATCGATCATTCCAGAAAATAACAAGACACGAACAGACCAAACCCTAAAAGCAAACTGCCATAGACCAAAACTTACTTCAAATAAGGATGGAATTGAGTTCTTGAAATCCCTTTTTGCTGCTCAAGGAGCTGAGATACTTGAATGCGTCGGTGGTTTCACATTGGCAGCCAGAGTATGCGGCGCCGAAAACTAGGGCTTGTGTTGTGAGTTCACTGAGTTGTGATAATTTGAATATGTGATTCACGATTCACAAATCACAATCACGACTAGTTTACTAATTAATTGAATTTTATTATTTTATCTATTTCACAATCACGACTAGTGGGCTGGACCATTAAAGAAGTCATGGGCTTTTAATGTAGTCAAAAATTAAATTCTTGAATGGGCTTAAAAAATTATATCATATATTTAATATATATATATATATATATATATATATATATATATATATATATATATATATATATATATATATATATATATATTTAAACGAATATTTATGAATATCGAATCGAATATCATAATTTGTTATTTATATTTGATAAGTAATCGAATCATAAAAAATATTTGATTTCGAATTCGAATAAAAAAATATCGAATACGAATACGTCTAATCGAATACGAATACCGAATCGAATCAAAATTATTTGATTCGTTTACAACCCTAGCCCTCACTCTCCCCTGCATAATTCATTCTATCACCAATCCACCAGCTCAGTCCTTCCTTCAGCTCCAACGCCACCGCTGGAAGGCCCCCCTTTTCGGTAGGAAATCCTCCAAGGTCATCATCTCCTTCTTCGGTTGTTGCTGATTTGGTTTCCCGCCATAATATCATTCCAAACGTCATCCGCTGGCATGGCCGGTTCTACGGCTCAATTTTTGAACCATCGGTATTGGTTCGCCCGGTTTTTGTGAATTATGTACATGAACGTTCCATTTACTTTAATGTAAAAGGATATAATTTTAAGATACAATTTTATTTATTATTCAACATACTGCAAAATATAGTTTATGATAAGTGATGATCTTAGATTTCCAATAACTACCTCAAATGTCTGTATTAGAGATGAAGTGTTAAATTAGGGCTTAGGATTTGAAGCATTTTGATGATTCTCCGTTTCTCTCCTTACTGGTAAATTGAAGATTTTGTTCTTTGACCTAATATTGATAAGGGCCTTTTTATGCTTAATTTGTTTTGTTGTTGGAGTTTTTATTTTTATAAAAAAAAAAAAAGCATAGAAAGTTTAATATTGGATGTTTGAGATTTTCTAAAATTCTTGAAAATCATAAGTGACGACGAAGAGTTTTGAGAGAGATTTATGGTTTTTTGTTTTTAGGTTGAAAATGAAAATATAGTTTCCACATAATTTTAATTTTTTAGGAAAATTCAAGTCACCTCCAGTACTAGTCTGTCACTTTTTTTTCTTTTCATAGGAAAACTGACTCAAGGCCATAAAATGAACACATATACAAAGTGTAGGATATTTTAAGATTTTCTTAAAGTTTAGGCTATAGAGTGAACATCACCCCCAAAGTTAGGCCATAAAGTATAATTTAGTCTTAATATTTTTTTTTGCCCTTTTTTAAAAACACATGTATTTTATACCCCCATTGTAAATGATATGTCATATATGCCCCCTTTTTTATTTTAATATATAAATAATAATACTTTATAGATATATATGTTTAACTTCCTTTCAACGGGCCCGCACTCCACTCAACGACTTTCAACGGGCCCCTCGACTTGACTCGACGCAGTACGGTGTCGGTGCATGCATGAAAAATTAGCATGCATGCATGCTATCTCACTCATTAAAGTAGATACAGTATTTGAATTATTTGAATGAATTATTTAAAGTAGTATCCTATGCGATAAAACAATCTCCCCTATATATACCATACATATTCTATTCTAAATTTCAATCCTTTATAAAAATTTTGGAAAAAAGGTTCGTCGGAAGGAAGCATAGCAACGGAGGAGTGCAAGAATTAGTGAGGAGTGAAAGAATTAGAGAGGTAAGAATTGTATTTTTCATATAAATTTATGTTTAATAGTAGTAGTTGATAAATTGACAATTTAAAATTAATTAGGTTAATTATTCTATTGGTTTAGCAAATCTTAATGTTCTAGTAAAAATATAACATGAAATAAGTGCTCCACCGCCGGCAAACCTTGCCGGAACTCTTCCACCGCCGTCAACCTTGTGTCACCGGCGGTGGGAGAGTTCCGGCAAGCTTTGCCGGCGGTGGATAAGTTTATTTTGGTTATGTAATTATTTTATAATAATTAGATGTTCAATTTCCGTATTTTATGCATTAAAATGATTAATTTAGGATTTAGTACTTTATAAATTAATAATTTAAATTTAATTATGCTAATTATTCTCTTAATTGATGAATTATTGTTGTTCAATTAAAAATAATACACGTATTAAGTTTTAAAAAAATGAATGAGTTGAAAAAACATGTCCACCGCCAGTGAGAGTAGCCGGAACTCTCCCACCGCCGGCTACACAATGTTGCCGGCGGTGGGAGTTTTCAGGCCACTCCCACCGGCGGAGATCAACCTTTTTTTGCTTAACTAATTATTTTATACATAATTGCATGTTTAATTTCCATATTTTCTGTATTTAAATGATTAATTTAGGATTTAGTACTTTATAAATTAATAATTTAAATTTAATTATGCTAATTATTCTCTTAATTGATGAATTATAATTGTTCAATTTAAAATAATACACGTATTAAGTTTTTAAAAACGACTGAGTTGGAAAAACGTGTCCACCGCCGGTGGGAGTGGCCGGAACCCTCCCACCGCCGGCTACACAAGGTTGCCGGCGGTGGGAGTTTTCCGGCCACTCCCACCGGCGGTGATCAACGTTTTTTTGCTTAACAAATTATTTTATCCATAATTGCATGTTTAATTTCCATATTTTCTCTATTTAAATGATTAATTTAGGATATAGTACTTTATAAATTAGTAATTTAAATTTAATTATGCTAATTATTATCTTAATTGATGAATTATTATTGTTCAATTTAAAATAATACCCGTATTTAGTCTTAAAAAATGACTGAGTTGAAAAAACATGTCCACCGCCGGTGAGAGTGGCCGGAACTCTCCCACCGCCGGCTACACAATGTTGCCGGCGGTGGGAGTTTTCCGGCCACTCCCACCGGCGGTGATCACCCTTTTTTTGCTTAACTAATTATTTTATACAGAATTGCATGTTTAATTTCCATATTTTTTGTATTTAAATGATTAATTTAGGATTTAGTACTTTATAAATTAATAATTTAAATTTAATTATGCTAATTATTCTCTTAATTGATGAATTATAATTGTTCAATTTAAAATAATACACGTATTAAGTTTTAAAAAACGACTGAGTTGAAAAAACGTGTCCACCGCCGGTGGGAGTGGCCGGAACCCTCCCACCGCCGGCTACACAAGGTTGCCGGCGGTGGGAGTTTTCCAGCCACTCCCACCGGCGGTGATCAACGTTTTTTTGCTTAACAAATTATTTTATACATAATTGCATGTTTAATTTCCATATTTTCTGTATTTAAATGATTAATTTAGGATTTAGTACTTTATAAATTAATAATTTAAATTTAATTACGCTAATTATTCTTGAAATTTTATGAAATCTTAACATATGCATAATTTTAAAATTTACTTGATTACAGATGTCTTTCGTGTACGTGAAAGTGATTTATGGAGGCTATTGGATTGATTGTACCTATAATGGCGGCACATATTTAGATACCCCCTTTTCCGAAGATGCAGTCTCGATATACAACTTGAGATATCATATATCTCTTTACTGCAACCCCTCGGGTAGTGATTATGATATTTTCTATCTGACGACATCAGAGAACAGACGGACTGTTAAATCACGTCTCAGAACCAATGACCAACTAATTTGGCTGTGTCGTACAGAGTCATTCCCAACAGTGTACGTGTCTTCGAGCGACGGAGCATCATCTTCACATGCAGGGGCATCTTCTTCATATGTCCCTACGTTGGATCAGGACCAGCCGTACAGAGTATCATTCGGCTTTGACACGGAGGGCACCGACAATTTGGAGGCCCAGCTTGAGCAGATCCGGAGAGTTGCAGCTTCTACAAACTGGACGGGGGATGTCTATCACGGAGAGAGCAACATCGGTTTTGATTCATTTCATGATACTATCCCGGACCTCAATCGTACGGACGAAGATAGTCAGGAGGCTCGAAATGAACCGTCTCTATTTGACGATGATGACGATAATGAGGATGAAGATTATGTCCTTGAAACGGAGGAGAGCTCTGAGAGTGAAGGCGAGTCGAATTTCTATGCTGGTGATAGGACCGTCAACAGGGCCTTGTTCGCTGAGTGGACGGCATGGATACACGAGGAAGGCGGGATGCAAAAACTGTTAGATATGATGTATCCAGAGTCAAACACAGATCAACCGGAGATAGATACTGATACCGATCACATAAGCAATTGGTTGGTTCCGATGGTCCCTCTTAAGCCTGGATCATCAGCAGTTTTCCACGAAGAGAACCTTAATATCGAAGATTTGGCCGTAAATTCCGTTTACTATACGAAGGCAGAGCTCGGTATTGCAGTCGGTTTGTGGCATTTGGAGAGGAGGAAAGAATACAAGGTGAAGAAATCTGATACTACGCGAGTGGTGTTGAAATGCAAGTTATCAAAAGAGTGTCGCTTCCATTTACGCGCAACAAGCTTCGGCGGGCCTTGGACGGTTAAAAAAATTCGCCTGCAACACACGTGCGACGATGTCGGCTTAACAAACGTGGTTTGTAGAAAAGTCCATTCGAAGGTGATTGGGGCATTTTTTGCAAATAAAATTATGCGTGATTCAGAGGTAATGAAACCAAAAATAATTCAAAACGAGCTTCGTGCAATGTTCGGCGTTGATGCCAGCTACGATGTCTGCTTGAAGGGGCGGAATTGTGCAATCGAGATGATATACGGTAAATTTTCCGAATCCTTCGAGGACTTGCCCGGTTATCTCCACATGCTGAAGATGTCAAATCCGGGCACGAAAACCGAGATTGACATCGGGCCTGACCAGCGATTCAGACACGTATTCGTTGCGTTAGCTGCATCTCGACATGCTTATAGATCAAAATGTATTAGGCCAGTCGTCTGTGTAGATGGCACGCATCTGAAGGGAAAGAACTGTGGCATAATGTTTGTAGCTGTGGCGAAGGACGCGAACGAGCAGTTGTTCCCTTTGGCCTACGGTATAGGACTGATTGAGAACAACGAGTCATGGACTTGGTTCATGACAGCTCTTAGGACGGCATATGGGTCAATGCGGGATTGGTTGTTTCTGTCGGACCAGCACGCATCAATAATACATGCAGTTGCCGAAGTGT
>CM038117.1:24584581-24712830 GCA_001642375.2 Mentha longifolia
TCAGACCGGCACAGAATTTCTCAGCCATCTTTTCGTCGGTGTCTACCTGATCCGGCACGAAGCGGGACATGTCACAGAACACTCTGTCGTACTCAGTCACAGACATTTTTCCTTGTTTCAGACTGTAGAACTCATTCTCCTTCTTCTTTCGGTAACTTTTTGGAATGTATTTGTCGTAAATTCCAGTCTTAAACTGGTCCCATGTGAGGTTCTCAAGTTGTTCGGGGGTCATGGTCTTCCTTCGTGCCTCCCACTAGAAGTCAGCTGATCCCGACAACTGGAAGGATACACAGGTTAAGCGTTCCTGGTCAGTGCAGTGTAGGAAGTTGAATATCCGTTCCATGGCTCGTACCCAGATTTCTGCCTCGGCTGGGTCTCCGATGCCATTGAACACGGGTGGATTCTGTCTAAGGAATAGCTCCTCGATTCTCCTCTCAGGTGGAGGTGGAGGTGGGTTGTTATTTCCCTGGTTACCTTGTTCATGGTTTACTGATTCAGCTACGGGTGCCCTTCTGGGACGTCCGGGTGCTCTCCTTGGTGGCATCCTGCTGAATCAACGACGGTTAAATTCTAACCTCTTTGAGGCTTGCCTCAACCCAAGGTATGCATACACAGATATACTTGTATATAGACATATAGCATTTGTCCTCTTGTATTCTACACGGTTATAATATAGTTATTCATAATTGTCGTTTGATAAGGTGGGAAAAATATTTCTGAATTATTTCTATATACGAAGGAATAAACTATAATAGGCATCATATATATATGAGAAAATTGCCCAAAATGGGTCTTGCTCACATCAACAGAAGGTGCACTGTCTAAGTACACAACATGATGTTACCAGCTCTGTGACATCACCTCAGGTACTTAGTCACGGAGTATCTAACATCCGTACTAACTGATCATAGCTACAATACTACGAAACGATCTAATCATTTTCGTCTAGATACATAATACTGGAACATAAGAAAATAGGGTGAGTACGGTCTACTAGGCGCTGTTCTCAACCACTACAAAAGGGTACAAGGGTCGGTCACTCGGAATCTATGGTGCTGTGGTCCGAGCCGTAGTCCACCTCGTCCTCGAGGTCGTCCTCGTCATCGTGGAGGCCGAAGTCCTGAGGGTCCTCATCATCTCCCAAGTGGAACTGAAGACCTATCTCATCATCCTCATCATCCTCGATGCCTGCTCCGAACTCGAATACCCCCGCCATAGGGGCGACCTGATCGTCCTCCTCATCACTAGAATCCGGCTCATCGGGATCCTCTGCCCCTACTCCCGCTCCAGCTCCTGGCACAGGCTCAGGCTCGGGTAGCCTCAGTCTCTCAAACTCATCAACACGTCGGACGTGCTCCCCGTCCGCTCGGGCTAGATCGGCCTGCTGTCGGACTAGGGCTGTCCAACTACTCCCTGGCTGTCGGAGGCTCTCCATGTACTGACGCGAACGCTCGTACCTAGCACGGTACTCCGCCATGCGTCTCTGAATCTCCTCAGTCTCCTGATGGAAGGCCTCTATCCTCCGATTCAACTCCGAGTCTCGAGATCTCACCAGATCGATCTCCCTAAGGATGCCTCTCGCCATATCGAACTGTCGGCGTCGTTCCTCTGCCCGTCCTACCCCTGGTAGTGGACGGTCTAACTCCTCAATCAGCCTCATACAGCGCTCATGGTCCTCGTCTATCTGCTCCAAACGGTGCTCATGCTCCTGCTGACTCACGAAGCGCTCGAAATCCTCGGACACTTCGCCTAAGGTGCTCGTCGTCCCTGCCAAAGCTGTGCCTCGCATCCGAGATCACGCGGCTCAGCTCCTCGTGGCATCGACGCCACTCCTCCTCTCGGTCCTCTCGCTCCTCCCCCGGGCTGTCACTAATCACAATCGGGGCCTTCCCGCGATCGCCATCTCTGAGGGGCAGTGCTCGTAGGAGCCCAACTGAACGATCCATGGCAGCTGAATCGATGGAGCTACTACCTCCAGATGAGGTAGCCCAGTCCCGCTGCTCCGGGGTGATCCTCGCTCGAGTATGAGGAGGCTCCATCTCCTTGTCCGACTTATCTCTCTCTCGTCGTCCCAAGACTGGTCGACGCAGGTAAAATAGCTAGGGGTGGAGGTGACGTCGGCTTGCGGTGGGAGCTCGGGTGGCGGTGAGCTCGGCAGTGGGGGAACCTCGGGCAATGGTGCCTCAAGTGGCGATGCGGGCGCCCCACCAACCGCAGGTAACTCTCTCAGTGGCGCACCGTGGCGAGTGAAGGTCGTCTGTAGTGTCGTCATGAAGCCGTAGTAGTCACCTACATCCTCTAGACGATTCGGGTGCCTCGGGGTGTGTGCCTGGGCTAAGTGCTCAGCCCATCCCTGCCAGTTGGCAGGCAGTAGTGGCACCAGTCGACGGATGCCCTCAATCTCTCCAACCCCGTGTGTGTGGGCGCGGGCCCAAAGTCGGTGATAGGTGGCCAAGAACTGGCCCACGTTGTCACCGTGGCACATCTGGTAGGAGCGGTAGTAACGAATCACCTCATCTGGTGTGGCTCCCAGGCGAAGCGGCCTCCTATGCGTAAACATCCGTCCCGCCATCCTACACGAAACATGATCCTAATTAGTTCTGATAACGAAGAAAGATGAAGGGGATAGTAAGAACTTCTATATCTACGTGTTTAGCATATATCTATCCTTTAGTTCCATAGTACTTCGTTCGTTAGTTCTTCTTTTATCGAACATGCGTTAACATGTTCAAATGAGGTGGACTTATTTTTATGTTGCCACAAAGTTCGTGTTTCTAATTTCTACTTGTATGCTAAATTTTAAAGGCATTAGCAGCCTAGTATAACGGTTTTTTCTTGGAAACTATAACGTTTGACGAAAGCGTCTCGATTCTCATGTTGCTTCTTGTATCTAGTCGTCTGCTATCTTGCCTTGCTGTTCATCTTCTTCCTTGCTTGCTTGGAGAAGAGAGGAACTTCGTTCCAATCTTAATTTAGACTTACTTCCTCGAAGTACGTGTCTAAAGCACTATATTCTCTAAGTAGTTCACTTTTTCTTTCTAAGTGATCTAAGAACTAGTTTTTTTTTTCTTGCTAAGTTCTTGCAAAAGGAATTTCAATTTTAATCAATTGAAGAAAGCATCTTCCTCACTTCCTCGTTGAGCGTGATGAGTTGGAGTGCCGAGCTTTTGTCGAAGGACTCTATTTAGTCTAGCGATTCAAGTATAGACTATACTTTGAAGAAGACTCTTGGGTTTCAGAGTAGAACCTGAGGCTCTGATACCACTCTGTCACGACCGCACTTTACTAATTAATAGCCAAGCTCGGTGATTCGTGACTATGGTGGAATTAACGAATAATAAAGAAAAGGAAGTGAAATTTCGAGATTTGACGCTAACAAATTATAAAGCAACATCGATAAGTGGGCATAATAGTTGAAGGTAGTACGACACGATTTGTCATGATTCTGACTTAGATTACAACCAAATTGAAAATGATTCAGAATATTAGAGTGTACGCAGCGGAAATGTGTGGAAATACGTGTATGGAGACACGTATTACCAAGAGTGTTCATCAACTACACTACTCGCTAACTTCGACAAAACATCGCTGGTCACTCTTCCGTCATCCAGCTCAACCTGCACATTGGAAATAATGTACAGGGCGTGAGTACGGAGTACTCAGTGGACACAATGCCCAAAACATTTTTATTGTCAAGCCATTCATAGTGAAGCATAGGGTTTTATTGAAAGGCCTATGTTCACGAAAAACTGAGTTATCTTAAAAGCGTCTGCGCAGACTAAGTCCTGTAGTAATCTACCATATCTGAGTTTGTTGTGCCCGAGGAGTTGGCCACCTCACTCGGTCACCTGATCGGTCACTATCTGAATGACACGATCGATGTGTACACTAGTCCAAGAATAATAGCTGATCATTCAAGGACCCGAATTCGATTTATGAATTGGCATTTCACCATTTAACAGATAGGCATCATACAAACACTGAAAACATTTATGGCATGACAAAATATTAAAAGAGCTACTGATCTAATAAAATATGCTTTGTTTTATAGAAAGCCCACCTCGTTATTTTTCTCTACTGCAACGAGACTTGATCTCGGCTTCTGCTACTGTCCCTCCTTCGCGTACCCTTCGATTAAAAATCGAGGTAAGATTCGCATCTTAACGAATAAAATCTTATCTAAGATCTTAGTTTTAATTCTGATCGGAGGTTATTCTAATCCAGTAACGTGGTTACCGTTATCTAGGCTGAGATTATAAATACCGTTATGTGAACGGTTCATAAGATTTTTTTTTTTATCAATAAATCTGTCTTTGATATATTGTTAATCTAGATAAGTTTAGCTGCGTATTTGATTTGCCTAATCAATTATTAACTCTTAGTAAATAAATTCTGGTTAATTAACTTATCTTAAGTTAATCATTTTAATCGCGAATTAATTCCTTACGGATTATCGAAAATAATTTCGGGTAGGGTACGATTTATTTAATGATATCTCGATCTATAATAAATCTCGATTTGGGCTTGGGATTATTTAATAGCCTTTGGCCCAATTGAGAGGCAAATCCGGCCCACCAGGGAAACGATTCTCAGCCCGGCTTGTCCTTGATCCAGCCCGAATTCACCACTCAACAGAACCCGACCCGGGTTACAAAAAGGGGTCCTAACCCTCTATCCTCTCATCAAATGTGATGCCCTCTTCTCTCTCTCAACTCTCGCGATTCTTCTACCACCTTCTTCTTCTTCTCCTTGATTCTCCGGCCGCGGCTGGTAATTCCGTCCGGCGTCGTGGCTGTTCTGTTATTCCCTTCATTTCGCGGTTACGGCCCCCTCTCGATCGAGAAATTGGGAACGAGAATAAATTTCGAAATTAGGGCAACGAGTCACCGGCTCCTGTGGTCGATTCCGGTGAGCTTTCCCTTCGAGCTGAGGTCCCGTCGGCACAGTGAGATGGTGCCGGTTGCTGGCGTCGTTCGGCAACCGCGTCTGAACCCCATCGATTCCTGCCCCTTGCTATTGTCGGTCTCGAACTGGGCGACTCACCCTCCGGCGCAACTCCTGTGCTCCGGTGGCCTCTCTACGGAACTCGTTTCTAAATCGAAATCCCTAATTCGAAAGAATTAGGGGACATTCATCCCGGATTTTTGATTCCAAAAAGGATGGCAGTGAAGTTGCCGTCTTCAGAATTGGCTAACTCCGCCTCCCTTTCTCTTCTTCCTATTCTATGTCCACCATATCCAGTTTTATCTGATTGATCAATGGATTCGATTCTTATTAATGAATCTAGTTGCTGAATTTCTCTCCTCTTCTGCAGATTCCGGTGCTGCGCTTTTGGTGTTGCCACCGCTCTCCGTTGCTCGTCGTGGACTGTCATTCAACTGCCCCTCCGTCCAGCCCCTTCACCGTCGAGGCCTCGTGTCTCGACGGAGGTTCGATTTCAAATCCCTTAACCCTCTCCTAAGCTATGTTTTGTTTTCTCGTTTGTTTTAGTTCAATAGGGCTTAAGTATGGCTTCTGCAACTGATAGCGTATGTTATTTTTCTTGTATTTAAGTTGAGACTTTCTGAAATTACAGAATATACTATGTTGGATTCTAATTTGGATTTTCAGAGTTTATAGGCTGAAGTTTTTATTTAACATCCGTTTGGAGTTCGTGTGTGAAACTGCAGCATGTTTATGGGTTTAGGTTTTTAAAAAGGAAGAGCTTGAGAATGAATGTTTAGCATGCTTGTTTTATGGTTTCTTGTTTGAAAAGCTCATGCTTGTTCTAAGGTTGAAACATTAACTAATTCATGCTAGGCTAGTTGAGGTTCTACGGTTATTACCTTGAGATGATGAAGCTGTTGTGGCTTGCTACTTCCCCTCCTCTTCCTAGCTTCTTCTCTCTTCTTACTCAAGTTCTCTCCCTCTCTTTGTGTTCTAAGTGTTTGTGATGAAATGGTGAAATGAGGTTCGAGTGGAGAAGGAGGGGATGTGATATATGGTTGTTTGAACATTCATGGTTATAGAAGGTAGGGGTTGATGTGGAGCTGAAGGTTGTAGTGTTTCTAGGATGCCTTATTTGTGTTATTCTTGTTCCTATTAGAAGGATTCCTACAGATTTCTGCAGATTTTGATTTTCTAGCTCTTTTGTTCTTATTGTCTGACTTTCTCCTCTTCTCCTTCGCAGGTGGAGCTGGGGATGTTTGATGTTTTTCTGCTGTCCAAACCGAGGTGAAAAGGGGTTGATTTCCCTTCCCTTTTGGTAAGTTAGGAATTGAATTGGTTTATTCATTAGCTGCAGATTTGAACTCTTCATATTTGTTTTATTTGTTGACTTTTCTCTATTTTCTTTTTCTGATTGCAGGTTCAGGAAAAGTGTCGCCCCCTGCTGTTCGAGTTGAGAGTCTCAAAAGGGAGCTGATTGCTTTCCTTATTTAGACTTAGAGAGAATCATAGTTTTGTTTTATCTCTGTAGAACATTTGTACTCTAAAAGATACTTCTGTACCTTATTAAACAAGTGGGATTTGATCCCTACTTCGTTATGTGACATGCGCCATTCCTTTAATTAATAAAGGGATTAGAGATTAAGCTACTTTCTTTTGGTGTTAATGTAGGATTTATTCCAACACTACTTCTTGGTTTATATATATATATATATATATATATATATATATATATGTATATCCAATTTATACCTTGCAACATAGCTTGCTCTACTTAAGCGAATTAATTATCGGGTTCGACCCGATAATTCTACAAGTGGGCTTGGTTCGTTTTGATTAATCAATTGGGCCTTGGCCCAATAAAAAAGAATATATATATATATATATAGAGTATCGATAACTATCTCTTACTTGAGCTATTCGATCATCGACGATGATCGCTCATTCGGAAGTTTATTGATCATTCGAAAGCTAAATAACATAGAAATCAAGTCGCTGCTTGATTCCATCGTCATTCCTTAACTGATAATTTAAGCGATTTAATTACTAAAGGTTGGTAACCGATCATCGAAGTCGAGTTGCTACTCGATTCTATTATTGTTCTCTAAACAATAGTTCTAGCAATCTTGAATGCTACAAGTTGATAATATAACTCAATCAATCGGGATTAATTAGTTAACTAGTTAAGTAAAATACGGGGCGTTACAGCGTACCCTATCAAAGCCGAAGAGCATCAGCTTAACCTACGCGGCCGCGGAGGTGCATGCAACCTCGTACTTCGCCGGATCTGAAGATTTTCTTTCCTTTTTAGATTAGGTTATTAAGAACCTATATATATGTGATTCCTTGTGAATGAAAAAACACGCGCTGCATCTTAGTTTTTAGCATCTATTACTCTAGAATTAGCCTAGTTTTTGAAGATTGAAGATTTGAAGATTTGGATAGATCCAAATTCTCTTTTGAGTTTTAATTCAAGAATTTCGTTTTCCCTTTAATTCGTGTTTTGCATCTACTTTTCGTAAGTTTAGTTAATTGATCTTAGATTCGTTTTTCTTTGTGTTTGCATGCTCCTTGCTTTGATTTTATTTATTTGCTTCTCAAGATTAGTTTAATTTGCTATTTAATTCCTTAAATTTATTTTCACAAGCATGATAGGATTTCTTTGCACTAGTTTAATTTTTATTGCTTTCTTTATTGTTTTCTTTTCCATTATTGTCTAGCTAGATTTATTGCTTTTTAGTTTCTTGTAAGTCTTAAGTTTAGATTTTCAATTCTTGTTCTAAGTCTAGATTTAATTGTTCTTCATTGCTCTTATTTCTTACTTATTCTTACTTGTTTTTATTTGCTTTCAAGTCTACATTAGTTTAATTGCTTTCTTTTAATTAAGTTTAGGATTTAATTATTAAAATCAAAAACCCCTAAATATTTACTGCTTTCCTAATTAGAGTGTTTAGAGCGTGTGTTCATATGATTAATCTCTCTGTTAAGTCTTCATTGAGATTCGACATTTGGGTTTAACTTATTAGTCTACAATAGGCCTAGTTCTATTGCTAGCACTTTTAGGTGATACACATTGACCCCCTACCACAGTGGCTAATTCAACAACTATTGATATAGAAACAAAACGTAAGCCGGGAAGAAGTTGATTTTCTGAGCCACAAATTTTTTTGGGAATTTTATAGTACTAGTTTCTATCCCGTCAAAATTCGATGCGGTATCACTTTAAGATAGCAGTACTATAAAAAATTAAATAATACAGTACTATAATAGCAGTATATATTTATTAAGATTGTAATTATGATAATTTGTTAAAAAAAGTGTTACAAAGTCATATTAGATTTTATTAGAAAAATAATTTAATGTGTTTTTATTTTCTTTTTTGAGAATCTAGTATTATTTAAAGATTAATAATTAACATTGTTGAATCGGGCAAACTCTATGAAAAAAAGTAAACAAAAAAATCTAATTTTATTTTATTCAATAAAAAGAATATGCAAAGAAAACATAATAAAATTTAAAACAAAATAAGGTTAAATATGTAATAGTAAAAAATATAAATAAAGCATGCAATTTAAAAATTAGTAACATCATCGTCCACATCATCATGAACAGTTTCATCATGTAGTTCAGGTAAACCATCGCCATCTTAATCATTCATACCAGGTTCATTAACATTTTCAGCATGCACATCATTCAAAGGATCTATAATAGGCAATTGATCCATCTCACTTGGAGCAACATACACTTTAGAATTAGAAGTACACAAATACAAATTTAGGCATGGAAATTCAGATTCATTAAAAATCACATCAGGACTAACCACAACTTTGAAACTAGACTCACTTCTATCCCGCAACATAAAATTTTTAATCCCTTCACGATATATAACCTAAGAAAACACATTTTCTAAATCTCAGTTCAAGTTTCTCACCCTTTTGATGTACAAACGCAACATAAACAAATACTTGTAAGTTGGAAAAAGCAAGAAGTTTACATGAAAAAAACATATTTAGGGCACTTTCCTTGCAAAGGTACACAAGGAGACCTATTTACCAGATACGTGGCAATATGTAAAGCTTCACCCTAAAAACTTTTTGACAAACCAAAAGTAGCAAGTAAACTCCTAACATTTTTCAAGCAAAGTTATATTCATTTTCTCAGCAACACCAATTTTTTTTTGGTGTATACGGCACACATTTACAACGCTTAATTCCAGAATTTACACACAAGCCATCAAGCAATTTATTGTAGAATTGAAGGCCATTATCAGTTTTTAAAGCTTTTATCTTCTTTCCTGTTTGATTCTCAATAGGTTTTCCAATTTAAAAACTCATCAAAGACATCATACTCTTCATAAGAAAAATCCAAACCTTCCTAGATCACATTGCATGTAATTATTGATTGATCCATTCACGTATAAAGTGATGAGGGCCTCTTTAGTCTCATACTTTGTTGGTCCCGAAAGTGACTACCACACGTAGAGGGGGGAGGGGGTAAATACGTGTGTTGATAAGTATTTAACTTCTCTTTCGTTTTTTAGCCTTTTTACCAAGTAGACACTTTGAAGGCTTGTGAGGCTTTCAAAGCTTCTCACTTGTGTGAGTATTGTGCGGAATGTGGTGAGACTTAGTTTTTCTTGCGAGTTAAAACCATATTGATTATTTAGAGCGTGTGTGTGTGAATGTAATAAATCAAAGCAATAAATAAAGTAAAGAACACAAACGCTTTATAGTGGTTCGGAGCAACTCTCCTACGTCCACTCTTATCCTCGACGGGATGAATATCTTCACTCGGCACTCCTTGTTTTATACTTCCAAGGGGAAGTGATTCAAAGCTAGTAACAAACTTGCTTCGAATCATCAGAGATTCCGGGCTCTCGAGATGCCTTACAACAAACAAACTTTCTAACAAAAACACACAACCTTACAACTCAATCTAAGAACAATAGACTTGGTTTTGGGAATTTTGGTTTTCGTAGAGTGAGAATCCTTTACAATGAAAATCAAGTGTAAAGGGATAAGGATTCTCAAAGCTAGGTTATGGATATGACCGGTTGAACCTAGAGTAGAAAGATGTTGCTAATACTCAAGAACAATGAAGATTCTTGAGGACACACTAAAGGTTTAAAGTGGGTTGAAGAACTAAAGGAATTTGTGAAATCGATTGCTTGAGTTCTTGCTTGTGATAAGATTGCTTGTGCGTGTATATATTTAGTATGAGCAACTCCTTCTATTTATAGTAAGAGAAACCGTACCCGTTGAGAGAGAAGAGGTTGCTTGTTCCTCTTTTTCTGGAAAAGGTGACGTGTTGTCAGGTGCTTTTCAGACTGCGGTACTAGTAGGGGATGTGCGCCGGACCTAGAAGCATGGCAGCCTTCACCTAACCTTGACTTTTCGGAATAGCTTTATCCATTGTGCAATAGTGTGTTGACACGTAGGCTTTTTATGAGGCTATTGTCAGACCTCTGAAAGTTTGAAAATCAAACTTGGAGTCTGTGAGTCAACCTATTACACTGGCACAAAGAGACGCTTTAAGTGAGCTGACTTGAGAGCGCTTGCTTCCACTGATCGGTAGCATGCTCTAAGCATCTTTGTCTTGAAAGTGTTTCCTATACGCTTTGCAGGTCTTGTCTGCTAACGCTTTTACTGATGATGTCACTTTGCATCCTGACGTTTTGCGATCTTTTACTGCTTCATAATCTGCGCTTCTAGACAAATGAAAAGCTTCCTAACATACAAGCTTTACTTTTACTAAGTTGTCTACATTCAACAAAAATAATAAGGAAAATATTCTAATAGGGTTTGAAATCGAATCAAAACAAATTGTTTATTAACTTGATTCAAGTCCCCCCTTAACATAATATCTCAACATACTTGTATGCTCAATGGACGGAATTATTTCGGGATATTCTTTAAGGTGATAGCCAAGTTTGAGCTTATATGGTAATGCATATTTGTCCAGTAAATATGTAGTCCAAGTGGGAGATTGTTGAATTTGAACCGAGCCAATTGAAATAGGTATAAATCATAATAATTCAAAACTACGTAGTTTTGATTGTGGGACACGGTTGTAAAATTATTTTGGGGACTGAGAATCTCATCCGTACTAATTTGTGACGACGACAATAAGAAAAGTGACACTAAAAGAGAGTATAGTTTTTTTTCCCCTCACAACCAAACTAACTAAAAAAAATACCATTTACAATTCAATTTTTTGTTATTTTTTTTTAATTTTCTATCTTTATTAATGATCGTATGTTAAGTTCACCAGAAACGTGATAAAAATTTAAAATGTTGCTTTAAATTAAATTAAATGTAATAATGTCCTCATCAACGTTTATTTATATGGTCATTATTTTTAGAGGCGATCCTTAAAATAGCCCTTTTTGATAAGTAAAAGTTAAAAGTTAATTTTAGCCCCTTACAAGTAAAAGGTCTAATTTTGGCCCTTAATAAGCAAAATGTATAATTTTAGCAAAATTACACAACCACACACAATCATAACGCATGGTCATGCGTCACAACCACGACTATGCGAAGTAGTGACAGTGTCCAAGATCAACACACGACCACACACAACCTCGTACAATCACACACAACCACGCACGGCCACAACTACACACAACCATACACAACTACACACAACCACGCACAACCACACCACACAACCATACACAACCACACACATCATGACACATGGTCGTGATAGGTTGTGTATCACAACCACAACCATACACGACCAGGACATATGGTTGTGACTAGTTACGACAGTGGTTAAAATTAAACCTATAATACCCCGTTTTTTTTTCCAATTAAATTTTACAAGAAAATTTAGGATTTTTTTTTATTTAAGACGATTCCTGCCCGGAGAAAAAAAAATCGTCTTTTATATTCCAACAATTTATAAATTATGTTATTTCGATAATGTGATTTTCTTTTATTATTTGTACTTAACATATTTTAATAAATGCAAAAAATGTGCTTAATTGATTTGCATTTTGTATCTTTGATTTATAAGTATGGAAATTACTTGAGAAATAATTTCATATATGTATATTTATTACTCCCTCCGTCTCGTTGACTTCGTCATGTTTCTTGAATATATGTGAGGTATAAAATAATGAAATAGGATGAAGTCAACGAGATGGAGGGAATATATAATATATATATATGATATATATATAAGTCCTTATATACTCCAATATTATAAACTACTAGTTTGTATCCCGTCGAAATTTGACGGGGTTTGATTTTATAGTATATTCCCTCTGTCTGTGAAATATGTGTTCAATTTTTTCGGCACGTATTTCGATGAGTCAAAAGTAGATGTTAGGGTAAAAAATTTTGGTCTCACTACCCTACATGAAGTAGAATAATATAATATTTCAAGTGAGACCTAAATTTTATCATAACATCTATTTTTCAATGCATCAAAATGCGTGCCAAAAAAAATTGGACAGACATTTCATGGAGAGAGGGAGTATTTTATAAATAAAAGTATTAAATATTATTATAACCTAATGTTGGTCCCAGAAATAGTATAATTGATGTATGGGGAGGGGGGGGGGAGGAATACACCAATCTCCAACAATTTTGCGAAAATACAACTTTTAACTAACAACAGACTCTATGAAAAGGATCGAGCTCAGAGATCAGATCGAACTCCTTCTTTTTCAGCAGACTTGTTGTTGATGAAGAAGGAGAGCGAGCTGGATGCGGAAGTTGGTAGTTTTGTTGAAGTACTATTTTAAATGAAAATCCTTTATCAAATCAGTTGGATGAATGTATGATGCAAGATGGTTAGTAACAATAGGATTAAATCAACTAGAAAGATAAAGAGAATGAGAGAGGGCGAGACAGTCGATTTTATTGTGGTTCGGAGAAACCCTCCTACATCCACGTCAAGTTCCGTCGAACTTGAGAATCCCTTTAACCTTTGTATCCAACTCCCTCTTATTTTTACTGGTTGAGGACCAGTCTTAGAGCTCGACTCACTTATTGAGATCTAAGCACGATTCCTGGGTCGTGACCCTTACAACTTTACAATAGCTAGACTAAAGACTAGTAGACCAGCATGCTTCCTGATTTCCAGAGCTTGATCTTCTCTGAAAATGGTGAAGCAACAGAATTACTTCATTATTTACGAATTTGCTTCTTGACTTGAAGGAGTAGCTTCTGACAAGTTCTTGAGCAGCAGTGAACACTCAAGAACTCAGATTGAGTAACAATGGTGAAATCTCGAGAGGTCTCAACACTTGGGAATTATCTAGGTATTTCGAGTGTTGAGTTTTGCTTGAATGCTTGAGATTTCTACAGAGTTTCGGCTTGATAATTGAAATTCCCGTAAGAAATTCCTCTGAATATGAAGGTATATATATGCCTAGAATTTAGATTCTAGCGTTGAGACTCTAATCAATGGTAGGGAGCTGTTGGTGCTGAGTCACCTTCATACGTCGGAATTGGTCCAGGTTGGCAACCGATGTGGCACCAGTGGGCTGAGAGTCCAGCTGGTGGAAGAGAGACCAGCTGATACTTGAGGCAGGCGGCTACTAGCTGGATAAGATATATAGTATCCCAGCTAGCTTTCTACAGCTAGTGAGGCAGGAGCTGGATGCTAGATCAATCACCTATAGGAGAGCTCGACAAAATGATCTCCTCCTTTACAAGCTAGATCGATCAACTTATAAACTATATTTGTCCTAACAAATACAGATGGCTCCTATCACCTTTACTCAAATAAGGAGTAAGCTGGATCTGAGTGTGGTTTCGAGAAAATATCATCAAAACAACTGTAGAGGGTTCCCAACAATTTCCCTCTTTTTTGATGATGTCAAAACCAACACTGAACTGAAGCAGATTTAAAGAAAAATAGCAGCTTGGACAATGAGAGATTGTCATCAAGGCTTTAATAAGGATTTCATTTTGCAACTCAGTTTACAATACAAGATAAAGGAGCAGTTTGCGAGCAAACTGGATTACAAAGATACTAGCTTCTATTGTTAAACTCTAACCTAATCTAACAGTCTTCCTCCAACTTCAACCTGCTTGCTTTCTAGGAGAGAACATGTTAGTTCCCCCTTTAAATAAACTTCTTCATCCTCAATCATCGGCATCGGCTTCAGTATCTTGCTTCCTGCTTCATTCCTTGCAGAGATAAAGTAGAAGCATTTCATAAAGTAGAAGTATTTAAAGCATTTACTATTGCTTTCTTCTTATTACAGGAGCTTCCTTCATGTAACAAGCTACTTCATGAAAACTGAAGTGCCTCTTGAGGAGCTTTCCTCTTGTAGCACCGATCTTCAGATTGTCTGACCAAGATCGTGCCTTCCTCGTTATGAATTTCAAGAACTCTTCTTCACCTCGACCTGCTTTGAGGTACCATCTTCCCCTTTTTCGATATCATCAAAATAGGTTCTGATGAACTCCCAAAGTTTTGCGTTATCAGCTTGGAGAGCTTGGACCTTCTGATCTACGTACTCCTCGAGATGAATTTCGAGGGCAGAAACAACAGCTAATCGGGCAAGCCCGTATCCTTCAATGAACGAAGGCGCATCAAATTGCATTTTCTCCATGACTATGGTCCTGGTGAGGGAAGTTACATCATCTTACAGCACATCTAAGCTATTGTCGAACTTGGCGTTGAGTTCATTGAGCTCATCATTGAGGATTGAGTCGACCTTGTCAATCTTCTCATCCATGAACTTCTGATTTTGTAAGTCTGTGAGTTGGAGCAGATTGAGCTTCCTTTTCATCATCCTCAGATCGGCCTTGACAAGGGTCATGAGCCGATCTTCAGCTCCAGCTTGATCACGAGCTGATAGAGAAGATGCAGGTGTAGATGGTCTGTCTTTGGTTTTGACTTGCGGAGGATAATGGGCAGCAGATTGACTGGCTTCTATTTTGACAGTCAGGAGATAAGAGATAGTAGGGTCAAAAGCAGCTGGGTGCAGGAGAGGGCTCCGAGAGCGAGTAACTCTTCTGGACCCTGAGGATTTGACTTCTTCAGAAGCGATCCTCTTTCCTTTCCTTTTGGATGTTCGGGCGGCAGCAGGTCGGCTTCGAGGGGCGCACAATGGACCTGCTGTGTTTCCTTCATTGCATGCAGCAGGATCTTGGCGGCCTCAGAGGCATTGCTGATCATGTAAGAGGTCACACCAAGCTGCATTTCCAGCTACAATTTGCTGTTTGGAACCAGCTGGACTTTGGAGTTCTCTTCTTTGTCAGGCCAACCATGATCTGGCAGAGAAGAGTGCAGTAGGAAATTAATTTTTGTCCCGTGGTGGAGGGGATATTTCACCTTGACTTCCACCACCTTGTCGCTATCAAGGACCCGAGAGATCTTCTTTGCTTCCTCGATTAGTAGGTTGAAAAGCAACCTAGTCCAATTAACATCCAGCTGCAACAACACAGCGGACATTAGTCTCAGCTTGGGCAGGGAGACATTTTCGTTGGAGTCGGCGTAGGATAGAAAGATGTTGTGGACGAATTAAAAAAGTATTCGATATTCCGGCTTCAACAGGCTCTGGCAGAACGGCTTCAGATTGTATTCCTTCTTTGGCAAGATCAGCGCTTGCTGATAGACTTCATGGACAGCGGAGATAAGAATTTCTTCAATAGAGCAGAGAGTTCCTGTATCGGAGTGATGGTAGGCTTGAAGAACTAGTGGCAGTACCGGAATGGAGATATCCGGTTCTCCTCCTCCTTCGCCTTTGAGGCAAAAAATCGCCAATTCTAGGACTCTGTCCGCCGCCGTGAAGGAGCAGAAAAATTAGGCAACATGCCTCGGAAGAAGTTGGTTCGGCTTTCCAGTTATGATGTTGAAGAAACTGTCGCACCGCCCGATGGAGTCGAAGATATGACTCACCCCTTCGTAGCCGAAGTTGTTCAGAACTGCAACCTTCTTGAAGAAGATTGACGAAGTGACAGAGTTTGCTTACTCTGAGAGGGAAAGATTTGCAGCCATTGTAGATTTTGTGAGAAAAGAAGTGAAAATGTGAGAGCAAAAATTGAAAGGGGTGTAAGAATTCTTGAAGTTATTTTTCTTCTTCATAGTGCAGCAAATAAATAGGGTAACAAGCAATGGTCGAGATTGCTTGAGCAAATCTAGACAGTTGAGGGTGAGCTAGCATGCTATCATGGGATCGTGTGCAGTGGCAATTGCGAGTGGTTGAGCGAGTGGGTCACACGCGCGTCGCCTTTTCACTCGAATCGTCAGAATTTACAGATCGATCTTGAAGAAACCTTTCAAGTGCCTAGCTATAAATCTAGATAAATCTGTAGGTGTGTACAGTGTAATTATGAATAAATTAGACATATACAAAAAGGAAATCTTTAAGAATCAAGTTTTAAGTCAGGTAATCCCTTCATCTATAGTGACTCTTCTCATATCCTAGAATAAGGTTGCTTGGAGCAATGAATAATAAGTGCAGTAGGAATATAAGAAAATAGGCTAAACACTTAGACTGGGATTGATACAATTTCCCAGGTTCCCCCTTGATTAATGATCAACTGAATTGGAACGAGCTGGATATGGAAAGTCCAGCTGGTCAGCGATCAACATGCTGTTACTGAAGGCGGGCTTGTCAGTTTGGCAGCATGCTCATCCACTTTAGTTGATAACGAGCTGAGCAGGAGTTAACGGCAGAAAAGTGATCAAGCTAGAAAGACGATCTTCAAGAATATGTATGTAACCTTCACGTTATCATTCCACAATCTGGGTTCCCATTAATGAGCTGCATGAGAGGGATCTGGTTGATTTTGGAACTTTTTTTTTGTAGCGAGCTAATTAGAATTTAGCTATACTGTATCTGCGTTCCCGGTACAGCTCATTGAGGATGCTCCAATTTCCCCTTGCTATGAGACCCTATATTGATCAAGATTTCTTTTCTTCGATCAATCCAACTGCATGCTCTTGACGTTGTTCATGCATTTGGAGCAGCTGCTTGCCAGCAGCGAGCTGACTCTTTTTTTCCTATCCTGCAATTTAAACAGACTTGGAAATCCACTTATAAATGGGTGCCTTGTTAGTAGTTATAGGTTCTTTGGGATGAGGGGAAGTCTTCTTTTTGTGAGACTTCTTCTTCTTGGAGCGACGCGGAGGGAGCTGGCATTCTTCAGCTTGCCAGTAGGGTTCCTCATAGAATTCGGAATGGCCAACATGATATTTGAAATGATGGGGTTGCTCGTAGTACCCAGATTGATACCACTGATTGGGGTACCCAGGCTGCCGATATTGATACATTGAGTAGTCGGGCTGATAGTACTGATGATAGTGATTCCAGGGCCCTTGATACTTAACCTGTTGTTGTTGCGGCCATTTCTCATAGTGATAATAAGCGGGCTGCTTTCTTTATGGTTTGGAAGCGGGCTGCTTCTTCTTAGTTCCTGATTGTCCTGATGAAGCAGATGGATGATCATTCTTCTTTCGAGGAGCTTCAGCAGGCTGACTGCTAGAGCTTGACTCTTTGTGCTCCTTGATCAGAATAGCTTTGGGTTGACGAGCTGGATTCTTGAGCCGTACAGTTTTGTCAGGTAGTGATTGATGAGTTGGCTTATCAACCTTTGACTTTTCTTTTGATTTGACAAAGGTGATACGACAATTATCCTTCTAGTTTTGATTCTTCTTCTGACCATTAAATCCAACTCCAGTCTTGATTACTGGACATCTCTGTACAGAGTGGATCTCATCCAGCTTGTCTTTTCCTTTGATCATTTTGTTGAGTTTCTGTTGAAGATTTAATTATTTCTCAACCAGGATGAGCTGTCAGATCCATCAGCTTACCAGAAAGTGAATGAATTTCTTTGTCTCTGTCCTCCATCATTTCTTTCAAATGTTCTTCTCTCATGGTAGACTCTTCAGCTTGCACTTTGAAAATTTTGATTTCATTCTCCTTATCAGCATCATAAGGTGTAAACTGATCATTCAGTGCGAGCTTGTACTTTTCTACCTCTTCCTCCAACCTCTTCCCGACTACGACCAATTCTTTGAACATTTCTGAGAGCTTCTTGTAGTCATCCATTTTCTTGCTCCATTTCGGTTGGTTTCTCGCCTGCACTATCAATGTCAGGAAGAAAAAAAGAGGTAGGTGGAGAAACTAACTTGGAGTTCGGATTAAGGTTTTCTAAGCCTAAGCAACATTCTTCATCATCATCATCATATTTGTCTATTTCATCAGCGAGGTAGCATCTTCCTATGATGGTCAGACCGTTTTCTTCTTCATCATTCAACTCCTCGTCAGTGTAGATCCCTTCATCAGATGAAGTGTCTGAGAAGTAGGCTTCCTTTTTGGACGCTTCTTCAGCAAGGAATGCATCGCGCTATTCCTTTAGCTTGCGATCGTGCTTGGCACTAAGAATGTCACGTTCTACTTCATTTAGATCAGGGCACTCCGATTTGTAGTGACCTGGTCTGTTACAGTGAAAGCAACTACCCTCGGGTGTGTTAGAAAAATTATATTTAGAGGGGGTAGTTTTACCTTCACCATCATTGTAGGAATTTCTAGCTGGATGCATGCGATTGTTATTTTGAGATTTCAAGTATTCATTCCTTCTTGCAAGGAGGGCGAAGTCTTCCAACAACTTTTCTACAATAGATGGTTGAACTTGAGTCAATGAAGGAATTGCCATTTCTTTGACTGCTTTGAAGGTTATATCCTTCTCTATCCTTTCTTGCTCCGGTTTCTTCCCGCTGCTAGATGTATGAGCAGATCCATGAATACGAATCATCTCGTACTCATTTCCAATTAGTAGATCAAAGAGCTCTTTGGTAGTGAGCTTGTTGAAGTCAGATCGATTTGGATGGAGAGCAGCATACACATGCCTGCTAGTTGGAAGAGGATGGATCACCTTTTGGTTAAGTTCATGTTGAGTGAACTTGTCTGCTTTCATTGTAAAAATTTCTAAAGTGATTTTGATAAACCGATTTTTCATTTGCTTAATGGTTTCCCCTTGCAACATTTTGAAATCATCAAGTTTGTTGCATGCCATAGAGAGCTTGTTTTCAATCATTTTCTCGGAATCTTGACTGACTGCTTTAAGAGTATCCCACATCTCTTTTGCAGTCTCAACTCTCTTGATGCGAAAGCTCCAGTCTTCATATCCCTGAACTGAAAATTCGTCGCATACATGAGAAAGAGATGCTTCCATGATGCAGAGAAATGAGTAGGATGAAAATAAAGGATTTTTCCAAATTTTTTTTTCTAGGATCAAGTTCTATTGACCAAAAGTTTAAAGAAAGAAAACTTTTAGTATTCAGAGGCGATGGTCAAAGAACCACCGCTCTGATACCAGTTGTTGGTCCCAGAAAGAGTATAATTGGTGTATGGGGGGGGGGAATACACCAATCTCCAACAGTTTTGCGAAAATACAGCTTTTAACTAACAACAGGCTCTATGAAAAGGAGTGAGTTCAGAGATCAGATCGAACTCCTTTTTCAGCAGACTTGCTGTTGATGAAGAAGAGGAGCGAGCTGGATGCGGAAGTTGGTGGTTTTGTTTAAGTACTCTTTTAAATGAAAATCCTTTATGAAATAAGTTGTATGAATGTATGATGCAAGATGGTTAGTAACAGTAGGATTAAATCAACTGGAAAGATAAAGAGAAAGAGAGAGAGAGAGCGAGTCAGTCGATTTTATCGTGGTTTGGAGAAACCCTCCTACATCCACGTCAAGTTCCGTCGAACTTGAGAATCCCTTTAACCTTTGGATCCAACTCCTCTCTTATTTTTGCTGGTTGAGGACCAGTTTTAGAGCTCGACTCACTTATCGAGATCTAAGCATGATTCCTGGGTCGTGATTGATAAACACGAATTTTGTGTTCATTTTTAGTTTATTTTGAGTCATGTTTTGTGCTTGTGTGTGTGTGTTTGTGTCTTGTTTCGTATTTTTCATATTTTTGTATTTTGGTTATGTTTCTCGTGTTTTTTTTGGTTTTTGTAGATTTGGGAGCTTCAACGGTGAAGTTCGTGTCATGGTTTGAAGATAGAGTCAAGAAATATGATGAATATGAAAGGAATCAAGAATCGGGGCGAAAACAAAGGAAATGGAAGGAGGAGACCAAAATGGCTACCCACGGTGGGTGGCCGGAAAGGAGCCCATTTTTAATGTTATTTTGCCGATCCATGGGTAGCCATCGTGGGTAGCCGGAAGGTGAGGTCTGAAACGGCGACCCACACATGAGTAGCCGGGAAGAGCCGTGGGTCGCCAAACTATACCTATTTTCGGGGCTATTTCCAGCGACCCACGTGTGTGGGTAGCCGGTTCAGCAACTTTTCACTCAAAATACATTTTTACAAGACATTTTCAGGATTTTCATTTGTCTTGCACTTTCTAGACTATAAATAGCAAGTTTTAGCTAGAATTAGGTATCTTTAGCTTGAATACACTCTCTAGAACCGTAATTCCATTTTTCTCCTTTGTACTTTGGTATTTTCATCAATTGTTGAAGATTTACTTTGAAGATTTGAAGATCCTTCCACTATTTTGTTTTACTTTGAATTCTCTATCTTTTGGTTATAGTTTTATACATTTTCTGTGGTTCATTTACTTTAATCATGTCTAGCTAGATCTCTTTGTGATTCCAATTATATGTAGATTAGGGATAAGTGATGGGATTAGGCTTGATCTATGAATTTACCTTCTAATTTCATGTTCATTTCTCTTGGTGCTATGTTTTATTATGTAATTATGCTTGATCACCATAGTTGCATATGAAGTGTTTGATCTAATGCTTAGGAGGCTTAGATTAGATGCTAGGAAACAAGAGATTTGCATGCTAGATATAGTAGGGCTAAAGAACTCCATAAGCTATTGGGAGTTAATGAATTGCTTGATATCTTAGTAGGAGTTAAGCCTTTCATTAATCTACTTGATTTCATTGCAATGAGAGTTGAGTGAATCATACTTAGGAGGTTTCCCACATGAAATTGGATTAAAATGGCTAATTCTAGTTAAAGTCTTACATCCCTATCACTTAGACCTAGTTGAAGTATAATTGGAGTCACTTTCATTTCCTTATTGAATTCTCGTTATTTGCATACTTGTTAATTGTTCAGTTGAACTTTAAGCTAGTTTCTTACTTTCATTGTCATTAGTTAAATTAAAAACATAAAAACATGTTAGTTGGTAGCTTGGATAGTAATTAGGTAGCTAGATTACTACTAGAAATTCATATGCCAAAACATTCCTTGTGGATTCGACTCGAATATACTATTCGATTATCATTGCTCTATCTCTACCCTCAAAAAGTAGAGCGATCAATTTTTGGCACCGTTGCTGGGGAATGTTTACTTTGAGTTTCAATAGTCGATTTGGTTATTAAGTTGCTAATTCTAGCATTTGTTCTTTTGAGTTTTGTTTTGTAGGTTTATGCACACAAGATCCAAGGGAAGACTTGTTCAACCTTTGATCTTGAACTTTGAAAGAAGGCATAGGAGAAGGAATTCTATTGAAGAACAAGACATGGCGGCTAACAATTAAGAGTTCGAGGCTCTTAGGAAGTAATTGGAAGATATGCGAGCTTGGAGAGATGGACAAGAAATGAGGGGGGCTCAAGAAGCTCAACAACATCCTCTTAATCAAATGTTCGAATCACCAATGGACCAATTTCAAGGAGGAGCATGGGAGCCTCGTGTCAATGTTGGATCCGGGATCCCTCGGATGTAGATTTAATTAACTACAATAATTATTAAACATATGAATTCAGATCTTGAAAGCGGAAACCGATCTAAATCATATATACCTGCTTGCGTATCACCGGTGGAATTCTGAGTCGAGGAAATGATCTTCCACGCACCAGATCTCTGCACACGAGATCTGGCTCTTTCACGTCGACCCCGAAGTCTTCTGGAGTATTCCCTAGCAACCAGAGAAATTCTGAGTGGGCAGAAATCTATTCTCTGTGCCTCCCAGAAGCCGCCACCCCTCTCTCTCTTTTCTGTGAGAATGAAATCACGTACTGAACATTTCTACTTCTCTCTTATTTATAATAAGAGGTAGAGTGTTGGAGAGGTTCGGGCCAAGGCTAATGGGCCAGACTATGCTCTATTGGGCTACTCCAGGGACCTTGAGGAGGATTTGGAGTGGGCCTTCCAATATAATTAAATAATCCAAGTATTCTCTGGCCCCGAATACTCTATTTAATTATATTAATATTATAGCCTTTCCACTATAGTAAAATAATATTGCATCGCCGTCCAATCCCAAATTATGACATACCGGGCTCCTCTTTGAATTATATTATTTCCCGTGTTTAAGATATCGCATGTCCATTAATTAATTTAAGCTACTGACTGCTCTAATTAATTAATATCTTATTCCGAGAGTGTACCCGTTCGACCTTATTATTATATCGGAACTTAATCCACCTGCAGGATTTTGATATAATAATCCTTAGAACGCCTCAAGGGGACATCATCAACTCGGCGCACCCAGACACGATTTCTAGCTATAATATTAATTATCATATTTATAATATTATTACCCAAGATACGGAGATTCTTTGAGTTGCAATAACTCTCACTCATCGTAAATCAAAACAATAATTATTATAAATACATAATTGAAAATTATGACAACTAGAATTAAGAAATAATAATCGTCCGAGATGTGATCCTTAATAAGTCAGTATAAAAGGATTTATCTCACCTCGATCCCGTTCAGCGCAACTCTGATCGTATGCACCAGTATAAGCTAATAGCCAAGACCAACTATTATCCAACTTATACTACAACCTTAACAAGTAATTCGTCCGAGATTATTTTCGGTTGCGAACACCATTTAACTATATAAGAAACCGATAATATGATCTTCCGTGCGACCACCCATACCATATTATCTATAATATATAGTACCAGATGTTTATTTGCATAACCATAACATGAATTAATATGCAAAACATATGACAAAATATTTATTTCCAAAATCGAGAAGAAATTGTTAATAATACAAGCATGCATAAAGTATGCTTTTCAGTATATCAACCCCAACAATCTCCCACTTATACTCAAAAGCATGCTTTCAAGTATACTACTACTACATTACAATTTCTTTCCCACTTATACTCAAAGCAATGCTGCCATACATCTGACTCCCAAGCCCTCCACATGCCTCACGAAATCCTTTGTAGGAAGTGCTTTCGTGAATGGATCAGCAAGGTTATCCTCAGATGCAATCTTTGACACAACTACCACCTCTCTCTTTACGTAATCACGTATGATATGGTACTTCCGGTCTATGTGTTTACTGGCCTGATGAGATCTTGGTTCTTTCGAATTTGCAACTGCACCAGAATTGTCACAATAAATTGTGATCGCCTGAGGCAAATTAAGAACCACATCCAGATCCATCATGAAGTTCCGGAACCATACAACGTCCTTAGCCGCTTCTGCGGCTGTGACGTACTCATCTTCCATGGTGGAATCCGCAATGCATTTCTGCTTTATGCTCCTCCAATGTATGGCTCCATCTCCCAACGTAAACACATACCCAGTGGTAGATTTCCTCTCATCCCTATCCGATTGGAAATCAGAATCCGTATAACCCAAAGGAATTAGACTGTCAGACTGGAAGACCAACATATAATCCCTAGTCCTTTTCAGGTACTTGATTATATTCTTCACAGCAGTCCTGTGTTCCCTGCCAGGGTTAGACTGATATCTAGAAACCATGCCAAAGGCATAACAGATGTCGGGCCTGGTGCAAAGCATAACATACATGAGGCTTCCTACTGCAGATGCATAAGGAACTGCCTTCATTTCATCTATCTCTTTCTGTGTTTTAGGACACATAGCCTTAGATAGATGTATTCCATGCCTGAAAGGTAAGAAACCTTTCTTAGCATTTTCCATGCTAAACCGCTTTACCACAGTATCAATGTAGGCTGCTTGAGATAGGCACAACATCCTCTTCTTACGATCTCTAAAGATCTTTATCCCAAGAATGTGACCAGCTTCTCCCAAGTCCTTCATTTTGAATTGCTTGGACAACCACATCCGTATGTCCGATAACGTCTCCACGTTGTTGCCAATTAGGAGTATGTCATCAACATACAGTATCAGAAACACCAAGTCATTTCCGTTGTACTTTTTGTACACACAGCTCTCATAATCACACTGGATGAATCCATATGACTGGATTACCTCATCAAACCGTGTGTTCCAAGAATGAGATGCTTGCTTAAGACCATAAATGGATCGCTTAAGCTTGCATACAAGATGCTCTTTTCCTTCGGCAACATAACCCTTTGGTTGTTTCATATAAATGGGTTTATCAAGATTGTCATTCAGAAAAGCAGTCTTGACATCCATTTGTCATATTTCCAAATCCATGTGCGCCGCAATGGCTAAGAGAATCCGGATTGACTTAAGCATGACAACAGGCGAGAAGGTTTCATCGTAATCAATTCCTTCTTTTTGGGTGAAACCTTTCGCCACAAGTCTAGCTTTGTAGGTTTCAATCTTCCCGTCAGCTCCTCTCTTACATTTGTAGACCCACTTACACCCAACCGGCTTAACGCCTTGGGGAGCTTCTACAATATCGTACACATCGTTATCATGCATGGATTGGATTTCCGAATTCATAGCATCTTGCCAAAACCGAGCATCTTTATCTTGCATTGCCTCTTTGTACGTCCATGGGTCAAAGTCATCTTCCCCAGTTATGATATCCGAAGATTCCCCATAACACAACCATTTTTCAGGTTGGACGATGTCTCTCCCACTACGACGAGGCACCACTTGAGAGTTAGTGTTAGTGTCAACATGAGGTGCAGTATTTGGTGTAACATCTGATACAGGTGGTTCGGACGTCTCAGTGTCCCTCATTTATTCTAAAATGACTTCACTCATGGGTTTATGATTAATCATATAATCCTCTTCCAAAAATCGTGTATTAGTGCTAATGACGATCTTTTGGTCCCTAGGACTATAAAACATCCCACCTCTCGTGCCTTTAGGGTACCCCATGAAAAACCGTAGTTCAGTTCTTGATTCCAACTTATCAGCATCCTTATTCAGCACATGTGCTGGACATCCCCAGATCCGAATATGTTCCAGACTAGGCTTTTGCCCAGTCCACAATTCCCAATGAGTCTTAGGTACCGATTTGGAATGAACCAAATTTAGAACATACGCTGCCGTTTCTAATGCATAACCCCAAAATGAAGTAGGTAATTCTGAATAGCTCATCATTGATCGAACCATTTCTATAAGTGTACGATTTCTTCGTTCCGCCACGCTATTTTGTTGCGGCGTCCCCGGAGCAGTAAGCTGGGAAGTAATCTCAGCTTTCGACATGTATTCCAAAAATTCACCGCTGAGGTACTCCCCTCCTCGATCAGATCGAAGGGATTTGATAGTTCTTTCATGACGATTCTCAACTTCCGCCTTAAATTCTTTGAATTTCTCAAAGGATTCAGACTTCCGTTTCATCAGATAAACATATTCATACCTTGAGTAATCATCAATAAAAGTAATGAAGTACTCAACACCACCTCTAGCTTGAATCGACATTGGACCACACACGTCCGTGTGAATCAAATCCAACACTTTCTCTTATTTGTTTCCCTTGGACTTAAAATTTCTTTTAACCATCTTTCCTTGCAAGCACGATTTGCAAGTTGGTAATGGTTCCATTCGGAGTTCTTCCAAAGGACCATCTTTCACCAACCTTTGAATCCTCTTAAGGTGGATGTGTCCAAGCCTCAGATGCCAGAGCTGTGTTTGATTTACACTCGAAAAAAACTTACGTTTCTTAGAATATGATAATGCGCTATTCAATGCAGTATGTGTACAATTTATGGTATAGAGATTGTTAGACATAGTACCAGAACAGATAACATCACCATTATGATAAATAGTAACATTTCCAAAACCGAAAGAAACAGAATATCCATCCCAATACAATTTGGAAACCGAAATCAAGTTCCTCCGAAAACCGGGTACTAACAAAACATCTCTTAAAACCAAAGTTTTATTGAAAAACGGTAGACTGACAACTCCCACTGCAGAAACTGCCACTTTCGCAGCATTTCCCATGGTGACGGTAATCTCCCCTGCACTAACCCGCCGGGTTTGGTTGAACCCCTGCAAGTCAAAACATACATGATCAGTGGCTCCAGTATCTACAACCCAAGTGTTGTTAGAACTAGCCGCTAAACAAGTTTCGACAACTAATGCATAAGATGTACCTTGGCCACTGCCCGTCCTCATTTGAGGACAAGACGCCTTGTAGTGTCCTTTCTGCCCGCAACGGTAACACCTCCCTTTAGGCTTCTGAATGCCACCTTGAGGTCCCTTCCCTTTCTAACTGCCACCCCCTTGATTCTGACTACCCTGCTTCTTCTTCTTTCTAAATCTGCCCTTAGGCTTAGAAGAAGTAGAAGCTGTAGTGTTGTGAGCCTGAGGTTCAGACTTGATCACCGTCTCAGCTTGCACCAGCTCATTCATCAGTTGGGCCAACGTGTAATCCTTAGGATTCATGTTGTTGTTCAGCCGAAACTGGTTGAATGAATTAGGAAGGGATTCTATGATGATATCGACCTGCAATTCCGTATCGATTTCAGCACCTAGAACCTCCAGCTCATTAAGATGACCAATCATCTTAAGAACATGTTCCTTCACGGATTCCCCGTCAGACATTTTCAGCGTCAAAATTGACTTCATAGCCTTTTGACGTGCCTGACGACCGTGATGGCCAAACATCTCGTGAAGGCTTAGGATCATACCAGCTGTAGTTTCGACATTCTGATGTTGATGCTGCAAAATGGGCGATACTGAAGCCAGTATGTAGCATTTTGCCATCTCATCTGCCTTTTTCCAGCTGGTATAAGCCTCACGCTGTTCAACCGTGGCTCCTGCAACTGGCTCAGGGGGGCATTCCTCAGTAAGGACAAATTTATGTCCGTTAGCAGTAAGGACAATATCCAAGTTTCGTTTCCAATCAAGGTAATTGGAACCTTCGAGTTTGTTTTCTTTGAGAATTGAAGCAAGTGGATTGAAAGACATAATGTAGCTGAAAATAAATAAATAACATAAAGTCAATGTCATATACTTCGAAGCATTCATTATATTGTAAAATCTTAAATCAATATAATATGCAACCCCCGACTCCTCAAGATTTTATATGTAATCCACGTAGGGTGGACGTTTACAAATAATCTCTATAAGTAGGTTTTTACGCCTTTAATTTCATTATCCAATCAACCTTCACCTTATGATTGATGAAATTAA
Organism: Mentha longifolia; assembly: GCA_001642375.2. NCBI lineage: Eukaryota > Viridiplantae > Streptophyta > Magnoliopsida > Lamiales > Lamiaceae > Mentha > Mentha longifolia. Next base: position 24,611,731 of record CM038117.1, read on the forward strand.
CAGTCGGTCACTCCTAGCCATGTAAATTTAATTAATTACCTTTCCGTCGGGAAATAATTAATAAATTTACATCTAAGTGAAATACCATAATTTAATATTCCGAAAAATACCATTTCATAAGAATAACGCTACCGTAGGGAGGTGATATCGATATGAAATTATTTTTCAATATTATCATATGAAGTTTAAACCAATGAAATCCATAATTAGCACCTCCGTAGGGATACGCCCGGATCAGTGAGCAAATGCTAATTATTTCATTTTAAAACCAATTATGGAGGCTAGAATTAATAATAATTTTCGGAAAAATACGGAATTAATCGAAAATTAAAATCAATATAACACCACTTAGTCATTTTTTTAAACCAAGGTTTTAATTCATTTTTCAAGCATAACATGTAATTAAAAATCGCGAATATTTAAACAACATGCCATTCACAAAACATCAAAAAATTAAGCACAAGATAATTAATTAAATAAATAATTATCCAATCATCATGGCCGAGGGAGAGGTCCAACGGGCTAGGGCTTCGGCCCGTTAGAGTTTTTGGAAACCCTAACACCGAAAACCCTAGCTGTGGCGACATTGCCATCTCCTTCAGCCCCGGCCGTTGTCTTCAGCCACACCACCACCTTCATCGCCGCCGCTGCTTCACACGAGGTCGAAGACTCGTCCGCCGTCAGGTTGCTATGGCTCTCGTCTTCCGGAACTGGTCTGAAGTGCAGTTGAAGCTCAGCACCGCCGCAGCCACAGTCGCGCAGAACGACTGCAGCCGCTGCTGCTGTTTCTTCAATCCCGCCACACCACCGCCTGCTCCTCTCGCCATTCTGCAGCACATCGGCGTCCATAGGGACGCTGTTTACCCGGAACATCGAACCAGCACTGCCACATTCCACTAGGGTTTCACGGAAACCCTAGTTGCAGCCGCCGGACACAATGGCTGACAACCTCTTCGCCGATGGACGAGTTGTCACCACCGCTGCTCCCACTGCTTCAGCAGTTCCCCGGCGTGTCTTCGTCGTCGAGAAAGGTTCGTGGGGCTGCTGTGTTCCCGACAGGTTGCAGCAATCGAGGTTTTGGGTCGAAACCCTAGCCACGATGCTCCCGATTGCCACAGAGCCGCCGTCACCATCCTCGACATCCGACGATGACGTCCGCAGTCTTCTTCCCTTTCTGCCGCCATGGACGGTGGCCTTGTCCTCCGTTCATGGTAGCTCGATCGATAGATTACACCAATTTGAATATACATCAGAAAAAAAATTGAAAAACAAATCTAATCTAACACGATCAACCCTCGTGTGTTTACAACGCAGCCACAAACAGGCTGATTTTAATACATAATTAAAACCAAAACATTCATATTAACCATGATAATTGGATCTCTGCAAAACAATCAATTGCATCCAATACAAATAATATGAATCTAATAATTATACTTAATCAAATCTACAGAGCCGAGTTGGCTCTGATACCAGTTGTTGGATCCGGGATCCCTCGGATGTAGATTTAATTAACTACAATAATTATTAAACATATGAATTCAGATCTTGAAAGCGGAAACCGATCTAAATCATATATACCTGCTTGTGTATCACCGGTGGAATTCTGAGTCGAGGAAATGATCTTCCACGCACCAGATCTCTGCACACGAGATCTGGCTCTTTCACGTCGACCCCGAAGTCTTCTGGAGTATTCCCTAGCAACCAGAGAAATTCTGAGTGGGCAGAAATCTATTCTCTGTGCCTCCCAGAAGCCGCCGCCCCTCTTTCTCTTTTCTGTGAGAATGAAATCACGTACTGAACATTTCTACTTCTCTCTTATTTATAATAAGAGGTCGTTGGAGAGGTTAGGGCCAAGGCTAATGGGTCAGGCTATGCTCTATTGGGCTACTCCAGGGACCTTGAGGAGGATTTGGACTGAGTCTTCCAATATAATTAAATAATCCAAGTATTCTCTGACCCTGAATACTCTATTTAATTATATTAATATTATAGTCTTTCCACTATAGTAAAATAATATTGCATCGCCGTCCAATCCCAAATTATGACATACCGGGCTCCTCTTTGAATTATATTATTTCCTGTGTTTAAGATATCGCATGTCCATTAATTAATTTAAGCTACTGACTGCTCTAATTAATTAATATCTTATTCCGAGAGTGTACCCGTTCGACCTTATTATTATATCAGAACTTAATCCACCTGCAGGGTTTTGATATAATAATCCTTAGAACGCCTCAAGGGGACATCATCAACTCGGCGCACCGAGACACGATTTCTAGCTATAATATTAATTATCATATTTATAATATTATTACCCAAGATACGTAGATTCTTTGAGTTGCAATAACTCTCACTCATGGTAAATCAAAACAATAATTATTATAAATACATAATTGAATATTATGACAACTAGAATTAAGAAATAATAATCGTCCGAGTGTGATCCTTAATAAGTCAGTATAAAAGGATTTATCTCACCTCGATCCCGTTCAACGCAACTCTGATCGTATGCACCAGTATAAGCTAATAGCCAAGACCAACTATTATCCAGCTTATACTACAACCTTAACAAGTAATTCGTCCAAGATTACTTTCGGTTGCGAACACCATTTAACTATATAAGAAACCGATAATATGATCTTCCACCCACACCATATTATCTATAATATATAGTACCGGACGTTTATTTGCATAACCATAACACGAATTAATATGCAAAATATATGACAAAATATTTATTTCCAAAATCGGGAAGAAATTGTTAATAATACAAGCATGCATAAAGTATGCTTTTCAGTATATCAACCCCAACAGTCAATGCAAACAATTTTGAGATAAGGACCGGCCTTATCCAAATGGTGCAATCGGAACATTTTGGTGGAAGGCCAAATAAAGATCCTAATGCTCACTTGAGCACTTTCTTGGAGATTTTTGATACGGTAAAGCATAATGGAGTGCCGGAAGATGCTATAAGGATGAAGCTATTCAATTTTTCCTTGAGGGATAGAGCCAAAGAGTGGTTCAAAAATCTTGATAAGAGCAAAATCACCACGTGAGAGAAGTTGTGCAAGGCATTCCTTGCCAAGTACTTTCCACCTTCAAAGGCACAAAAACTCATTTTGGAGATCTCTCATTTATCCTAATTTGGTGATGAGACGCTATTTGAGGCGTGAGAAAGATATAGGGACTTGTTACGCAAGTGCCCTCAACATGGCTTTAGCAAGGCGCAACAAATAATGAATTTCTATATTGGATTCTCTCCATACACAAGGAGCATAGTTGATGCAACTTCCGGTGGTTGCCTTGTGAACCGGAATGCAAAAGAAGCCTTGAGGATCATAGAGGAGATGGCGGCCAATAGTTATCAATGGCCAATGGAGAGAGGCCCTACAAAGAAGGTGAATTCTATTCTTGAATATGCAAGATATGATGAGCTAGCTTCCCAATACACCATTCTTAAAAGAGAGCTCGAAGAAGAAAGAATATCAAAGAAAGAAGTTCAAGTGGTTCAAACTCAAGATGGAGTTCAATGGAAGTGAAGACGTGAGATATGTCAATCAAGGGCCTTATAGCAATTACAACAAGCAAGGATTTCAAGGACACCAAGGGGGATTCCAAGGGAATCAACAAATTGGATACTCTTATGGCAATCAAGGTGGTAACCCGGCTTACCACCCCAACACTAGGAATCCTCCCAATCCCTTGTATGGAAATCCAAATAATGCTCAAGTTCCACCTTCCGGATTTTCCATCTCTCAAGGGATGATTGAAGAACCCAAGAAGACGCTTTCTTCAATGGATCAATTGCTTCAACAAGTGATTGCAAATCAACAACAAATAGCTAATCAACAAAGTGCCTTCATAAACTTAAACCAGTCAAAAGATCAATGCCTTGGAGAATTCGGTGTCAACCATTGCTACTTCGGTGACAACTCTTGCCAAGCATGTAATGATACTTGAAGGACAAGTAAAGCAAATAGTCAATCAAGTAAATGCTCTACAAAAGGCCGGAGAATCCTCTAGCACGGCTCAAGAAAACCCAAAGCAACAATGCAACGCAATCCATGTGGTGAGTGCGGTACTTTCCAAACCCTCACAAGAAATCTAAGAGAAGATAATGCCATATGTGCCATATTATATGTGGAAAAAGTGGGGTGGTCAAAGCGTCCCTCCTTGGGATCGTTCTCATGATCATAGCCTTTATGAGAAGAAATTAACACTAAAGGGTTTTGCTAATGATATATACTCCTTGATGGTCCCGGATTATTGGCCTCCTTTGGAAGATATTAAAAGCAAGTCGAAGGAAGAGATTCATGAATATCATAAAAGAATGAAGCTCAACAATGGAATTTCGGGGTCGGAGGATGAGAATTTGATGTGTAGAAGAAGAGGTGCTTATTATGCTTCTGAGATAAAGAAGTTGATTGGAGAAGAAGAGTTTAATGAGAAGGCAAAGTTCTACAAGAAACCACAAGGTACTACTCCTACTCCAACTCCTAAAGTTTCTCATGAGCATGTGGAACCGAATTGTTTGGATAGTTTAGCATTGCCCCTTAAGTCGAATGATGAGAATTTGCATGAGAGGAAGGGGAGTAATGCCATTACATTGAGGAGTGGAAGAGCTTATGAGAATCAAGCTACATTCGGAAGTAAAGAGAGGGAAGTACTTGTTGAAGACATTCCATATGGAGAGCCCTCAACTCATGAGGAGGAACCAAGGAATGAAGTCCTTCAAAAGGAATTGCTAGTAGAGGCCCATATTCCCACAAAGGATTTGATCACAAAGGCTCCATTTCCTCATCGTCTAGCAAAGTCAAAGGTGGATGAAAAGATGAAGAGATTCTTGGATATTTTCAAAAAGGTACAAATCAATCTACCCTTGCTTGATGCACTTAGTGATATGCCGGGTTATATGAAATTTCTTAGGGATGCCGTAGCTAATAAGAGGAAATTTGGTTCTTTTGAGACCATAAGTCTTACGGAGGAAGTTAGTGCGGTTATCCAAAGAAAATTACCTTTGAAGCAAAAGGATCCGGAAAGTTTTACAATTGCATGTGAAGTAGGGGGCAAACATTTGGTAGATCGTTGTGTGATCTTGGTGCTATCATTAACTTGATGCCTTTGTCTATTTTTTGGAGGTTGAATATCGGTGAAATTAAGCCTACTACTATTTGTCTTCAAATGACCGATTGTTCAATTTCTTATGCTAGAGGAATAGTGGAAGATGTCTTGGTAAAAGTTGATAAGTTTATCTTCCCGGTCGACTTTGCGATCTTGGATATGCCGGAGCACAAGGATTGCCACTCATCCTTGGACGTCCTTTTCTTGCAACCGGCCGAACCCTCATCGATGTGCAAGAGAGAAATCTCACTTTTAGAGTGAATAACGAGAGTCTCACCAACTCAATTTTTGATGCAATGAAAAGAATGGATAAACCGGAGTTTGAAGAGCTTGGTGATGAGTCGGTGCTTGATCGAGGAGGGACGTCGTTCCAAGTCCCTTAAAAAGGACAAAGAGGTATCGTCGAGCTAACGACGTTAAACTAAGCGCTCGTTGGGAGGCACCCCAACAACTATCCTTTTCTTTTTTATTTTAGTTAGTTTCTTTAGTTTGAATTTAGTTTTTGTTTCTTATTTTTGATTTAGTTGTTTTTCCTAATTTTTCTCTATTTCTATGTTAATACTTCTTATTTTTAAGTTTATTTCAACTTCACAAGTTCCATGTGTTTCATTGTCAATGTACGAGGTCGAATCGTGATTGGAACGAGTGAAGGAAGAGAATCAAACCGATCAAGCAAGCAAAGGAGTGAATGACTTTCAAAACCACCTGCAACATAGCTATGGACCTTTGTAAGTGTAATTTAAATTTTTATTATTCTTCCCTCCAAACTCATTTTAGACTTTATGATCTAAAATAAGTTTGGGGAAGGGGGTAGGACAATGAATTTAAATTACTTTACTTTACTCTTGGTTTTTCAAGTTTCTATTTGATGTGGTATCATTATGATTTTATTGATTATATGCTTAGGTTTGCTTGATGATTTTGGTTGATATTGGTCATTGTTTGATGAATTTATTGGATTATGTGGTTTGATCGAGTCGTTTGGAAGTTGTTTGGAGATTTGGTTAATTCTTGAGCTACAATGTGGTTTTAAATGAAATTTTTTGAAAATCTTTGAATATCACTTGAAATTTGGAATTGTATGTTTGCATGCTTGTGTGCGAAAGCACGTGTTTATCAATTCATGTGCATATGAGGGAGATGCCAATGAGGAAATGTGGAAAATGTGAAATTATTTTGAATTTGAGAAGTATTGTTGAGCATTTCTGTCACGACCGCACTTTGCTAAATAAATAGCTAAGCTTGATAAATTCGTGACTATAAAATATGAATATGAAATAATGGATAAATGAAGAACATTTCTTGAATCGACTCTCAGGGCAATCTCATTTCTAGATAATCTGATACTTATAACTGATAAAGTAAGACAATGCTTGTCATGATTCTGACTCAGAATACATCTAAATCGAAAGGAACTTTAAGAACATTAAAGTGTACGCAACAGAAGTATGGCTATAAATACATATATGAAGACATGTATTACCAAGAGTTATCAACAACTAAATCCTCACTAAATTGACAAAAGTTCCGCCGGTCACTCCGCTTCAACCTGCACATTAAAAACAATGTACAGGGCTAAGTACAAATTGTACTTAGTGAACACTTTGTCCAAAACTGATTTTATTGTCATCCATATACGGAGTGAAACATAGGGTTTTTCTTAAAGTCTATGTTCACTAAAAACTCTTAGTTCTCAAAAGTGACTACAATCAAATTTCTGTTGTAATCTACCATATATGATCTGTGGTGCCCGAGGAGGTGGCCACCTCACTTGTCACCTGATCGATCGCCACACTAAGCGAGTCGACCACTTGTGTACACTAGTCCAAGTATAGTAGTTCGCCATACAAGGACCCGAATTCGATTCTTATAAAATTGGCATAGCCAATAACAGATGGGCATCATACAAAACCAAAACATTTTATGGCATGATAATACTTTAAAATAGCTATATCATCTAATAAAAAATGTTTTATTTTAGAAGAAAGCCACCTCGTCTGCTCTTCCTAGCTGTTAATAAGCTCTTACGCCTCCTTAGCTACTGCTCTCTCTTCGCTTGACCTTCATTCAGAGAATGAAATAAGATTCTCGCTTATCGATATAAACTTATCAAAATTAATTCTAATCTTAGGTTTATTTGAATATCGATCTTAACTCCAATGGCGTTGTCACTGCTATCTAAGCTCGATTGATTTATCCCGTTATGTGAACGGATTATGCAAGGAATTTCTTAATAAATCATTACTTGATTTATTGTTAGCTAGGAATTAATTTAATTGAGAAACTTCTCAATAATTAATTTTATTTGTACTTGATTGCTTTAAATCAATAAATCTTGATTATTAAATCCTAGGTCAATTAACTTATTTCTATAAGTTAATTCTTAAGCTCGTAAAATAATTCGCTCTAGAATTATTGAGTTCTAAATTATTATTAGGTGTAAAAAAAAATTTAATTAGTGATTTTTGAACCACATAATTAATTAAATTAGTGTTGAGTAGATAATTAAATTCCCGGCCCACTACTTGATTAAGAACGGCCCATCTAAAATAATAAGGTTCGGCCCACTGAAATGGGTGATCCGGTCCACTTGATACCCGGCCCAGGTCCAGTCCAAGAACTTAACCCATGACCCGACCCGGAACCCAGAACCCGACCGCTGAGACAAAACTCCCCCAACCCTCTTCCTTCCCGATTTCAATCGGGCTCTCATCTCTCTCTCTCTGCGATTATGCTTCCCCCGATCATCTCTCTCGATTTCACCGGCCATAAATTCGGCCGGCGCCACCGTGTTAGGCCGCTGTCGTCGGGCTGCTGTTCTTTCCCCTTCTAGAATCGTTTCCCTCCCCCGATTTTAGAAATCCTAATCTAGAATTTAGGTAAAGCTACCACAAGTCTTTTACCAGGTTGATTTCCGGTGGAAATCGACCTCCGGCGCGCTCCTTTCTACTACGGTGAGACGGTGCCGCCTCGGGTTGATCCCGACATTTCCGCCTTTCACGGCCTCTGGCTGAATTCGGCCTCCGGCGCGACGCAACTCCCGTAGATTCTACGCGCGCGCTCTCTCTCTCTCTCTTCGGTTCCAATCCGGAATCTAAAATTAAAAACCCTAATCGAAGGATTAGGGGACATTCGTTCTTCCCTCCCAGTCTGAAATTCGGCAGCGGCGATGATGCCTTTGCCCTCTCTTCTATTTTATTTTTATTTATTCTACTGATTCGTGTTTCTCTATTTTGTGTTTCGCAGGTTTCGAGGGCTGCGACGGATATGCCATTGCTCGCTGCAGCCCTCCGCTGCTTCTCCTTCTGATCAGCCTTTGTGTCATCGAGGCTTCGGCCTCGACGAGGTTCGAATTCTCTTCGCTCCCTTTCTTTATTGTCGTTATTGATTGTATTGCTATAAGTATAGTAGTAGGTTGATTCTTATGCCTTGAATCTGATTTATCATGCTACGTTTCCTTGATTAGAGGATGTTGATAGAATCTTTTTATAAAACTTGCTATACATGTATAACTGTGATAACTTGTGTTCTCCAATTGCTGAAAACAGAAATGAAACTTGATGGTTTGTAACTCTTTTATTTACTATGTTTGTTTACTATTTTAGAAAGTAGAGTATGCTCTTAGGGGCCGTTTGTTTCGGGGTAATCAGGAAAGGGAAAGGGAATCAGAGCTTCTGATTCCCTTTGATGGTGTTTGGTTACACTTTTGAATCATTCCCTTTCCCCTCTTTAAGGGAATGGATTACCCCCTTTTCCCCCTTTCTCATTCCCTTCTATTTTCAAGGAATGGGATTCCATTCCCCTTATTGTTCTCTCTAAAACAATATTTGAAATAATATATTATTTGAAATAATATTTATATTATATTTATTTATTTGAAATTAATATATAATAATAATAATAATAATAATAATAATAAATTACATTATTTTAAAATAATATAATATTATATTATTTAAATAATGATAATTCATGCAAAAATATATAATGTTACTTATATTATAATATTAAATCAATATATTATAATATTTATATAATAATATTTATATTTATTTATTTGAAATTAATATATATTTGAAATAATATTTACATAATATTTATATTATATTTATTTATTTGAAATTAATATATAATAATAATAATAATAAGAATAATAATAATAAATTACATTATTTTAAAATAATATGATATTATATTATTTAAATAATGATAATTCATGCAAAAATATATAATGTTACTTATATTATAATATTAAATCAATATATTATAATATTTATATAATAATATTTATATTTATTTATTTGAAATTAATATATATTTGAAATAATATTTACATAATATTTATATTATATTTATTTATTTGAAATTAATATATAATAATAATAATAATAATAATAATAATAATAATATAATGTTACACTATTTAAATAATAATAATAATAATAATAATAATAAATTAAGTACATTATTTTAAAATAATATTATATTATATTATTTAAATAATAATAATTCATGCAAACATGTATAATGTTACTTATATTATAATATTAAATCAATATATTATATACATAATATTTATATTATATTTAATTAAATTTGAAATCAATATATAATAATAATAATAATAATACATTATTTAAATAATAATAATTCATGCAAATATTATATTATATAATATTAAATCAATATATTATATATATAATAGTATATTATATTATATTTATTAAAAATCTGAAATTAATATATATATATATATATATTTAAATTGTAAAAATATATTAAACTATTTCAAATATATATATATATATATATATATATATATAGAGGTTGGTTCATATGTTAATAAATCCTGGTGTGTTAAATAGGAATGAATCTGGACTGTTGATCTTAATCAAATCTATGACTGTCATTGATTTAAGCATGATTTCAAAGTACAATAAGCATGCTTTCATTTAAGCATGGATTAGTACATTTAAAAGCACGATTATATAATAAGCATAAGTTTATGCACATTTAAGCATAATTTTGTATATCTTTAAGCATTTTTAACATTTTAACACGTCAGAATTTATTAACACACGAACCGTTCCCTATATATATATATATATATATATATATATATATATATATATATATATATATATATAATATAATTTTGATTCCCTTTCCTGTTCCAACCAAACGAAGTGGAAAATAGGTAATCATTCCTATTCCATTCCTTTCCTTTCCCTTTGTTGATTCCTTTCCCTTTCCCTCCTCTAACCAAACGGCCCCTTAGTCTTATAGCATGTGCTCTTGTTGCTGTGAATGAATTTCAGAGATAGTAAGTATGTGTGTTCTTGTTTTAAGCTTTTGTTAGAGTCGTATCATGCTTCTCAAGGTGCCCTTGTTGAAGAGTTACTAAATTGAACATGCTTGTTTTGACTAGTGTGTTCTAAGGCTGTAGCTTGAAAGCATGCTAAGTATGTTCTTGTTTCCAATAAGAAATTCAGAAAAGGGAAAACTTGATTAACTAGACAGCAATAGCATGCCCATTTATTTCAGAATTGGGTTTTCTTGAGTATTACCTTAATGAAATGGGATTGCTAGGGGCTGTGGCTGTTGCAATGGGGAAGAAGTAGCTCTGCTTCTGTCCTTCTTTCTTTTAACTACTGCAGCCTCTTTTCTACTCTTCCTTTGGTTTCTTTCTTCTGTCTAAGTGCTTGTAGTGTGTAGTATGCAGGGGAAAGGTGAAAGGAGGCAGCTTTTAAACGGCTGATGATGGTGTTGATTTTCAACCTAGAGGGATGGGGGTCTGCTCTGCTACTGTTCAGAGCATGGTGGATTCCTCAAACTAAGGAAAATGTTGAAAAAAGAAAGTGTGAACTAAAGTAGTAGTTGCTAGGTTTGTTAATGAAGAGTATTCTCGGTTGAATTGCTGCACACTCAAGAGATTGATAAAGTGTGTTTGTATTGATACCATATTGGCATAATTTATTCCCACTTATAGATTTGTATGGTGAAAAGTAACTCTATTTAATAATATTTCTTTCATTCTTGATAGAGTGTTATACTCTTATGGTTTCATTATTGTTATGAATAATAATCTCTCGGCTGTTAAGCCTTCTTGTAGGATAATTGGGCTTGGCCCAATGAGAAAATGGGCTTGGCCCGACTCTTAATCTAGTTAATGGGCTCGGACCCAAGAACAAACTCGATTTATGAACACATTATTAAAAGATCGAATATTGAGTCGATTTATTCTTAGCTAAGAATAATTGGATAATAATCATATACTTAGTCGAATAATTCAAACAAGTTTCTAGTCATTTATTCGTTGATTAACTAAGAGCGATTAGAAATTAAGTTGCTACTTAATTCTATTCGAGAATTCCTTTCTCGGAATTACTAAGAGTTGGAAATTCTTCCTTTAACAAGGAGTTAAACTTCTAAGCTAGATAGGAAAATAAGGGACGTTACAATTTCTTTCCATCAAGTTGCATGAATTTTTAGTGGAAAATTGATCTTGATTATTGAGCATTGAACATTAACTTGTGAGGACTTGAGCCATAACTATGCAATATAATATAGTTGATGTTCCTTGTTGAGAGTTATCATGCATGCTTCTTCATTTCTAGAATTTGCCTTGATTTCTTATTTGAGATTGCTATAATGTGCAAGGAAATTAGAAAATGATATTAGGCCATCATTTGTTAGCCATATCTTTTCCCAAACACTAACCCTTTTTAAACATAATCATTTGCTACCCCATTGAGCTTTTGAAACTTTTTATTTCTAAAACGGATGATAGGGGGCGAAGGTGGTTAAGGGAACCTTGGTGTGAAATCTTGATTTGTGTTGAAAATTATGAAGAGGTGAGTTGTTGTTTTGGGTGATTTGTAGAAAGAAAAGATGGATAAAAGCAACTGGAATGTAGTGGTTCTTATAAGCTCTTGAGAATAAAAGAAAAAACCTTGAAATGAAAAAAAAAATAAAAAAAGAAAAAAGAAAAAAGAAGAAAAAGATGTTAGAAAAATTAGAGGAGCATAAGAGAACACTACATTTTGAGCTTACATGTGTACATCTTGAGCTTACTTGCATAATGTGAAGGTGTAGTGAATATTTGGAGACATTTTATTAAGGTAGAAGATGAAGTTGTTCATACTTTGAGTGAGGAAGATATAAGGTGGGGTATTCGAATGAAAATTTGAAGTCACTTAGCCTAAATTTCCCTACCTTAACCAATGTCCCAACATTATAAGCTTAATAAAAGACCTTTTTGATTCTAGTTCCTTTGAGCGATGGAGATGGTAGACGATAGGTAAGCTTATGGTAAATGAGTTGCATTGCATTGATGTGTTTGAGTGTGACCCTTATACACTTGAGTGATGAGTGAAACACTTCTTGTGAGGTTCATTTGCATGATATATTAGAAGAGGTTTTCTTGCTATTAATTTAAGTGATGAGATGGAGAGTGTGTTTGACTTGTTTCGAAAAATTCGGAAAAAGAAAATAATTTTTAGTGAGATTTTCTGAGGCATTGCTGATCTTATGTGTACTATTCGAGGACGAACAATGACTTAAGTTTGGGGGAGTTGATAAACACGAATTTTGTGTTCATTTTTAGTTTGTTTTGAGTCGTGTTTTGCTTGTGTTTGTGTGTTTGTGTCGTGTTTTGTTCGTGTTTCGTATTTTTCATATTTTTGTATTTTGGTTATGTTTCTCGTCTTTCTTTTGGTTTTTGTAGGTTTGGGAGCTTAAATGGTGAAGTTCGTGTCATGGTTTGAAGATAGAGTCAAGAAATATGATGAATACGAAAGGAATCAAGAATCGGGGCGAAAACAAAGGAAATGGAAGGAGGAGACCAAAACGGGGTAGCCGGAAAGGAGCCCATTTTTAATGTTATTTTGCCGATCCATGGGTAGCCATCGTGGGTAGCCGGAAGGTGCGGTCTGAAACGGCGACCCACACATGAGTAGCCGGGAAGAGCCGTGGGTCGCCAAACTATACCTATTTTCGGGGCCATTTCCGGCGACCCACGTGTGTGGGTAGCCGGTTCAGCAACTTTTCACTCAAAACATGTTTTTACAAGTCATTTTCGGGATTTTCATTAGTCTTGCACTTTCTAGACTATAAATAGCAAGTTTTAGCTAGAATTAGGTGTCTTTAGCTTGAATACACTCTCTAGAACCGTAATTCCATTTTCCCTCTTTCTACTTTGGTATTTTCATCAATTGTTGAAGATTTACTTTGAAGATTTGAAGATCCTTCCACTATTTTGTTCTACTTTGAATTCTCTATCTTTTGATTATGGTTTTATACAATTTCAATGGTTCATTTACTCTAATCATGTCTAGCTAGATCTATTTGTGATTTCAATTATATATAGATTAGGGATAAGTGATGGGATTAGGCTTGATCTATGAATTTACCTTCTAATTTCACATTCATTTCTCTTGGTGCTATGTTTTATTATGTAATTATGCTTGATCACCATAGTTGCATATAGAGTGTTTGATCTAATGCTTAGGAGGCTTAGATTAGATGCTAGGAAACAAGAGATTTGCATGCTAGATATAGTAGGGCTAAAGAACTCCATAAGCTATTGGGAGTTAATGAATTGCTTGATATCTTAGTAGGAGTTAAGCCTTTCATTAATCTACTTGATTTCATTGCAATGAGAGTTGAGTGAATCATACTTAGGAGGTTTCCCACATGAAATTGTATTAAAATGGCTAATTCTAGTTAAAGTCTTACATCCCTATCACTTAGACCTAGTTGAAGTATGATTGGAGTCACTTTCATTTTCTTATTGAATTCTCGTTATTTTCATACTTGTTAATTGTTTAGTTGAACTTTAAGCTAGTTTCTTACTTTCATTGTCATTAGTTAAATCAAAAATATAAAAACATGTTAGTTGGTAGCTTGGATAGTAATTAGGTAGCTAGATTACTACTTGAAATTCATACGCCAAAACATTCCTTGTGGATTCGACTCGAATATACTATTCGATTATCATTGCTCTCTCTCTACCCTCAAAAAGTAGAGCGATCAATTTTTAGCGCCGTTGCCGGGGAATGTTTAGTTTGAGTTTCAATATCACTACAAGAATTCAGCTCATAGTCTACACTTCATAAACTACGGCTTTTTTAAAAAACCGTAGTGTATTTGTATACATGGTCTGCCCTCACTTTAGGGTGAGGGTAGAGAGCAATAATAATCGATTAAGTAATCGAGTCGAACCACAAGGAATGCAAGGACGCTCAAGTCTCAATTAGTAACCTAGCTACTAAACCTACTATTCAAGCTACCGATAAGCATGTTTTTGTGTTTTTAATTAACTAATGACACCAAAAAGTAATTATCAACTTAAAACTTAACTAAACAAGCAACAAATGAGCAAAGGATATAAAATCAATAGAAAATAAACGTGATTCCAATTATACTTTGATTAGGCTCAAGTGATTGGTGATTAGAACTCTAACTAGAATTAACCAATTTAATCCAATTTCATGTGGGAAACCTCCTAACTATGGTTCACTCAATTCTCATTGCAATGAAGATAAGTAGATTAATGAAAGGCCTAATTCCGACTAAGACATCAAACAATTCATTAACTCCCAATAGCTCATGGAGTTCCTTAACCCTACTATACTCTAGCATGCAAATCTCTTGATCCTAGCATCTAATCTAAGCCTCCTAAACATTAGATCAAACACTTGGTATGCAACTATGGTGATCAATCACAATTACATAATAAAACATAGCCCCGAGAGAAATGAACATGAGATTAGAAGGTAAATTCACAAGTAAAGCCTAAACCCAATCACTTAATCCTAATCTACATATAATTGAAATCACAAAGAGAACTAGCTAGACATAATTAAGGAAAATAAACCATAAAAAGTAATTGAAATCATGCTTAAAAGAAAGAGAATTCAATAAGGAAGAAGAAGATGGCCTCCAATTGCAAATCCAACCAATGTAGCTTCAACAATCTTCAAAATACTAAAAAGGAAAGAGGGAAATGTTTCTAGGGTTCTTGGGGAATTAAAATATATAAAAGATACACAAATGGGGTGAATTCTAGGATTAAATACATAGAAATTCAAGTTTGGGTCGAGTTGGACCGAGTTAGACGAGCTAACTCGGTCAAGAAGTGAAGGGGGAAGGAACGGCGGCGGTCTAGCCGGCGGTCTGGCAGGCCGCCGGTTAGGCCGCCGTTTCCTCTGCAGTTCAGCCACCTGGCCGGCGGTCTGGCCAGGCCGCCGTCCAAGCCACCGGCGATCCTCTCCGTGCGCAGCCCTATGGTTTCGCCTCGTTCTCCCTCGTCCGAACTTCGATTCTCGATCCGGTTTTTGCTATGGACTCCTAACAAACCCCTCTTCGACATGGAATGATCAAATGGCCCAAATGAGTTCTCCATTTTCCCTGAAAAAAGCATAAAGAGACTCGAGAGAACGAGGAAAACATAATTGAAATCAAACTAGTGAAACCCTAACTCTATAGATTTAAATTCCACATTTCAAACCTAGGTTTCACCCTAATTGTGCTCAATTCTTCCTCGTTTCCGGCCTTCGATCCTTAGCCACATGAATACTATTCCAATTCTTACCAAAATGGATCGAAAACTAAGAAAAATGAGAAAAGTCTAAAATGTACTAAGAGTTAAGAAACCCTAGTATTTTTAACATATAAGCACATAAATTGAGACTCAAACACATTCCAAAACACTCAACATGCACATAAAATACGTGTTAATCACTCCCCCAAACTTATTCATTGTTCGTCCCGAACAATGAAACAACAATCAAAACACTAAACACGTATGGAGTGTGCATTTTGAGTTCCTCGATGCCTCATATCATATCAAAAACCATTTTAGCTCAAGGAAATTCTCAAGTCAAGCCAAACATTCATAAGATCACTCACTCTCCTAACTTAGAAATTAATCACTCAAACACCTTCGACTCTAGACCTCACAAAGAATATGTGTATCACTCGATCCCTCTATATATGGAAAAGGTAAGCACTCATCGAAATCATGCAATGCATAACTTTAGCCATAAGCTTGCCTATCAATTCAATTTCCTAATACGACAATGCATGCACAAATTAGGATCAAAAAGGTCTTTATTAAGCTTGTAATGTAGGGACATTGGTTAAGGTAAGGAATTATAGGCTAAGTGACTTAAATTTGCATTCAAGTACTCTTACCCCCTTTCTTCTCCTTTCAAAGTATGAGGTTCTTCATCTTCCACCTTATCCAACCCCTTTCTATCAAATGAAACCATAAGCTTCTTTCAAAATTTCTAAAGAAACACTCCTTTATGCTTTTTTTTTTCATAAGAACTTTGTTCTTATTCTTTCATTTTCTAACTTAAAGCTTATAGGAGTGTCCTTTCATTCCAACACCAATCATCTAGACCCTTCACCATCACCCATCATTCTTTATGAATTTTCAACTTTCACCAAGGTTCCCTTAACCATCCTTCACCCCCTATCATCCGGTTCAAGAAGAAAAGGCTCTATTCAAGGCTCAAAATGGGACAACAATGGTAATGAGAGATAGGTTAATGTTTAGGGAAAATGGGCTATGCAATGATTGCCTAAGATCATCTCCTAATCATGCAAACATGTAGTACTTCTAACAAGAGTATCAAAGCAAGTTCTAGTAAAGAAAATACAATGCAAGATCAAGCTCTCAAGAAAGGATATTCACTATGTAAAATGCATAGTTTAAGGCTCAAAATCCTCTCAAGCTTTTTGTCTAGAGCCTAAGTGCCTAAGTTCAATCCTTCCAAGCCATTCAAGTGAAATAACCCTAAGCATGCTTCACTTAAACTTGAGAAATTTCAAAAATATCACCATTTAGCATTAATCATTGGCATCTCACTCTAATGCACATGAGCAATTCAACACGTGCTTTCGCACTCAAGCATGCATACATTCATTCACTTAAAATTTTTCCTTTCTTAAAAATTTCACATTCAAGACCACAACTAACCACAACTCATGAAGAGTAATTATTTAACCCTAATTCATCCCCAATTGCACAAAACAAGACACAAACTTCCACATAAATTCAAAAACCATCAAACACAGTCAACAAATAACACAAAGTCCTTCAAACATCCCACAACTTCAAACTTATCATCAAAGAAATTCATTTCCCAATGTCAACAACCTAAAATTCTCATTCACAATCCAAGCAAACAACTCTCAATCAAATAGATACCATCAAACCACAAAAATACCTCAAACCACAATTTTAAAGCCAAGCAACATCAAACATGAGGGGAAAAGACCAAGAGACTAAGACAAGAGTGTAAAGCAAGAAAACAAAGCATGGAAAAATAGCAAGACATAAATTTAAAGTAATTTAAATTCATTATCCTACCCCCCTCCCCCAAACTTATTTTAGAAAATAAATTCTAAAATAAGTTTGGAGGGAAAGATATATAATGGATTTAAATTACACTTACAACATTCCAAGCTATGATGATGGTGGAGGATGGGGCCAAGTCACCCCTTGATTGAGTTGATGCTCTCGGAAGCTCTCCAAAAGTTCCATCATCGATGTTACTTGCTTTTCCATCTTCTTACTCCTTTCCACTTCATCAAGTTGAGTGACTCTCATCGAAGTCACCTCTTGCCTCATCACAGTGACTTGTGCATCAAGAGATTTGAACCCCCGTTCCATACTTTCCATTCTAGTCTCAAGAGTTCCAAATCTTTCATTGTATCTTGACATTTGTTCTTCTCTTGTCGAATCTTCCATTTCCGCGTCCTCTTCATCCATATGCACTTCTTCCCCTCCATTGCCAATAGTGTACTCATCCTCTTCACCATACTTGAAGATATGATTCTCCATGATCAACTTATGCATTGGCAAGTTCAATTGCCAATTTTCTCTTTCATGAAAATTGGTGACCAATATACTCGCGGCATTAGGGAGAGGGAATCTCACAATCCTCTTGAAGAAAATAGAATGGGGGTGTGATAGAGTTGATAAACCTCAAGTACCTTAACTTCATGAAATCCATAAGATATGCTCCCTTCAATGGAGGGTATCCACCAAGATCTTCCTTGATCCACTTGGCAATGGGAGTAAGCATTCCTCCAATGTTGACCTTTCCGGAATTCACTCTTGCTTGCTTCAACAATTGAGGGATAAAGAGATGTGTAAAACTTATCTTCCTCTTGGTCAACATAGCTTGAAGAATGAAAAGATCATCGATCCGGACCGAGGTATTCTCCTTTCTTGCAACAATTATGTGGCCAAGGATTTTAAGCACCATTCTTAACACCGGATTCCGCACCTCATTTGATTTTGAATATCCCGACTTGAAACCTTCCGGGGAAAGTGGTACAAGCTTGTTCCAAATGGAATAGTGCTCAAAAGCTTGCTCTATCAACACATCACCCCCATGTGGTACTCCAAAAATATCATCTATCTCCTCCAAGCTCATTTCATGCCTTTCACCAAACAATTGGAATTGAATACCTTGCATGAGATGAATAATTTCGGCCTCCACTGTGCTCATAACTTCAAGAACAACTTTTTCATAAGTTTGTCTATCCTCAATAGTATCATCAAGGATACGTCCCCAACCAATATTATCAAAAAGAGACTTTACATTATCGTAAAGCCCTATCTTCTCCAAAACCTCTTTTGAAGGAAACCTTGTTGGAATAATGCCCTTTTTCACAAGAGTGGCGAATTTATCCCTTTCCTTATATGTTTCCAATCGAATATCATGAGCTTCCGGTGTTGTAGGATCCCTTCTTGGTTGGAATGACGAGGAGGAAGCATCCTTTCTCTTCTTGTTTGTAAGAGAAGCAATCAAATCCTTAGAAGTTGTTGCTTTTTCTTTTCCTTTTCCTCTAGACTCCTTCCTACAAATTATGAAAAATTCCAAATAAATTTTAAGAAGATAAACCAAGAATTTTCATATTGTAAGCAACTTTTCTCATGAACTCATGATTCCCTTGAACATGTATGCTCCCAAAAAGAAAAGAAAAAAAATGAATTTTAAACAAGTATCAAGAATGTGAATTCCTACAATGTTCTCCAAAAATTCATACAAATTCCTTCAATCCTAGTCATGAATGCTCAAGTAGAAAGAAGTACAAATTTCCATGAATATTCAAATCAAAAAGATATAGCACAATTCATAAATGCAAGAATTAATACCATTCAATTCATGCTCATTCCCAAAATTCAAAAATTCAAAAATTTCTCCCAAAAATTCTAGAAAAACCTAAGCTAGGAATTCTATTCAAACTATCACAAATGATGGGTAAAATGCATACCAATTCATAGAATGAGTGTAGAAATCCCATAAAAGCAAAGGTGTAGAACATCTTACCTCATTTTCTTGGGGAAACTTGAAGAACTTCACAACTTTGAACAAGAACCTTAGATTTTCGTTTTTTAGGTTAGGGTGAATGAAAAAGTGAGTTCTAGGGCTTAAAATGTAGCTTATGGGATGGGTAATGAGACTATGGAAGGACTTAACAAGATTCAAAGTGATTTGAGAGTAATTAGAACATGAAATTTCAAATGTTTTAGTGAGAGAAAGTGATGTTCATGCTTGAAAAAGGGTTTGAAAAACATAAAATGAAGAAAAGGAAGTGAAAAAAATCAAAAATAGAAAATAGGGGGGAGGGAGGACCGGCGGCGATCTAGCCGGCGGTCTGGCAGGCCGCCGGTCAGGCCGCCGGCGCCCCTTCTAGCCCGGTTTCCGACCTTCTTTCGACGCGTTTCTCGACCTTTTTCGACCCTTTTCGAAGCACCGGGCCCTTCTCGACTTCCTCTTTATTCTCCCTAAGCATTTTTCAACTTTCTTTTTCAACATTTTCTATTTTTTTTTGGTTTTTCTCAAAAATCAAACGAAAATTGCAACAAACTCAAAAATTGAAAAATGAAATAAAAACTCACAAAAACGAAAAAGAAAAGGATACGTGTTGAGGTGCCTCTCAACTAGCGCTTTTTTTAACGTCGTTAGCTCGACTTAGTCTCCAAGATCAAGCATCATTAAGAAGAATGATCGACTCCTCCTTAAACTTCTTCGAATTGAAATAGAGCTTGAGTCGATGTCCATTAACAACAAAGGTAGAACCATCATTCTTTAGAAGTTCAAATGTGACATTCTTGAAACTCCTACTCACAATGTAAGGACCGGTCCACCGTGATTTGAGTTTTCCGGGGAAAAGACGAAGATGAGAGTTAAAAAGAAGAACCTCGTCGCCCGGAATGATCACCTTGCTTCGAATCTCCAAATCATGAAACTTCTTGGCTCTTTCCTTGTAAATCCGAGAATTTTCATAAGCCTCATTTCTCCATTCATCCAATTCCACAAGATGATTCTTCCTATTCACTCCGGCCTCCTTAAACTCAAGATTAATTCTCTTTATAGCCCAAAATGCCTTATGCTCAATCTCCAAAGGCAAGTGACAAGACTTTCCGAACACAAGTTGATACGGAGACATACCAATGGGGTTTTGTAAGCGGTTTGATAGGCCCACAAAGCATCATCGAGTTTCTTCGCCCAATCCTTTCGAGTAGTGATTGTCTTCTCCAAAATTTGCTTGATTTCCCGGTTTGCAAGCTCGGCTTGACCATTGGCTTGAGGATGGTATGGAGATGTAATCTTGTGCTTCACTCCATACTTAGCGAGAACACTTCCCAACCATTTGTTATTGAAGTGAGACTCCCCATCACTAAGCAAAGCCCTCGGAGTTCCAAACCGAGTCAAAATATTCTTCTTTAAAAACTTGATTACAACTTTGGAATCACTAGTCGAAGTAGGAATTGCTTCAACCCATCTTGAAACATACTCAATAGCAAGAAGAATGTAGGAGAAACCACAAGAATTAAGGAATGGTCCCATAAAGTCTATCCCCCAAACATCAAACAACTCAACCTCAATCATAATGTTTTGAGGCATCTCATCTTTCCTTGTGATATTCCCCATTCTTTGACATCTATCACAACTCTTCACAAAAGTATGGCAATCCTTAAAAATCGAAGGCCAATAGAATCCGCTTTGAAAAACCTTCCAAGCAGTACGATTAGCCCCAAAATGACCCCCATTCGGTTCCTCATGACAATCTCCAATAATCTTGAGCCATTCATTGTCCATAGCACATCTACGAATAATTCCATCGGCACACTTCCTCCATAGATATGGATCTTGCCAATAATAGAATCTCACATCTCTAAGGAACTTGGCCTTTTGATAATCCGAGAGATTTGGTGGCAATTCTCGAAGCACAAGGTAATTGACAAAGTCGGCAAACTAAGAATCTTTGCACTTCAACACCATAATCTTCTCATCCGGAAAACACTCATTGATACACAATCTCAAATCTTCACCTTCAATCGGCTTTTCAAGCCTTGACAAATGATCGGCTAGCACATTATCTACCCCTCTTCTATCACGAATCTCCATGTCAAATTCTTGAAGAAGGAGAATCTAACGAATCAAACGAGGCTTTGCATCCTTCTTTGCCATGAGATGTCGTATAGCTATATGATCCGAATAGACAATAGTGTGATTCCCAACAAGATATGACCGGAATTTGTCAAAAGCAAAGACAATGGCCAAGAATTCCCTCTCGGTTGTTGTGTAGTTCTTTTGAGCACCATCCAATGTTCTACTAGCATAATGAATGACTCGAAACACCTTATCTTTCATTTGCCCCAAGACCACTCCTAAACCATAATCACTTGCATTACACTTTAGAATGAAAGATTCACTCCAATTAGGCTTGATGAGAATAAGAGTAGAGATGATGGCTTTCTTCAATGTCTCAAAGGCTTTCAAACATTCTTCATCAAAGACAAACTTCACATCTTTTTGCAAGAGATTGCAAAGTGGCTTGGTAATTTTTGAAAAACCTTCAATGAATCTTCTATAAAACCCCGCGTGACCAAGGAAGCTTCGGATTGATTTCACATTTGTTGGAGGCGGAAGCTTCTCTATGGCGACAATTTTGGCTCTATCAACTTCCAAACCATCTTTAGAGACCTTATGTCCAAGCACAATTCCATCTCGAACCATAAAGTGGCACTTCTCCCAATTCAAGACAAGAGAAGTGTCCTTACACCTTTGCAACACTTTTGTGAGATTATCCAAACAAGAATCAAAACTCCTCCCAAAAACCGAGAAGTCATCCATGAATACCTCCATAATATTTTTAATCAAACCTCCAAAGATAGACATCATGTACCTTTGGAAAGTGGCCGGAGCATTAATTAGGATCGAAGACTAGAAACGAGGAAGAATTGAGCTTAATTAGGGTGAAACCTAGGTTTGAAATGTAGAATTTAAATCTATAGAGTTAGGGTTTCACTAGTTTGAATTCAATTATGTTTTCCTCGTTCTCTATAGTCTCTTTATGCTTTTTGCAGGAATAATGGAGAACTCATTTGGGAAATTTGATCATTTCATATCGAAGAGGGGTTTGTTAGGAGTCCATAGCAAAAAGCGGATCGAGAATCAGAGTTCGGACGAGGGAGAACGAGCGAAAACGATGGAGCTGCGCAAAATGGCCGAACCGACGGCGACCCGGATGGCAACCGGCTGGACCGCCGGCCAGGCCGCCGGCTGGCCGGCTGAGGGATAGCATTCTTGGCGACCTAGGCTGCAACCCAGGTGGTGGCCGGCCAGCCCGCCGGCCAGGGCGCCGCTGTTCCTTCTCCTTGGTGTTTTGACCGAGTTAGTTCGTCTAACTCGGTCCAACTCGACCCAAAACTCACCTATTATGTATTTAACTTCAAAATCTTCCTATTTTGTATATCTTTTACATTTTTTAACATTCTTAGAACCCTAGAAACATTTTCCTCTTTCCTTTTTAGTATTTTAAAGATTGTTGAAGATTTATGTTGAAGATTTGAAGATCTCTCCACCATTCTCTTCCTTATTGAATTCTCTATCTTTTAAGCATGATTTCATTTACTTTCTATGGTTTAATTCCTTCAATTATGTCTAGCTAAATTTCTCTTTGGTTCCAATATATGAAAATATGATCTAGATACTTAGGTTTTTAGGTTTTGTTGTTGGATTTACCTTCTAATTCATATGTCTTGTGGTTTGGGACTTAATTTTATTGCATGATTGATTGGCCATCATTGAGTGAATACAAGGTGTTTGGTTAAATGCTTAGGAGGCTTTAATTCATAACACTTAGCATCAAATCACACCATATTAGTAATTCTTGCTAGTAGGAGTTTCTAGATAATTAATTGAGCTATTTGGAGTTAATTTATGCATCTTGAGACCTAGCGGAGATAGATGTCATAGGTTAATCCACTAATATTGATTGCTTCGAGAGAAGAATTGATATTTACTATATATAGAAATCTCATATGAATTAGATTAAAACGGCTAATCCTAACAAATCCTAAAACCTAGGCCTCTAGTGATTATCGGATTATATTTGGAACCAAGCTTTTTACTATTATTTGTTAACTCTTGTCATTATTTGTTATCTAGTTTGTTACTTACTTTATATTTCTCATTAGCTAATCAAAAACACAAAAATATGTCACTTGTAAGCTTGAATAGTAGTTAGATAATTGGATTACTACTTGAATCTTAAACGACCTTGCATTCCCTGTGGATTCAACTCGATTATACATATCGATTATCATTGCATTCTCCCTCACCCCTAAACTGAGGGCGGATCAATTTTTAGCGCCGTTGCCGGGGAATGCTTAGTTTGAGTTTCAATAGTCGATTTGGTTATTGAGTTACTAATTCAAGCATTGTTTCTTTTAATTTTTATTTTGTAGGTTTATGCACACAAGGTCCAAAGGTAGACTCGTTCAACCTTTGATCTTGAATTTTGAAAGAAGGCATAGAAGAAGGAATTCTATTGAAGATCAAGAAATGGCTAACAATCAAGCAATGGAAGCTCTTATGAAAGAAATAGAAGAGTTTAGAGCATGGAAGGATGAGCAAGAAAGAAGGGCGAATGAGGCTCAACCACCTTCTCTCAATCATATGTTCCAATCTCCAACGGAACAATTTCAAGGAGGAGAATGGGGGACGATCAAATGGTTAAAGATGATCAATATGGTGGAAGTCCTATGGAGGATCCGAACGCCCATCTTAGCACGTTTCTTGATATTTGCGACACCATTAAGCTAAATGGAGTCTCAAATGATGCTATTCGCATGCGAATGTTTGGATTTTCTCTAAAGGATCGGGCTAAAGATTGGTACAAAGGATTGAACAAGTCCAACATTCATACTTGGGATGATTTGTGCAAGGCCTTCCTCTCCAAATACTTTCCACCCTCCAAAGCTCAAAGACTCATCTCCGACATCTCACATTTTTCTGAACAAGGTGACGAAACCTTGTTTGAAGCATGGGAAAGATATAGAGATCTCCTAAGGAAATACCCTCAACATGGATTCAATGAGGGTCAACAAATGACCAACTTTTATAGTAGGTTAACACCGCATACAAGAAGCATTGTAGATGCTACTTCCGGTGGGTGCCTTCTCAATCGAAATGCAAAGGAAGCTTTGAGAATCATTGAAGAGATGACATCTAATAGCTATCAATGGCCAATGGAGAGGTCCCCTTATAGAAAGGTTGCTTCGATTGAGGATGAGAGGTATGAGGCATTAGCACAAGAGCTTGCTAATATGAAGAGAAAGTACGAAGATGAAAGGAAAGCTCAAATTCAAAGGGTAAGAGAATTGAGAGTTCAAAGGAAATGAAGACGTGAGATATGTCAATCAAGGGCCTTATGGAAATTACAATAAGCAAGGGTTCCAAGGACATCAAGGAGGATTCCGAGGAAATCACCAAGGGGGATTTCAAGGGAATCAACAAAGTGGTTATTCTTATGGAAATCAAGGGGGTAACTCGTCTTACTACCCTAACAATAGGAATCAACCCAATCTTTCATATGGAAATCCGAACAATGCTCAAGTTCCACCTTCCGGATTCTCCGTCTCTCAAGGGGTGATTGAAGAGCCTAAGAAGACATCTCCTTCTATAGAGCAATTGATGCAACAATTGGTGAGCAATCAAGGTCAAATGGTTACTCAACAACAAAATTTCATAGCTCAAACTGGCCAAAAAATGAATGCATTGGAGAATTCGGTGTCAACAATTGCTACCTCGGTGACGACTCTTGCTAAGCAAGTAATGACACTTGAAGCACAAGTGAAGCAAATAGCTACCCAAGTGAATTCTCTACAAAAGGCCGGAGAAGCTTCTAGCAAAGCTCAAGTGAATAGAAGCAACAATGCAACGCCATTCATGTGGTAAGTGAATTTCTTCAACACCTTCACATATACCTTGTGAGAAATCTCTAAATATTGCATGTCCATTAATTAATTTAAGCTACTGACTGCTTTAATTAATTAATATCTAAAACCGAGAGTAGTACCCGTTCAACCTGATTATTATATCGGAACTTAATCCAGCTGCAGGGTTTGATATAATAATCCTTAGAACGTCTCAAGGGGACATCATCAACTTGGCGCACCGAGACACGATTTCAAGCTATAATATTAATTATCATATTTATAATATTATTACCTAAGATACAGAGATTCTTTGAGTTGCGATAACTCTCACTCATGGTAAATCAAAGCAACAATAATTATAAATATGTAATTGAATATTATGACAACTAGAATTAAGAAATAATAATCGTCCGAGACGTGATCCGTTATATAAGTCAGTATAAAAGGATTTATCTTACCGCGATCCTGTTCAGTGCAAACTGATTATGCACTAGTATAAGCTAATAACCAAGACCAGCTATTATCCAGCATTATACTACAACCTTGACAAGTAATTTATCCAAGATTACTTTAGGTTGCGAACACCATTTAACCATATAAGAATGCGATAATATGATCTTCTGTGTGACCACCCACACCATATTATCTATATTATATAGTACCGGATATTTATTTGCTTAACCATAACACGAATTATTATGCAAATTATATGACAAAATATTTATTTCCAAAACCAGAAGAAATTATTAATAATACAATTGGTGATCTCTCTTTATCAGAGCTTACTAACTCAAATAATACTTTGCAAGAATAAAGCCCCACCTTATAACCTGAAACACCATGAAGCCTATTCCACTATAACTGATAAAGCGCTGATCTTTCTTCTACTAAAGAAATATCTTCTTCT
The DNA here is from genome assembly GCA_001642375.2 of Mentha longifolia. Classification (NCBI taxonomy): domain Eukaryota; kingdom Viridiplantae; phylum Streptophyta; class Magnoliopsida; order Lamiales; family Lamiaceae; genus Mentha; species Mentha longifolia. The sequence goes on from CM038117.1 coordinate 24,638,016, forward strand.
ATCGTAGGAATTAAAAGTAGTGACATAAGTAGGAGGATTTTATAAGAGATTCAAACGAAGGGAAATTATATCGAAGAACATGGTTCAATAAGACTTGCGGCTCTGGTATTTATAGGAAACTTTAGCAACTTACTCTTCAAAGCTATATTGCAATTGTCATCAAAGCTATATTGCCTATTCATAACTGTAGGTTAATAAGGTGAAGCTACGTAGCAAGTATTCCCTCCGTCCCATTTAAACTGACATGTTTGATTATTTCATATCATCCATTTGAATAAACAATATAAACAATATGATAGGATAAGGCCCAGCTACTAGGCCCAAGCACCGGCCCAATATAATTGGACCTCGGCAAATAAGCTCGGCCTAGATGAGCTCGGCCCACTGAAAGGCCCAGAAAACACTTCGGCCCAACAGCATAGAAGCTCGGCCGACCCACGATCTCCAACCCACGATCTCTAACCCACGATTGCTGATGTGGCACCCCATGACCTCGGCTGTAACTGCTGCTGGACGCCTATAAATAGTGATGCTAGGATAGATTGAAGGACAGATTCTATAGCTCGAGAATATTAATACAATAAACTCTTTTCTCCGTGGACGTAGATCTAACCAAAGATCGAACCACGTAAACTCTTGTGTTCTTATTTTTCTGCAAATCTTACTATCGCACAAATACTCTAAAATCCACGATCGATCATTGGCGCCGTCTGTGGGAAACAAGTTTTTGTGAAATCGATCAATGTTTTTGAGTGAAGATACAATGGTAAGACCAACTCGCTCCACCACCACCGCTATTGCCGCCGCTGTTGCCAAGGCGAAGCAGCACCGAGCTGACCAGTCCACCAATCCACCTCACATACCGGCCAATGAGGAGGAGGTCGACGCAAGTCAAGCTCAGCACACTGCTTCCCAAGTCCGACCTGGCAAGCAGCCTATAACCGACCAAACTCCTGAAGGCCACCTGGAGGATGTCACATCGGGCCAGTCCGGGGATTCAGCTAGTAGCGGTGAGCCAAGTCAGGGTGGTCGCCGACGTGGCAACGCCACACTCCAACCCGAGCTTGGAGGTGCACTTAAGGCGTACCTAGACCTCCACGAATAAGATTTCCTTAAGTTCGTCGATCAACATCGACAACGGAGTCAACACAGAGAAGATAGAGTCGAACTGTCACAGGGGCGATCCCCAAGTCTCCAGATCGTTGGAGATAGGATTGCCGAACTTCCCCAAAGGCGACGGAGCAACAATTGCCGTGGGAACAACGACCGCGCTTCACCTCGGCGCGGTTCAATGTCACCTCGTCAAAACACCGTCCCACATCGGTGTGACGAAGGAAACGTTTACCAGGGAAGATTCACCATCTACGGTCGAATCTCCACTCCCTTCACTAATAGGATACTCTATACTCCCCTCCCGTCGACGTATAGAGTACCTCCTATCCCGCCCTACAACGGGTCACACGACCCCAGCAACTTTTTATCTCGGTTCCAGTACAACATGATGAACCAAGGACTCGCCGAAGACGTTTACATATGTAAAGTCTTCCCCGAGCTGCTGGTGGACAACGCCAGAAGTTGGTTCGATAGCCTACCTAACGGCAACATATGGTCGTATGCCGACCTACTCGACGCCTTCGAGCGTCGTTTCTTCCAAAAAGCCGAGGTGAAAATCAGCCCGGCCTAGCTCCTAACCTTAAGGCAAGGGTAAGGAGAAACGATCAGCGACTTCCTAGCCCGTTTTTATAATGAGAGCCTTAAAGTCAATCGTCTCTCCGACGACGTTCTCATTTCGGCATTTCAAAACGCCATTCAGTCCGGGACTCTCTTCAGAGAGCTCGTGAAGGCGCGACCAATGACCTCCAGGCAGCTATGGAGGATTGCTGATACGTTCGCGAAAGCGGATGAGGCTGATCGGAAAAAGTGGGCAGCAGAACGGCCCGAAAACAACGATAAGAAGAAGAAAGAGGAGCGCACCGACCATGGGCAAGGTCGCCGAAGTGCCCTCGAAAGGTTATAGCGAGAACCCTTCGAGTCTTGCTTAGGACCTTGGCCCGGCCAAGACCGAAGTCAGTACACACCGCTGACGAAGTCCAGGGCCGAAATATACGAGCTTCATACAAACTTATTTGAGAAGCCGCCACCTATGTCCAGAGGTGGATCAAAGCGCCGATCCAAGGAGAAATACTGCAAGTTTCATGACGACTACGGTCATGAAACCAAAGACTGTAGAGACCTTGCTTCGGACATCGAACATATGGTACGTGACGGTACCCTTAAGCTGTACCAAAGTCACAACCAGCAAGAAGCCCGACCTTAAGGGAAGGGCAAGAGAAAGAAGAATAGGGGAGGCAACAACTGTACACCCCACCACGACAAAAACTCAAAGCATGATGACGAAGATGAAGACGAGGACCAACCTCAATATGACAGAGTCATCGGTGCCATCACCGGGCTGCCTCCAGGCTCAACGAAGTCCTCACTGAGAGCCAAGGCCCGAAGCCAACAGAGAGAAGAGCCTTCACAAAAGAGGTTCAAAAAAGACGAAGTCATCACCTTTTCCGATGACGACCCAGTCCCCAACGCCACACCCCATTAGGACGCCACCATAATTCATGCCGTGGTGGCTAACAGCTTGATTCATAGGGTGTTCATAGACAGCGGAGCCTCAGTGAGCGTGCTCTTCAGAGATTGCTTCGACAAGCTCGGAATCGAAGAAGCCCGGCTGAAGCCGGTGTCCACTCCGTTGAAAAACTTTACACAATAAGAAATGACAACGGATGACATTATTCCACTTCCCGTTACTGTTAGGAAGAACCCGCTGTCGTCAACAAAGATCATCAACTTCTTTGTCGTAAAAGCTAATTCTCCCTACAATATCATCTTAGGGAGAGACTGGCTGACAGTAACAAAGGCGATTTGCTCGGCATATCACCTGATGATCAAAATTCTATCTAAAAATGGAGTGATCACACTTCGGGGAAATCAGCTTCAAGCTAAGGAGTGCATGCAGGTCGCACTCCGAGGTGCTGGGAATCAGCACCCTCAAGCATAGCAACTACAGAACCCCGACGAGGTGGAGCCGACATCGCCTCCATCCGTTGAGCCGGTCGAAGACGTCGCATTATATGAAAATGACCCTGCCAAGGTCGTCAAAGTAGGGTTCGTTGGAGAGTACGAGCTCCGAAGTCAGATTATCCGGCTACTTCGGGAATACAGAGATGTCTTCGCTTGGTCACTGCTAGACATGACGGGGGTGGCACCAAGCGTCATCACTCATCACCTCAACATCAATCCCGAGGTGAAACCAGTTCAGCAGAAGCAGCGAGTCTTCACAGCCGAAAGAAATCAAGTGATCCATGACGAGGTCCGCCAACTGCAAAAGGCCGATATTTTATTCGAGGTGAAATATCTGACCTGGTTGGCCAACCCCGTAATGGTAAAAAAGCAGGGAGGGGGATGGCGGATGTGCATAGACTACACCGACCTCAACAAGCACTGCCCAAAAGACTGCTACCCCCTTCCCAACATTGACAAGAAGGTCGAAGCTCTTGTTGGCCACAAGATGTTCAGCTTCTTGGACCTGTACAAGGGGTATCACCAAGTCCTCATGAGCACGGAGGACGTGCCGAAGACCGCCTTCGTCACGGACTTTGGCATCTATGCATATAAAAAGATGCCCTTCTGACTGAAGAACGCTGGAGCTACATATCAAAGGATGGTCGACAAAATATTCGAGGCCCACATCGGTAGAATTGTCGAAGTGTATGTAGACGATATAGTCATAAAAAGCAAGGAAATTGCCACTTGTGTAGACGACCTTAAAGTTATTTTAGCCTACTTCGTGAAGTGAATCTAAAATTAAACCCAGAAAAGTGTACTTTTATGGACCGATCTGGAAAATTTCTAGGGTGTTGGATTTTACGCGAAGGGTTAAAAGCTAACCCATCAAAAGTCCGAGTCATCCAAGAAATGAAAGTGCCGAAGTCAATCCATGACGTGCACAAGCTGACGGGCTGCCTAGCTACTCTAAGTCGTTTCCTATCTAAGGCTGCCGAAAAATAACTCTTGTTCTTCAAGATACTAAAGAAGGCGCCGAACTTCAAATGGAACGACGAGCACAGGAAAGCTTTCGACGGCCTAAAGAGGTACCTCGCAAACCTCCCTACATTATCTGTACCAAAAGAGGGCGAGGTCATTTCCCTATACCTCGCCGCTTCAGACGAGGCAATCAGTGCGGTCCTGGTGCGAGAAGAAAAATGTCGTCAGCTACCCGTCTATTTCATAAGCCGAGCCCTAAAAGGACCGGAGACGAGGGTACCAACCTTTGGAAAAGGTCGTACTTGCATTGGTAAATGCAGCAAGGAGACTTCGACCGTACTTCCACGCGCATCCAATACAAGTGCTGACCGACCTCCCACTTCGGCAAGTGCTTACAAAACCAGAAGCGTCCGGGCGAATCGCTAAATGGGCTGTAGAACTCGGCAAGCACGTGATTTCCTTTGTACCTCGCCAGGCCATTAAAGGGCAAGCCTTGGCCAATTTCCTAGTAGAAGCTAAGTTCACGGACGTGCAGCAGTCCGCCGAACCTACTGAGGATAAATCAAAGGCCGAAGCACCGAAGCCACCGCCGCAAGACTGTTGGAAGGTCTATGTGGATGGGGCATCAGGCAACAAAGGAAGTGGAGCCGGGGTCTTACTCATCAGCCCGGAAGGGAAGGAGACCACCTATGCACTCCGGTTCAACTTCCCGACCACAAATAATGAAGTGGAGTACGAAGCTATAATTGCTGGACTTCGTCTAGCCCAAGCTCTCCAAGTACAAGCCATTCGAGTCCACAGCGATTCTCAAGTCGTAGTGAGCCATATGCTAGGCAAGTACGAGGCCAAGGGTGAACGAATGAAAAAATACCTCCATAAGGCCAAAATCCTACAACAAAGCTTCTTATACTTCGAGTTGGTACGAATCCCAAGAGGAGATAATGACCGAGCTGACGCACTGAGCAAACTTGCGTCATCTTCAATGACCTCTCTAGTGGAAGAAGTACAACTCCGAAGTATTGATGAAGCTGAAGTTAATGTAGTAACCGAAGACGGGCCAAACTGCATGACTCCACTTCGCAACTACTTAGGAAAAGGTGAAATCCCAACCGATAAGGTCGAGGCTAGGAAGCTCTTGGCTAAATCCATCAAGTACGTCCTTGAACAGGGAGTGTTGTATAGAAAATCCTATCTCCAGCCTCTCCTAAGATGTGTGGGGCCCAACCAAGCGAACTACGCATTACGCGAAGTCCACGAAGGGTCCTGTGGCAGTCACATCGGAGCTCGTGTCCTATCTGAGTAGATCATGAGATCGGGATACTATTGGCCCACCATGTTCCAAGATGCTATCGACCTCGTCAAACAATGTCTGAAGTGCCAAATCCATGCGACGGTTCCAAGGTTGCCACAGACCGAACTGGCCAGCATGCAAAGCCCTTGGCCGTTCATGCAGTGAGGAATAGACATTGTCGGCCCGTTCGAAAAAGCTCCCGGCCAACTACAATTCCTCATTGTGGCTAAAGACTACTTTACGAAGTGGGTGGAAGCCGAACCTCTGGCACGGATCACAAGTAAAAATGCCCTGAACTTCGTCTGGAAGAACATAGTTTGTCGCTTTGGCATACCTCATGTCCTCGTATCAGATAATGGAACCCAATTCACAGATAGAACGTTCAGAGAATGGTGTGACGAACTCCAAATCCAACAAAAGTTCACCTCGGTAGCTCACCCTCAAGCGAATGGCCAAACCGAGGTTACGAACCAAATAATAGTCAAAGGGCTAAAAACCTGACTCGATAAGGCCAAAGGAGATTGGGCAGCGAACTTACCCCAAGTCATGTGGTCATACCGAACTACCTCCCGGACATCACACGGCTAAACACCATATAGCTTGGTGTATGGAACCGAGGCGGTGATACCAGTAGAGATCGGCTTGCCGAGCCCCAGAACGCTTGACTTCATAGCCCAGGACAACGAAGAGAAACTTCGAACTGACCTGGATTTGCTAGAAGAAAAGCGGGAACAAGCCTATATACAGGAAGCTCGATACAAACAGCAAGTAGCTCGGTACTACAACAACCGGGTGAAGCACCAGCAATTCCAAATAGGCGACTTCGTGCTTCGGAATAATGAGGTCAGCAAGGCGGAAAAGCTCGGCAAGCTAGAAGCCACTTGGGAAGGCCCATACCGAGTTCAAGAAGTCCTCGGCAAAGGGTCATACAAGCTCGCCTATTTATCCGGTGAGCCAATACCCCGAACTTGGCACATCTCCCATTTGAAGAGATATTATCTATAAGTGGAAACTGGTGTGTGTAAATAGGTTGTAGGTTAATTTAAATTATGTTCATCCTTTTTAAACATTTTACTTTTTCAATGAAATTCATATTTTGCATATTTTGAAATCCGTACCTTGCATTATTTATTTGTACCACTTCCACTTATATGTTTTGTCTCAATCACAAACTAAAATCCTGACGAGGATTGCACAAATTAAGCTCCACTTTGGAGTAACACCTAAACGCGTGTAAGGGGACCACCCCTATCGATAAATTCGACAAATAAGGAATTTGAAAGCCTAAACTTCATCTTCAGACGAAGTGGCTACCTGAAAAGCCTAAACTTCATCTTCAGACGAAGTGGCTATCTAAAAACCTTAACTTCATCTTCGGACGAAGTAGTTTCTTGAAAGCCTTAACTTCGTCTTCAGACGAAGTGGTTACTTGAAAGCCTTAACTTCATCTTCGGACGAAGTGGCTACTTAAAAGCCTAAACTCCGTCATCAGACGAAGTGGCTACTTAAAAGCTGAGCTTCATTTCATGGCGAAGTAAGTTGTCTTTGTCTAAAAATAGGGATAGTTCTTAGTTAAAAACATGGATGAAAAGCTCAAATGAAAGTGCAAAATTTCCGTTTTATTTCACGTAAATGGAAACTGTACAAGTATTACGAGGAACCCGGAGGCTTAGGCTTACTAAAGCTAAGCAAATCTCTGGCGAAGTCCCTACCAGTGTTAAAGTTCAAAATATCGTCTACACTAAGCCTACCTCTACCTCGTCCAGGAGCTAAACTTCGACCTCTACCTCTGTCACTCTGAGTTCCACGACCTCGGGCACTTTGGCTCGCTCGACCTTGACCTCATCCAGATGCCACCCGCCGCTCTTGACTGTAAAATTCTCGAGAATGGCGTGTGACAATCCTAGGATCAGGGTTGGCTGACCTCGAAGATTCACCTTCCAAGAATTCTCTAGGAGTGCGGTCAAGCAACCTCGAGTCCGAACCAGGGGTAGCCGAAGTCGAAAACTCAGCCTCTGACAAAATACGTTATTTCAACTTCAGAAAGCGAACAAGAACTGTCTCGTAGATGCTCGCTACACGAATGTGTTCTTTAAATTCATCCCGAACTTGTCAGGAGTCCTTCCCATATTGGTCCCGTAGCTTCGGCACCGAGCCTGGAGTTCCTTGACCTTACTATAGGTCTCAGAAATTGTGGATCCCCCAGCTCGGTGAATTATAGCCTCATACTCCGTATGCTCCACGACAATCTCCTTGAAAGTTTTGATGTCGTCCAGAGCTTGTTGATACTTGTCATCGAGCTCCAGATACATCGCATGCACTTTGTCAAGCTTCTCCTGAGCAGCTCGAAGTCTCACTCCAGCTTCAACCTCGATGTTATCAGCTTGTTTCTTCCAGTTCGAAGCATCGATCTCGGCTACTTCAACAGCTCGGCGAAGTTCGGATATTTCTCTCACGAAGTGAGAAGCATCATAAAAATCAGGAGTAGACTACAAAATAAATAAAATGCAACCTTCAACAAAAGGCTTTTTCATTTATAGCCGAACACGGCAAATGAAACGCCACCCTAATGGTGACGAAGTACAAGGCTAAAGAAAAAAAAAAAGGGGAGAAAGAACACATGAGAGAAGTCAATTAAACCCCCTCATTGTTTCCTTCATCCCTCTTGACCTCGGGTTCGGCGTCGATCTCCCCCGACCTCCCTCCAGTGGCGTCGGTGGCTGGGTCCTTCGGCTGCCCGACAATCGCGGCCTCCAGCTTGTCATCCCTGTCGATAGGACAATTCCGAACCGCATTCTCCGATAGAAGGCACCTCTGCTTGGCCAGCCTTTCCACCACTGGTACCACTGACGTACTCTCCACAAGCACCTCGGCATATTCCAGCAGCATCTCCTCTTCATAGCATGCCTCATACCCATACTTGGCCTTATCCAGGTCTGGGTAATCCTGGGCAATCAAGTCAATGACTGCGGCAGAAACCGAAGTGCTCATAGCACCTACCAGTTGAGTAATGGCCCTACCAAAGTGGCGGGACCGGAATATACGCTCGGCGAAAGCACGGAGCATCCCACCTTGGCCAGCAACCGCACGGGCCATTTTCTCCCGCTCCTCAGTGAGCTGGGCCTTCAACTCCGTAACTTCAGCCTCTAGGTCGGACGCCTTCTTCTTCGCCTCTTCGGTGGCGGCGAGGACCTTAACCTCCCATTTTGCCGCCATCTTGGCCTTGGACTCGGCCGCAGCCACCTTTGCCGCAAGATCGGCCTTCGCCGCCTCGACCTCGGCAGAGAATTTCTGGAATTTGGCAACTCTGTCAGTAATGAAGTTTGCCAGGCTTTTCAGTCCGGCCACAGCCACCTCGGCCTCCTGCACAGATAATAAATGTTAGAACACACACCTGACATCAATGTCTAATCTACCGAATTCTACTTACCTCGGGAAAGGACATCTCCCTGTATGCATCATGGCCCAAAAGCTGATTGCCCTCATACGCCCCCACCTCATCAATCGAGGAAAGCCGAACTCCCTAAATTTGATGACCCACAGTCAGAGGAGGAGGCGAGCCGGCCCGGGGTGAACCCGGCTGTGAACTCTCGGAAACCGACCTAGTCAGGTCGGTCGCTCCCTTAGCCGAAGTACCAGACACCGTCTGTACTACGGCAGGAGAAAGCCTAGCCCTCTTCTTTTTCCTCTGTACCGTGGCCTGAAGATCTTGGGGATTCACTGCAAAAACAACCACATATTAAACCTCGGACACATAACAACTCATGAAATAGGTGAAGCAGGGCCTCACCCAAATCCGCAGTTACATTGCTGTTATATGGGCTCAGCCCGTACTCCAAAAGCTCGGCCTCACAGTAATTCCTCTCAATAAGGCCGAGGTTCATCAAACTCACTTCGAGTTCACTGATTGGTTTTTCAGCAACCTGAAGTGCGAACTTGCCCTTGGACCAAGGGTACAGAGGCACCCCTTCAGTCCGGCAGAAGAAAAATTTCTTCTACCAGTTCGGCACTTTGGAGGGCGTCTCCAGTTCTAACTTATTGAGGGGAGAAAGGTAAACCCACCCCGTCGGACCCCGCTTAGGTCTAAAAAACTTAAGCAGCAATTCTAAAGTAGCCGAACCACCAAGGCGGCCAACCTCAACGCAAAACCCGACGATATGTTTCACTGAGGGCGGCGCCAAATGCCCTATAGACAGTTCGAGCTTCTCTAGAAGTTCGACAAAAATGTGATTCAAAGGAAAGCGAAGACCGAAGTGAAGATAGTCTTCATACACAGTGAAAAATCCTATAGGAAGATAACTACCCCTATAATCTATACGTGGCAGAACCAACTTCACCGACTCCAGAAATAAAAATTTCCGAGCCAAATTCTGCATATGCGTCTCACTCATTGTGGAGGCAATTTGAAGGGCGGCATCTGACCCAACTAGGGGTAGGAATTCGATTTCTCTAAGGCTGGGAGGGACTAATGAATGGGTGTACACATTCAACATAACCCTCGCCGGAAATACCCTAGACGGCGAGGGCGAAACCCCTGTGTCCACCCTATCCATATCTATCGGGAGAGAAGATGAAGAAGACGACATTATGAAAAAAATACTTACTTATTGCGGCTTTCACAGAAATTTCACGGAATATGGTGCGAATAGCGGCGGCAGACGTAGAACTCTGACTTAGGGTTTGTACTCTCTCAAAAGTCGGGACAGTAAATTGGGGGAAAAATGTTTGAAGGCGTATGCTGGAAGCTTTTATAAGCAAATCTTCCGCCTTTTCAAATCCCGCCTCTTCACCTACCCGCATAAGGAAACGACACGTGTCCCACTTACTCTGGACTCCAACAGTCGCACCCCTCCCATCTCCAGTATTATTCAAGCTCGACCTCATTTCAACGAGGCGATATGCATTTCAACTTCATCGAAATCTTAATTTTGACAGGGCAATGCAGTCCGACCTCCGAGCTCGACCTCATCCTAATTTTTATAAGGGCAATGCAGCTCTCACTCGACCTCGTATAAACAAGGCGGTATGCATTTCGACTTCGTCGAAATCTTAATTTCGATGGGGCAATGCAGTCCGAGCTCGACCTCGTACAAACGAGGCGGTATGCATTTCGACTTCATCGAAATCTTAATTTCGACGGGGCAATGCAGTCCGACCTTGACCTCGTCCTAACGAGACAGTATGCATTTCGACTTCGTCGAAATCCTAATTTCGACAGAGGCAATGCATCTGATTTTGACCTCATCTAACGAGGCGATACGAACTTCAACTACGTCCCAGCTATAAATCCTGTCCTCGCTTCTATACTTTTTAGGGGGGGATGTGATAGGATAAGGCCCGGCTACTAGGCCCAAGCACCCGCCCAATATAATTGGACCTCGGCAAATAAGCTCGGCCTAGATGAGCTCAGCCCACTGAAAGGCTCAGAAAACACTTCGGCCCAACAGCATAGAAGCTCGGCCAACCCACGATCTCCAACCCACGATCTCCAACCCACGATCTCTAACCCACGATTGCTGATGTGGCACCCCACGACCTCGGCTGTAACTGCTGCTGGACGCCTATAAATAGTGATGCTAGGATAGATTGAAGGACAGATTCTGTAACTTGAGAATATTAATACAAGAAACTCTTTTCTCTGTGGACGTAGATCTAACCAAAGATCGAACCACGTAAACTCTTGTGTTCTTATTTTTCTGCAAATCTTACTATCGCACAAATACTCTATAATCCACGATCGATCACAATATACCAGTTTAAATGGGTCGGATGGAGTAGTAAAAATAGAATTGGCAAATTACTACTAATAACCTTCATATATATATATATATATATATATATATATCCGTATTATAATATATAATAAGTACGCATGCATATTTTCTTTTGATTTTCCAAACGTGTGTGCGTGCATGAAGTATATATATATATATAGAGAGAGAGAGAGAGAGAATGGATCAAATAGAAACCAACCCTTAGGTAGTAACTAGGATCCACTATGATACATTGGATTAGTTGATATAGATGGTTGAGATCTAATCTTGGAAATTATGGAAAGGTTGTAGAGTATGAAAAAAATACTTACCTAAATAAACAAAGAAGGGCATATAAGTAATCTACTTTGTATATCAATCTTCGGTAATTTATTGAGAGACGATAATTAAGCGATCCTGCAACTTTTGAAATCAAGAATCTATAAACACAATTGTTCTTGTTTGCTTTTGTTGCTTTATATGTATTGTTTGTAATGTGTTTTTTATTGTTTATTTCTTACAGTATTATTATATTTTGTTTATCAAAATACTATGATGTTGCTTAGATTTTGATCTTATCTTATTAAAAAATATATATGGTATTGCTTATTGTTTTGAATTTGTTTTACGAATTGCTTATTTAGACATTTCAAATTGCTTATTTCCACTTTGTGAATTGCTTATTTATATATCTCGAATTGCTTATTTAGACCTTCCAAATTACTCATTTCCATTTTATGAATTGCTTATTTAAACATTTCAAATTACTTATTTATAATTGCTTATTTAGACATTTCAAATTGCTTATTTCCACTTCGTGAATTGCTCATTTATGTATCTCGAATTACATATTAAGACCTTTAAAATTTCTTATTTAAACATTTCAAATTGCTTATTTCCACTTTATGATTGCTTATTTATATATTTCGAATTGCTTATTTTGGACCTTTCAAATTGCTTACTTCCACTTTATGAATTGCTTATTTAGACATTTCAAATTGCTTATTTATAATTGCTTATTTAGACATTTCAAATTGCTTATTTCCACTTTGTGAATTGCTTATTTATACATCTCGAATCGCATATTAAGACCTTTCAAATTGTTTATTTGGACATTTTAAATTGCTTATTTACACTTTACGAATTGCTAATGGAGAACTTTAAAATTCAATTGCTTATTACTTCTCCTGGATTGCTTATTTTAGATGTCTCTAATTGCATATTTACAAAGAAACATATACTTCTTTAGAGGACATGCTTACGGAAACTTGACTAATTAGTTATATAGACAATTTGAATTGTTTATTTACAAGAAAATATACGCTTGAATTTCTCCTATTTAATTGATTCTTTGCAGCAAAATGGATATTTTCTTTGTGGTACTTAGGATACCAAAAATAATATTAAATTATAAAAAAAGCAATCAATTCCAAAAACTAGCACTTAAATTTAAAGAAAAGAATTATGCCAAGAAAAACAAAACATGAAAAAAAAGTATGTAAACTTAACTGCATTATGTCACACTTATGCACACTCTTTATTTTCCTTGCATTTTTGTCGTCCTTACAAAATTAACACAAAAGGACAGTTACAAATCCATTTTTACCGTTACAAAATACGTAAAGTAATAGCTTTAATGTGTGAATTAAATATTTCATGAAAAGTACAATCATAACCTTCACCATTATAATTAGGGAAAGTAACCGCTAGAATAAATAAATAAATAGAATAAATAGTGAACGTTGATCGGCCCAAATGTATGGATTAGATCGGTTCCTAGTTATTACTTAAAGGAAGGGTTCTCATTTGAACTCTCTTTAGAGTGAAAACTAGAAACTAATACAAGCCATTGATATGTAGTTATTTAATGGTTGAGATTAAACCACAAATTGAATATTGCTTATATTTTTAATTTCCTATCCGTGAAGTTGAGGGCAAACTAGTCTAATTTCAACTACTAACAAGTGCAAGTAATCACGAATCCCGATATTGAGGGGATTCGACAATATTTACGCACTATCATCATCTTCTTCTTCCCATCGACAACATTAAAAAAAATAGTAATAATAAAACAAATCTCCCTTCTTCCATTCCAATTGGTTGCTACAGTATTTTTTTTTATCGAGTTGCTTATATTATTGAGGATTAATGTCACGACGATGGCCGGGTGGAGGTGTCATCGACTATCAAGAAGACAAGTTGCCTTCTACATGTATTTTGGGTTTCAAATTTTTATTGCATAAACTAATACATCAATATTACAATGAAAGTAAGATGAAACTTGCATGTTTATGCTCATGAATTATGATTTATTTTAGTATGTATAACTTATATTGGGTAATCACGCAATTTTGAAAAGTGAATAGTAATTAGGTTATCAAAATTTTGATGAATTGTTTTGGTTATTTTATTGCATATGATTGGGTAATTATGCATATATAAAAAAATTGTATAATTCTTTGGTCTTTTTTGTATAGAAAAATCTTTCTTCAATATGTGCACATTTGCAGATTTTTGGTTGCATCTTTGTATTCAGATATAGCATTTAGCGTATAAATATATTAATTTGGAAGTCCTCATAATTTGATAATTTTGTTGCATATTCTTTATTAAAATTTTGCATCATAAATATTTTATGTGGAATGTTGCATAAGTATATTACTCGTATCATTTTTGAAATCAACTTTCTGCATTGTTGCACAAAAGATATTTGTCAAAATGCTTTATTGATGGTTTTAGCAATTGTATTTATTTATTGTCATGGAATGTTGCATTTTAGGTAGTTTTTGTTGCATATATTGACAGAGCTGATGCATTTTTTTGTCTCAATTAATGGTTTTTGGGTTATTCACGTATAATGTCAAATTTTAATTTGTTTTAACAATATTGGTGTTGATTTGTAAGTTATTTTACCTTATTCATGCTTGTTGTGCAGTTGATCAAAATCAATATTGAACATGCCCCAGCGTAAACACGATGTACGCTTACAAATATGCAATAGGAAGAGTCAAGTGATGATGATATTTTTAGGCCAACTTCTGCGAAGCAGGGAAATACCAAAAGCACATTTGCAGCTGTTCAAAAAAATATAATGCCTGACACATAATTTTGCATATATTTGTGTTGATATAATTTTTAATTGGTATTGCTTTTAGATGAATGTTTTTTGGCATATTTGTCGTGCAAAGAAGTATGAATGTGTTGCATATTGTAACATTTTCAGTGCATATAAGTGGAAATTTATTGCATATTTATATAGTTTGGCAAATTGAGAGAATATTTCACACATAACTATAGCATAATTATATAATTTTCTTGTTTATATATTTTTATGTATTAAATTAAGATTTATGTCTTCTCAGATATTTTAAAATGTAATGTCACAAGCATGCAATGATTAATATTATTTGAGTTCAAAATATGCATATGGCATATTTGATAATGCAGTATTTTGAATAAAAAATGAACCATTATATGTATAAAATGCAATCATTTAATATAATAATGCAACATTATATTAATGTTGCAACACGAAAATGATCCATTGCATACTAATAAATTCAAATGAAACGAAAATCCAAAAGAAATAAATAGACTTAACAGCACTATGCAACACTAGCATGACATATTTCATCATGATTTCCATTATGCGTGCTTTTGTTAGATGTCGTAGCTAGTTTCTTTGTATCTTGTAAGCCCTAAGCCCTAAAACCTGATAGAGTAAAATCTGAACCCTAAACCTTGAAATGTAAACCCTAAACCCTAAATTTTGAACCTGTAACGACCCGTAAAATCGAATTAGGATTTATAAAAATTCCTAATAATATTAGACTAATTTCCTTGAGTCTAGAAATACCATAGAAGCATAATAAAAGAAACTAGACATTTTTCGGACTTGTTTTGCAAAAGATTCCTTTTTATTTATCTTCGTTCGACTTTCTAAAAAAAAATTCCTAAAAATATTTCTACTGAATTTCTCGAGTCTTTTAAAACATAGTAGTATCGAGTAAATTATTTCAAACCCGTCGCCGTTTTTATTTCTAAAAACGGAGTTCATTTGCATGTTGAGTATTATTTTAATCGGGGATCGAATACACTACCGGAACTCAAAATATATCTATCACTCCCTCTCTTCTCGCGATCAACACTCTCTCTCTCTCTCATCTCTAAATTTCTTGATCAACTTAGCTCCCAAGAAATCCACCCACTTGACAAGTCAACCCGAGTCAACCCCCAATAATATACTTTTATATTCCATAAATAGCCTACCTTATCTCTCCAAGCCAAAGCCCCATTTTCGTTCAAGAAACATAGCCCCCATTATTTTACTATATAAACATTCCCCTACCCCACCTAGCCGCCAACATCCACCAATCAAACACCCCATATGATAGACTACCTAGTACCTACGCCTATAGCCCCTATTCCCAATAATATTCTTCATTTAATGGGAACATTCCCTTTGCCCCCTCTCGATCATCATCGTCGTCATCTTCATCCAAGTGGGGAAGAAGCATCCCCCTTCACCATCGCAACCTCCGCCTCCTCTTCTATAAATAGCCCCCCTTACTCTTCTTCTTCACTCGCTCATCATCATCTTCCCTCTCTACTTCAAAGAAACAGCCCCCTCTTCCTCTCTTCTTCGTCTTCTTCATCGTCTTCTTCTTCTCGCCATCATCATGGCCATCGTCCAAACTCCATAGCCACCGATCACTCCTCCGTCATCTTCTTCTTTCTTTCTTTCTTCTTCGCCGATCACCACCATCATCACAAACACTTCCCCCCCCTCCTATATACTTCCCATCTTAGCTCAACCCACTAGATATAGCCTCCATACTCGCCGAAATCAAGTTCGAGTAGTTCGAAGTTTCCACCGGAGATCAAGCAAGGTACATGCCGGAATCTATGTCCGCCGCCACCGCCGACTTACTTCCTGACCTCCATTTTATGTCTAGTTAGTGTCCACATGTTCATGGTCTTGCATACATCATTATTATGAAGTTTATTTGCATCGATTATGTTTATATGATTTTATATGAATTTTCGAAGAAGCATGCTTTAATATGTTTAAACTTATCCGATCTTAAAACCGTTTGTTGTTTTGAGTCCATGTCAAAGCTACGATCATTTTTCCCTTCTACCGCTTTTTGATTCGACGCCTCGAAAGCTATCGAAAGTTGATATTTTATAAAAACCTATTTTCTTTTAAAAGTTGTCGCCGACTTAAGTATTAATGCTCTATTCTTCTTTCACCAACTTGCATGGCTAATTTCTTTAATTAATATTGCTCTAATAAATATTTGAAACAACTTTTCTTCTTATGTCAAATCCATGCGAACGTCCGAAATAGGAGTTTAATAATTAAAACGATATAAGAATAATTGTCCTAAAATAGAAAGTTGTCTAAGTTCGAGTATACCAAAATAGAAAGTGTATATACCTTACTGTCCTATAAATTGTTGTAGGAATATTACCCAAGGAATCTTGAACGAGAATATTTCGGTAAAGGTGGGCGATTCTTCATTCTATATATATATACTATTCTCGAGCTAGTAAGCTCTCTTTCTTCGCAGGCTTGATATTCGGGAAAAACACTTGTTATATTTTTAAACTGGCATTTGGTGTTTAAGGCTCTTATCATGATCAGATTTTCCGCTTAGATCTTACACATCTTTCGGAAGATTGCGCACGCCGATGCGAGGGTTGGGGATTTACCTCCCTTGCATCTAGAGAGAGGTGGTGTAACCTCGGTGAATAGACTTAGCAACGTATGCTAAGAAGATTCATACTGTACCATTTTGCCGAGTCAAGGGCGTACCGGGATTTAGGGTTATTATTATCGATGGGACCGAAGAGCCCGTGAAGTCGAAATAATTTTTATAAGAGTAACATGAATGTCCAGTCGGTACCGTAACTTGAGCTATTGCTCGAAAACTTCCTTCTTTCCTCCCTCATCTTTTCCCGAATCCTGCTTTCTTTTTGCGGTGCAATATATCCCCACTGGGTACAAATGGTTTGTACTTAGCCCCTGTGAAACTTCCTTTGTTTTGCAGAATTCGAACAGGAGCTTGGGGAGTGATCGAGGCTCGAGAGAAGAGAGAGGACGACGAGGAGATGCCGACGAGGCAATGGACTTTTGGTTATGTTCTATTTCCTTCGAATTATATTCGATATTCATCATCGTCATTTTGACGTAACACTCATTCCTCCCTTGTCTAATAAATTGCTCTCAAGATAATAAGCTTTAATAATTCGATAACCTGAAACTTATTCGATACGATTCATGATTACTTATCTCGTACGCTTCCGCTTTCGTTTATCATAACTTCTTTTGTACGTTTCTTGCATGCTATATACATACTATACTACATTATAAACTCGCATGCTATACTTATGCTAACATAATAATATTATCGCATGCTATATAAATAGTTATAAAATTGCATGCTCATAATTTTCATAAAAATCGACTACTATAGTATATACTTATATTTTATAAAATCAAATACTATACTTATACTTTTATTCGCTTCCGCTAATCGCTTAAAACCTTTTTCTTTTAAACACTTGTCCTTTCCAGAAATTTTGCTTAATCTTATAAGGTAACATTTTCGAAAATCCCCTAACATACTTACATGTTTTGATTTAATAAAAACTTATACCTATTTTCAAAAATAATGAAACCCCAATTCTTTTAATTTCAAACACTTCGAGCACAACTGTAGTGCGGTCTGGTCCGCCTCGGTTATTATTTAATTCGATACTCGATTTATGTTCGACTGTAGTGCGGTGTGGTCCGCCACGGTCTTTATCGCTTTATTTATAAGCTTTGGACTTAATTAAAACTCGTAAAAGAATTGGCTAAGTGTTGAGAGGCTTTCGATATTACTACGAAGGTATCCTTGGGTGAATAATGGTGCTTCTCGATTCATTTCGAGTTAGTATCACTGGATTGGACTTAATTAACTCTGTAAACCCCTTCATTACCCTTTCTACCCTACCCCAGTCGCATCTCGATTCCACTAATTCAATATCACGAAAATCGGGATGTGACAGAACCTAAACCCAAAAACCTAATTGAGTAAAATCTGAACCGTAAACACTAAACTATGAACCCTAAACACTAAACCCCTAAATAAACCGAATCGAGTAATATCTAAACCTTAAGCCCTAAACTTGAACCCTAAATGCTAAACCTTGAAATATAATCTTAAACCTAAACCCTAAACTCTAAATCCTAAATACTAATTCGTATAACTTGTGATACCAATAGAATTATGCACATAATCACAATTTAATGCAACATTATATATCAAGAATGCAACTATATAATAATATAAAAAACGCAACACCAAAACCAAAAACCAAAACTACTAAAACCTTGAAATCTGAAACCCTAAACCATAATAACCTAAACACTTAGTCATTAAATAAAAATATTGATATGGCCTATCTTTTGCAATTTGAGAGTTTAAATGTGTGGTTGCGTTTTTAATATTTTTTGTTGCATTTTGGCATAATACAACATTAATGCATTCTGTAAGAATGTTTTAAAATTGTGTTTTGTTAATTTTATGAAGAAAAAGTAATTATCTTTGACAAAATTTGAAACAAAAATAAAATAAATATATATATATATATATATATATATATATATATATTATGAGCACAATCGTGTATGTTATAGCTTATTCTTGGAAAATGGGTAACATAAATAATTATAAAATATTAATTGTGAATATTTTATTTACAAAAAAATAAGATTAGTAGTATTTATTTACTTCAAGGAAAAAGCAAGAGGATAGATAAAAGAAGGAAAGAAGAAATATTGCACATGTAATGCAACTGCTATTAATAAGGGATTAATTGTTATGAAATCCCGTCAAACATGGAACGCAAGTTATAAAAAGTAAAAAATGACTTGATTGCCCTAATAAATAAGTAAAATAATTATGAAACTGCACCAAAAATATAAATATCCAAAAAAATCTTAACCATCGGATGTTAGAAATCAAGGGTCTAAAAATGTTTCTAGTTTTCACAAAATAATTAGTTTTCATATGATATATCCCCTATATATATATATATATATATATATATATATATATAGGGATGGGTTATGGTGAAAACTAATTATTACGTGAAACCTACAACCCATCATAAAATGTTGTATTTTTATCATAAAATGTTGCATTCTCATGATGATGCATTATATGCATAAAAATAATATAAAATAAAATAAAATAATATATTTTATTATGCAAATTCTCATGATGATGCATTATATGCATAAAAATAATATAAAATAATATATTTTATTATGTAACATTTTATGCAGAAAATGTATCATTTTATGCATAAAATGCAATATTTTATGATAGGTTGCAGGTTTCATGTAATAATTAGTTTTCATATGATCTACTACCTATATATATATATATATATATTTATATGATTTATGTATGTATACTTTGACTTTATATAAAAATATTACATAAATAGATATATTTTTATCAATGAAAATCATCAAAGTGTATACACCATATGTAAATAGCACTTATATTCTTATGTATGCTTAACACTCAAATAGGTACACTAATATAACTATTAATTAAGACCATAAAAATACTTACACAAAATTACTTCAAAATTGGAAGTATTCTATAGTATTATACTATTATCTTATTAAAGAAAAACTCTAAATTTTCGTATATAAAACTTATTTTAATCAATTATAACAAAAAAATTCGGGATATTATTACACATATAAAATAAAAAACAGAGCATTTTTATATAAATTATTTTATCTCTATAAACACATATATAAATAACACAACCGATGAGCCCTAACATATAGAAATAGCCTAACCACCGTCTAACGTGAGCGAGCGGAAGAGGATGAGGGAGAATTAGATATTGATAGACATATATATAAGTATTATAAGATTAGCATATTAGATACCAATTTTTTTTTTTTTTTGATCGGATATTTGATACCAAATAAATTAGATTAGTATGGTTAATTGATATTATTATTATTATATATAGATAATAATTAATATTAATATAAATATATAGTAGATTTTAGATAATTAAGAATGGTAGATGTAGGTGACGCCACGTAGGCGCTTGGATCGCTTTGGTGCTTCGAATCCGCATCGAAACGTATAATACTAGTTTGTATCCCGTCGAAATTCGACGGGGTGTCATTTTATTATAGTATTTATTAAGATGATTGTATTATGATAATTTGTTAAAAAAAAGTGTTACAAAGTCAAATTAAATTTTATTAAAAAAATATTTTAATATGTTGTACTATGTTTAGAAAATAGCATGAAGGTCTGCCCAGCCCGATAAGGATGACCTGATAATCGTTGAAACATGTATAATATATTGTCAAGTGTCTTAAATTTAAAAATATTATAAATCAAAAACAGTTTAGATTGATCAACTGGAACTAAAAATAGCCTTAGCTCAAAATATTTTACTTTCATTTTTTTTTCTTTTTTTTTTTTTGGAAAAGTAGCAAAAACAACCTTAACGTTGCAATTTCGAAGCAAAAATACCCCTTACGGAATATTTTTCGAGAAATGGTTCTAGAGATGGCCAAAATAATCATACACGTTGACCCATGCATGCATTCGTACACGTACCGGAGGGTTTGTACTCGTACCCGTACTCGCCGGTTTGGGTTCGGAACCGTACCTGCCGAAGGCGGCGGTTCAGGTACGGGTACTAAAAATTGGACCCCCGACCCGCTAGTTCCTATACCAGCTAACCCTTCGTTTTGATATGTATTTCATATAAAAAATATATTTTTTATTAATTAGTTTTAATTAGAAGGCACTCTTTAGCCTATTTTAGCATTTTTTCAATTAAATTTTAACCAAATTTGTTTTAACGGTGCTGAGTCCTTCAAGATTAAATTTTTAAACAACTTGACATCCTCTAATTCATTATTTAGAGGCCTAGTTTTGGTTTACATTGTTGAATTCTTTGCAATAAAATAATATTTTTATTTCAAATAATTCGAGATACAACTAATCGAATTTAAAATGAATTTTTAATATTAAAAGAATAATTGTAAAACCCATTGGAACCATCGGGTTGTACTCATACTCGTACCCGCACCCATCTATACAGCAGTTAGGGTACGGGAACAGTTATGTGGAACCATACCTGCCGGGTACGGGTACGGTTCCGTACCCGAACCCGTATTTGGCCACCTCTACATGGTTCGAGCAGTTGAACCAGTCGAACTATGGTTGAACCGTTTAATAAATTTTCAAAAATTTCTTGGTCTAGAGCCAAAATATTTTATGTAACGCCCCGGACCTACGGGGTGGGAGCCCGTTACGCTACGGTGCCACAATGGGCCCGCTTGCAACTACTTAGCGTTCGTACTCGCTTTGCCAAAATGGTTAACTCAAGTTGCTAAAGAGTCTATTAAGCCCATACTTATAGTGTCTTTATAGACAGACCATACTTATTCGATATGTGATGTCACAGTCTCCCCCCGTTGAATATACAACGTCTTCATCGTGACTTACATGTAGGACCCCCCCGGGCCCATGGAGCTCGCCCGGGGTCGGCTCTGATACCATTTGTAACGCCCCGGTACCACGGGGTGGAAGCCCATTATGCTATGGTGGCACAATAGGCCCGCTAGCAACTACTTGTCGTTCATCCTCGCTTTCCTAAAATGGTTAACTCAAGTTGCTAGAGAGTCCATTGAGCCCATATTTATACTGTCTTGACATCCCATAATTATTTGATGTGGGATGTCACATTTTAACTCAAAAATATTTTAGTCTGATCGATTCAAATAGAATATTTCGGCCAACAGGCCACCTCAAAATTGATTTTATGTCTAATAGTATACATATATACATATTAAAAGAATTTTACAAATTTCTTGGGCAACGGGCCACCTCCATTGAAGTTGTGGTGAGGCAAAAATATATTAACAAACTCAAAAATAGCATCACATACTTATTCGATGTGGGATGTCACAATCTCCCCCTGTTGAATATACGACGTCTTCATCATGACTTACATGTAGGACCGCCCCTGGGGCCATGGAGCTCGCCCGGGGTCGGCTCTAATAACATTTGTAATACCCCGGTACCACGGGGTGGAAGCCCGTTATGCTACGGTGCTACGGTCGCTTTGCTAAACTGGTTAACCCAAGTTGATAGAGAGACCATTGAGCCTATACTTATACTGTAGCAACTACTTAGCGTTCGTCCTCGCTTTGCTAAAATGGTTAACCCAAGTTGCTAGAGAGTCCATATCTTGACATCTCATACTTATTCGATGTAGGATGTCACATTTTAACTCAAAAATAATTTAGTCTGATCGATTCAAATAAAAAAATTCAAAAATTTATTGGCCAACAAGGCCACCTCAAAATTGATTTTACGTCTAATAGCATATATATATTTATTTATTTTTAAGAATTTGACAAACGTAGTTATCTATCGATATATATTAAAAGAATTTTACAAATTTCTTGGCCAACGGGCCACCTCAAAATTTGAGTTTTGCTAAGGCCAAAATATATTAACAAACTCGAAAATAGCATGAAAGAATTGGATTAATCGAAAATTTTGAAACGATGCTTAAATTTTGTGTTTAAAATATATTCTGAAAGTTAGCTTAGCTCGATTTGGGCGAGCCAACCCGAATAGCCCGATAAATATGGGTAAAAAGTACGAATTGACCAAACGCATGCGTAACTCATTTAATTAGAGACCCAATTATTTCTTGTGTAGTTCTACTTATTTTGAGTGTCAAATGGTCAATTTAAAGAATGAAAACATCTACTATTATTTTACTTTTATGAGAAATACCAAAACAATTTCGCATAATTATATTATCTAAATTCTCGTTTTATATGCAACTATATGTATGTGCTTAGCTTTGAGATTTTGATGTGGGACGGGATATTTTAAATAAATAGAAATACAATATAAAATGATATTTTCCATCCTTCATTCTTATTTATCTAAAATACATCTATATTTACTCATAAACACAATTAAATCAATAGTTTAAAATTTTATTCATTGTTATATGTTACTATGAATTGATTTGTGCGCACTAACACTACGAATTCATAAATAGTTTAATGATTATCTTATAAACTTATAAATATATCAATATACATATTCTTATCGTAATTCTATATATTTGAAATTCTATTAATATATAGAATATAAAATTAAATATAAGATAAATATGAAAATAAAATAATAATTTATAAGAATTAATTTGTATAAATATATAGATTTTAGATACATAATTAGTGGAGAATGTAGGAGACGCCACGTAGGCACGTGGTTGTGGTGCTCTGAATCCGGAACGGAACATATAATATATTGTATGCCTTAAATAACATTAATTAATAATGTGGTGAAGTGGTATAAGATATATAGGTTATTGTGTTGGAGATTATGAGTTCGAATTCTCCCATCCTCATAATTATAATTAAATTTTTAAATTTGAAGTGCAAATATATATATGTACAGTATAAAATATTAAATTTTTAAATTTGAAGTGCAAATATATATATGTACAATATAAAATATATAAATAATAATTAATGTATATAAATAAATAGATTTTAGATAAATAAGAATGGAGGCCGCAGGTGATGCCACGTAAGCATATGAATTAACGTGGTGCTCTGAATATATACATATATGCGTAGACATAAGTAAGAGTTGAATATAGGAATTAGATGAGGAATGCACTACGAAGGAATTGAGTAACATTAGAAGAGAAAGAAAAATTGGTATTTCTAAGTTTGACTTCAGTAGATAACTACACAAGTTTTATTTTTATTTTTTTTTAAATAGAAACATAGTTAATATTCCCTCCGTCCTCCAATTTTTGACCCAAAACCCTGGGCACGGAGTTTAATGTGTTTTGATAATATATTAATAAATTAAGTGTTAAAGTGTTAAAATAGAATAATTGTGGGTTCAACTAATATTTTTAATGGTATTAAAGTGTTAAATTGTTAAAAAGTAAAGTGATAAAATAATTGTGGGGTCTATGTCCCAAAATAAAAAGGATCAAGAAATAGAGGACGTCCCAATATAGTATTAGTGTCAAGAAATAGAGGACGGAGGGAGTAATAAATAAAATAAAAGTGGTGAGATATTTACACCTAAGCTAGTTTATAGGTTAACTTTTTAGCCCAATTTTTCACCACATATTCCTTTGGCCTAAATTTAACGAAATCACCTTTTTCACTTTTACCATAATCCTCAATGCTCTCCTGCATTAACGAAATGGAATAGAGAGGGATAGAGAGCTCGAGTGAGAGAAAACGGAAGAGAGAAGGGAGAGTTTAGAAGTTAGAGATAAAGAAAGGGGCCGTGAAAATAGAGAGCAAGGTGACTGATATTCTGAGGAAGAACGAGCAGGAAGCAGAGGAACTAAGAACTAACTAGCCAAACCCCAAATAGAAGAAGGAGATTAATTGAGGTTTCAATTATCTTCCTTTTCCTCTTGTAGAAGTCGGTCATTTTGGGGTTTAAAAGGGGAAGCATTTTTTATTTTATTTAGGGAACCGTAAAGCTTTGTTTGTATGCTTTACTTGTAAAATGAGGAATTATCGAGCATGACTATGTGATGAAAATTGTAGGAATTATACATGATAGTATTTCCATATGCATTGTTATGATATCAAGAATTTATTAAATATATTGATTATGTGGGTTAAACTCTTGAATAAGGAGATATGTATGTTGTATTTCAAATGTTGCTGGAAGGATGAAATTTTTCAAACTATAATTTTTGCTAAATGGTTGAGTTTGTAGGCGTAATTAGTAGATAAGCATGATTAGGTTATAAATTGCTTGAGGATGATGTCGCCCATGTACACATGATAAACTTTTCTTCTTTATTTGTTACTAGTATTGCACCCCGTACTATGCACGGGATTTATATCACAATTAGTAATGAAGAAAAATAAAATAAAAATATTTCAATATATTTCAATAATTCGTTGCATGTAAGGGAAATTTAAAAATAATAGATTATGAAAAATAGCAATTACAACCATAAAATTATTTTTTCGATGAATCACGTGGCAAAAAAATCATACAAATTCTCAACTTCTCATAATAATTTCATTAAATAAAGTAGATGATAGTATATTAGAATTAATACAAGCTCAAGATGAAACAAATTAATGACCAATAAAAACTTGTGAAGCAAGTAGCAAAATTGACAAATAAAATCGATCATTCACATCAAATAATTCAACAATTAACTTTCAAGAAATCAAGTATTTCATCCATAAAATTATTTTACCTTCTAATTTTATAATTGATTATATTAATTTTTTATTGAACCTTGATATATGTTCAAATCTACATATCACAATGGTAAAGTGACATATTAAATAATCTCTAATTTTCGTCATTAATTTAGCAAGCTCAATTTAACAGTAATACTTATAACTTACAGAGGCAAAATCACAATTTAATAGCCTCTAGTTTTATTATCATACTCAAATATTTTATTGTATCAACTTAGAAAATATAAATTTATCAATGCTTCACTATTATAGATAGTCAACAAAATTAATTTTGTTGAAGCACATCTAATCCAATATGGTACAAAATCAAAGCTTGAGCTCCAACTTGTGGTTTTGAATTTCAAGATAGTCAACATAAAACTTGGTGGAATTTATTGGAGAACTATTGGACAATTGAAAATATAATCTATTGGACAATTGCTTGTGTCTTTTGGAGGAGGGAAAATGGCATGTTAGTAATTTTTGACTACTATTTAGCTTTTATATATTGTAATAGATGTAGGTGTATGAACTTGTCTCACTTTCCTTTTTAGTTTGTCTCACTTCAATTGTCTCATTTCCTTTTTAGTTTGTCACATGTCATGAATCATGATGCATAAAAGCATTGGCCCATCAATATTTATTACACAAATGTCACTCCTTAATTCACATCTTTAAAGGAACTTAAACGGAACATTAGTCCAATAAATAGAAATGAAGAAAGCCTGATTTAAGACACGAGGATCGAATCGAAAATAGGTTATGCGGGAGATGTTGACCTGTTCGACCTAGAAGTTATCGCCCTTAATTTGTTATGGTTTAACATATTTGAACAAAGGAGTAGTGCCTAAAGTTAGAAAGATACTTAGAGCTTTACAAGATCTCAACATTGTGCTCACTTAGAACTTCTTGAGCATATTTTTTTTTTTTTGATCAGGAGAACTTCTTGAGCATATTATTTAACGTAAAATAACCTAGAAGCTGGAATATGACATTACTATTAGTTATGGAGATAGACGAAGCAGTCAATCTCAACTACTATTGAGACGGAGTTTTTCTCAAGGTTTTTCCTACTAAAGGAGTGATACGTTTTGGCAAGAGGGAAAAGTTGCGACCTTGTTATATAAGACCTCTTGAGATTCTAGATAGAATAGGCCCAGTAGCCTATAAATTGGCACTACCGCCAAGCATAAGAGATGTGCACAATGTGTTCCACATCTCGCATGTAGTTAAGAAAATATGTGTTTGATCCAAAGCATATAGATCAAGTATGAGAGAAAGATGAGAGAGGAGAGCACCTATAAATAAGGCTATACCCCTCATTTGACATCACATTCACTCATTCTAGAGTGAGAAGCTTTAACTTCTCTCTAGAATTTCCTCCATCACTCCGATCACCTCCATTCTTTGCAAGCCCCCATTATTTCACCTCTAGAACAAGAATATGACAATAGTTTCATGATCAAAGGGCTGCAACTAGGATATGCAAGCTTCGATTTTTATACTTGAAGAACAAAGCATGATTTCTTTCCTTTCTCGAGGTAATTTCTTCATCTCAGTAATGAATAGAGCATGATTTCGAGTGGTATGCTAGGATTCAGTTATGTTTTTGATGATCAAGAATCAGTCCTCTTGAGCTATGTTGATGCATGCTTGATCTTTCTCCATATTATTGATCTACACACTATTTGATGAACATTGATGCAAAAAATTATCAAAGCCATTTTGTTCTCCATGAGCTCAACCTTGTACAGTCCTTGCATGTTCATCTCCTTTGTTGATCTTGATGAAACAGTAGATGATTTGTTGATATAACCCTATCTTAGATGATTTGTGTTTAGAATTTCAAGAGAAAACTCCTTCGAATTTTCGGAAAATGCAGTGTACTTCCGAGCTTGATTCTGAGAAATTCTTGCCATCTATGAACTTGATTATTTTTTTCATGTTAAATTCCATTGTATTAGCAATCCATAGCCATCTCGTATGCCATAATTATGCGTTTGTAGTGATGTCTCAAAGTCGACATGTCCATATGTTGAATTCTGCAGAAACAGTTCTTCTATCTATTTTCATTTGCGTTTTTAAGCACCTTCTTCTACTTGTATCAAGAAACCTACATAATAAAAATTGTTCATTGTTGTCTCAGCCTTCTGTTGGTATCTCACATACCCAAATTGACCAAGAAACGAGTGAGATATCTAGTTCAAACTTCATGTGCTGAATCTGTCAATTTCTGCGTTTCTAGATTCTATGCTCTTAAAGATAGACCAATATCTCACATTCTACTTGATCTAAAATCATGAAATCTTAATGTGTGATAGCCCTCTGTCCATGATATCCATAGCCATCTTATTTGCTCTATTTGAACTTATGATGAGTGAGATATACTAGCTCAAAGTCCATGTGTTCATTCTGTCGAATTCCTTGTGTCTAGAATTTATTCCTCTAATGAGAAACTAATATATCTCAACTCACTCATCCTAAATTCATGAACTTTGTACAGTAACAACCCTCATGTCCTAGCTTCTTAAATCCAGTAGATGCCATGTTTAGATTTCACATGAGTGCGATATCATCTCATTTTTAAAACACCAATAGTTTGCATCCTCTGTCCATTCAATGTTAAAGATCGCTTAACTCGATCTCATGATCTACTTGACTCCAAAATGTCCAATAAGTACCATTGGAAAGATAATCTTGTTATCTTTCCATCCATGTATCATGATCCCAATTTATAATTCATTTGTGATTCATCCTTTTATCCCTAACCACACTGCCTTGAAGTGCACTTAAGATCTAAAAGTTTAATTATTGCGATCAATTGACACGTTCAAACTCATTGGAACCTTCTCCACTTGAAATATATACTTATTAGTTTCAATCCAAAATTCAAAGATCCATTGTTGAACCTCATTTCAAGCTTTTACAATAAATTCTTGAAAGCAATGACAAATATGCCGATTGTTTATCTCATAGCATTGAAACTTTAACACTTCATTAGATATCAAGGCCTTTTGATTTAACCCTGAATTGATTCTCAAGGTTGATTAATTCCATATCATTCATTCCACACCTTTTGTTTGATAAGGTATAAGAGTATGAGAGTAATAAATATAATAAGCATCTGATCAAGTATGATGAAGTTGTTCTATCTCAAGATTTAAGTTATGACGAAAATCCAATCCGAATAATGGATAAAAAAGTTCAGGTTTTAAGAAGATAGCATATTCCCTTAGTCAAGGTTTTATGAAATCACCACAGATTAGGGAGTTAGAGGATAACATGAAAGCTTAGTATCCCGAACTAGATTTTCAAGGTACGTAAATTTCGAAGACGAAATTTTTATAAGGAGGGAGGGATGTAATACCCCGTTTTTTTTTTTCAATTAAATTCTACGAGAAAATTTAAGATTTTTTTTTATATTTAAGACGAGATCTTCTTTTATATTCCAACAATTTATAAATTATGTTATTTTGATAATGTGATTTTCTTTTATTATTTGTGCTTAGCATATTTTAATAAATGTAATTAATGTGCTTAATTAATTTGCATTTTGTATCTTTGATTTATAAGTATGGAAATTACTTGAGAAATAATTGTGTATATGTATATTTATTAGAGATCATAGGGTCAAATATCCACTTTCACATAAGAAAATCAAGTTATACCCACTTCCTTTAATTTACACACTAAATATCTAGGACAATATTACCCCCAACTACCCCAAACTAAATTCAAATTCTGAAATTGAAATCCTCAATTTATATTCCCGTTTTCTCTATTCTCCTCATTTTCTACTTCCTCATCCTCTCTTTCTCCTCTCTCTTCCTCTCCCCCTCCACTCCCAACCCAAATCCACAACATCGGAGGGAAGCAAAATCGCAGCCTCACTGCCGCCGCACTCAATATCGGAGGGAACCAAATTGCGGCTGAGAGGTTCTCCGCCTACGAGCTCTGCTGAGAGGGAAGCGAATCGCGGCCGTGAAACGCAGAGAGAGGGGTGGCCCGTCCAGGGGCGGATCCAGAAAAATTAATCGGTGGGGGCTGAGATTTTTAAATTTTCAATGTTGACACAATAGTCTTAAAATTCAACTCGTTGGTGGGGGCTTTAACATAAAAAATCATTAAAACTATCAATAATTTTGTAAAATTTTAAGTAGAAAATAGAATATATTTTTTTTTGGTAGGGGCTTAAGCCCCTTGTGGCCTCTACGTGGCTCCGCCACTGGGCCCGTCGGAGGAGACCGAACAGCAGCGACGAGCGCGGTGGTCGTCCCCGGAGGAAAAGACGGCGGCGGCTGTCTATAAGGCATGCAGCTTCATCTGCTGTTGTTCGCGATCTCAATGGCGAAGCTAGAAAAACAATGGCGAAATGGAAAGTTTGAGGCCAGAGAAAAGGTATCAATCCGTACAAATGGCAGCTCGAGAATAATTTGAGAAGGCTTAAACCCCTTTCTTCTTACTTTCTTTTATTTCTTTCTTAATTATTTTCGTTGAATTTGCATTCTTTTTTAAATCTCTGATCATGTTATTATAAATGGTCTCTTCTCGAAAAAAAAATCTCTAAATCTTGTTTTTATTTTGGATTTTAAAAAAGAAAAAAAAAATATTTTGGATTTTATTTAAAAACTTGTTTTACAACTGTATTTGGAGTGATTTTGGTCACGTTTGTGCATGACTTTGGCGATGAGGGCAGGGAGGAAGAGTGAAATTGAGATTAGTTATTGTGGGAGAATTTTAGTGCTGGGTAGGAGCTTTTTTTTTTTTTTTTTCTTTTTTTTTTTGAGGTTTTTTTTTTTCTCCTTTTGTGTTCGATCTATTGTAGCTTGTAGCTTGAATACTAGCATTTTTTGAGCTTGGAAATATATAAATGGTTTTGCAGCGTGCTATTTGATTGATGAGTGTGGCTTTGGATATAGAAATGTTATGTTGTTGGATCCCCTTTCATATGCACCAACAATGGTACGAATTAATTTATATTCGTACTAATAATTTCATAGTTACTTATATAATCCGTACTATATTATAGGTAATTGGTACGATTGACTCATATTCGTACCGATAACTTTATTTCTGTCTTTGGTTCCTAAAAAATTTATTGTTGTTGAGATATGTGAAGGGTTTTGATTTCTTAAATAATATACGTGTATTTGTGCTTTCTATTCTTAGGCTTGCTGCTGTTAGCTGTTAGGTAATCTATTTTTTGTTTGATTGGTGTTTGGGAATGATTTTTATTTGGATGTGTTCGATTTTGGGGCTGATACATGTTTTCAAATGTAATCGGTATGAATTGACTGATATTCGTACTAATAATTTCATGCTTAGTTATGTTATCCGTACTACATTATAGATAATCGGTACGAATTGACCGATATTTGTACCAATAAATACATATTTAATTATGTAATTCGTACTATATTATAAGTAATCGGTACGAATTGACTCATTCTCGTACCAATAACTATATACTTATATTATTATGAAATTCTTATCACGATTATAAGTACGAATATAACATTTCGTACACCTCTTAGAAAAAAATTTGTAAACAAATGTTGTGCTACTGCTAGGTACGAATATTCGTATTTGCACTTGTTCGTACCACAATTAGTCTTATTTTGGTACGAATTACACATGTCGTACTTGTTCCATGTTCGTCACAATTGATCTTATTTTTGTGCATTTGAATATTAAATGAATTATTAAATTCCAGTGTTCTAAAAGAAGGCCGACTTGGCCGCCTAGAAGGCGTCTAGGCGCTAGAAGGTGCAGGGCCGTCCCGATTAATGGCAAGACAGTTTTGTCTAGGCGGCAGCGAATTAATCGGCATCTAAGCACGTGCCTAGGTGGTCCTAGGCATGTCTAGGCAGTCCTAGGAAGGTTAAGACGGGCTAGTTAGGGCTTGAAGGGCTGTACGATTAAGTTATAGTTGAAAAATTATGGATTTTATACTTTAACTTATGGATATCATGTTTAAATATATGAAAAATTTGACGTAGACTTTGATTTTATACTAATTCGTCCAGGCCGTCTAGGCACCGCCTAGACTCCCGCCTAGGCCGTCTAGACGCTAATCGTCCTCCCACCGCCCTACTAGCGTCTAGCGACTTTTAGAACACTGTTAAATTCTTACATGATTTTTATTACAAATTTGACATTTCGTACAACTTCCTTGTTCATACAAAGAAGAAGAAAAAAAGACCAAAAATAATAATTGAAAAAAACTGAAAAAAAATGAAAAACAAACAAAAAATGAAAAAGAAAAGAAAAGGCTTAAAATTTGTAAAAAAAAAACAAAAAAAAAAGAAAAAAGAAAAAGGAAAAAAAAGAAAATAAAAAAAAGGTTGAAAAAAAAAACGAAAAAAAAAAACAAAAATAAAAAAATGAAAATTAAAAAAGAAAATAAATCTCTAAAAAAAAAAGAGAAAGAAAAAAAGGAAGAGAGAGTGCTCAAAATAAAATAGATAGGAAAAAACAAAAAAGGTATCTAAGGAAAAAATGATTACCCATGTGCACAAAAAAATAAAAAATGGGTATTTGGAGTGTAAATTAAAGGGGGTGGGTAGAACTTGATTTTTTAAAAATGAAAGTGGGTATTCTACAATTTGCCGCTATTTATTATATACTCCCTCCGTCTCAAGTATTCCGACATCTTTTTCTTATTGGGCCGTCTCAAATATTCTGACACCTTTCATTTTTAGGAAATAATTAGCTAATTAATAGTACAATTAGTAAATCCCTTATTACACTAAACATTATCTAATTAAATCTCATCATCTACTCACCTCACAGCACGTATCCCAATATAATTTAAATCCTAAAAGTTTAAACTATCATAACTTTCTCGTTTGTTATTCGATTTTTATGATTTTTATATCAAATTAAAGATCTTTATATGATCTTTCATTTAAGATCAAACATGGATATGTTTTTATGCATTTATGATGCTCTAGTTTAAAAAAATATCTAAATACATAAACCACATCATATCCCTACACACATTACACTTTACACACTAAACACCCCTATCTTAAGTTCCGTGCCGAAAAGAAAAATGTCGAAATACTTGAGATGGAGGAAGTAATACTTATATATATATATATATAACAGGTAATGGGGTATTCTACACACTTTTAGATAGCAAAATCAAAAACTACCCACCCATTTTAATTTACTACCCAAATACCCAATATTTCAAAATAGGACTAAGTTACCCTCCTTTTCTTATTCCTCACCCTCTCTCTCTCCTCCGTGTTTCTCATTTTTTCTTGTTCCTCTCTTCCCTCTCTCTCTCTCTTTCTCCCCCTCTATTCTCTCTGCACAGAGCAACAATAGCCACTCCAAGAGAGACTCCTTCTCATCCTCCTAGTCCTCATCCCCTTCCAATTCTTCACCATCACTGCCGCTGGTGATGGCGCGATTTCTCCGTCGTCGATTACAGCAGCAACCGGGAAGGAGGTCACCGCCGTGCTTCTGCAGCCCAACCGTTATTGCAGCTCCGGCAGCCACCCACAGCCACTGCGCTGCACAGCTCCACCACCGGGTCTCCGCCTCTGTTATTGCAGATCTGAGAAAACGTGGCCGTCGCCGTCGATGCAGGTGCAGCGGATGGGGATCCAAAGGAAGAGCAGCAACATCCATGGAGATCTAAGCTTATGCTGTTATTGCTTTCTACGATTGTGTTGTGGTGGAAAAATTCTAAATCAATGGTGTGTTATGTAATTTTACTTAATTTCTTGCTCTTATCAATTTTTTCCCCAAATTTATCTGTCAATTTTGAAGTAGGCTGGTGATAGAAAAGTATTTTGGTAAAGAGCTTCAACAACATTTATGCGCATTCACGTTTTGTTGTTACCGTGGTGGTGTTGTTGCTATGATGAATGTGTCAATATGCTAATTTAAGGCCTCCACTTCATTTATTTTTCTTTTCTACCTCAATCATTATTTTAATGAGATTTCTCTATGGTTTTTCTGTTTGGGTAATTATTTCCTATTAGGTTGGGTAATTGTTGTTTTGGGTTAGATTATTGGATTTTATGACTATAGAGGTAGAATCTACTATTACGGTTGTCCGATCGATTCGGTCAATCCGGTCGATTCAGGCACTAGCAACCTGTAACCAACACAACGCAGAGACATTAGAGCCCTAAGGGAACACCAGTGGGGGTGTCAGCCGTAGGGCCTCCGACGCTCAAGTTAGTACGGTGAGTAAGAAATAAATCGAACGTAAACACAATAAATAAAGAGTAATTCGTAAGTAATGGAGATCGTGGGCGATTTAGAGCGTTCGGAGGGCGGAGGTGATGTTAGAGAATTCAAGATGGTAGGGATCGACAGCGGAGGAAGCTTGATTGGCTAACTCCGATGGCGGCGGACGTAGAGTGAGTGCATAGAGTGCGGTGAGTACGAGAGAGCGTAGTAGAGAGTGTGAGCGTAGAGTTGGATTCAACAACCGAATTGGTTATCAGTAGAAGGAGATGGTGAGAGGCATTCGCTCCTCATTTTCTGCTGCTACGGTCGAATCAATCGACACCAAGTTCAAGAAAATCAATTTGTGTATCAATTTTGAGAGAAGGTACGGCCACAACAGCATGTCGACTTGGCCTTCCTCGTAGCTTCCCAAAAATTTTACCGTTCATTGTCTTTAAGTGCCTATAGACAAAAGCTCGAGAGTTACGGCTTCGTTGGTTAGTTCGAGTGACTCAGGCTGTGGATAAAAATAGAAGAAGGCACGCAGCTACTGCAAGTACTTTATGATGAAATTTATATACTTTATTGTGTTTTGTTAATTTATCCGCGAGAAGTATTTAACCAGTAGGTGTAGTAACTCATATATATTACTTTTTTTACAGTTTTTGGGAGCTCTTGGAGTGGAGAGCTTTGGAGCGAGGTAGGAGAAGGAGGTTGTAGAGAGAAGATTTTTGAGATATTTCCCAAGGTTGGTTCTTTTTCTCTCCATTTACCATTTTAGGTATTCATGCTAGATCTTTGGTGGTAGTAAAAAATTGGATATTTACTGTTTTTCATGGTATGTGAACTTAGACTTCGGTATGTTGAGTCGTTCAATTGGTGGTGTTGGTCATGCCTTGATAATTTATTTACAAGTAGGATGTTGGTTACGTTGGTTTGGCCTTTGACATGTGAGCATGAAATCTTTATTCTCGGCCTATACGACCACTTTGGCATGATTGTGATATGTGAAGAGAATCTAAGAACATTAGTTCGATCGAGTAGGTCACCTCCAACAAATGCATGTATGCATGCTCTACGGTCTCGTTACTTCATGCATAATAAACTCATTACGTTCTATTTTATGATTTACCACGGTCGATGTATGTGTTTACTTGAACGGTCGATTGTGTGTTGCCTTGCATTTGCATATTTTATCAACTTGAGTTTTAGATAGCGTCATCTTTTTTAGGTGTTTCAGCATGTCTCCCAATGTTTGGGGTCGTTCGTCGCGTTCGGCTAGTAGGGTTGATGAAGAATGTAGTAGTAACTATGTTGACGATGAGATACCCATGGGTGTCCGTCATGATGCTATTGTCGTGAGGGACGAGCAGCACAGTCAACATTTTGATCTTGGCATTGGAGTAACTACTGAGGGTTCGTTTGAGGGGGGTTTGGCTACAGATTTCCTCATAGGAGGGAATCCGGAATCTCTGTTGGATTGTGTAATCTTGAAGAAGTTTCGCCGCGTCTACCACATTCCTGGCCATGTTTACTTGCATGCTCCTAAGGGTGGAGACATTCGAGCTGATTGGGATCTACCGGGCATGACTTGCTTATATCACTATCCCTTCAAAGTGGGTTTCAGGCTCCCTTTACCTCGGTTGGTCGGTGAGGTATGTAATTATTATGAGATAGCTCCCGGGCAGTTAATGCCGAAGGGATGGCGCACGCTCATGGCGATTGAGGTACTCGCAGAGTTGCACGGAATAGACATCGGATGCGATGAGATCTTGATGGGTTACAAGATACAAGTAGTTGATGGCGACATGGGGAAGTATCAGGCGAGCGAATGATGGTGAATGGCGAAGACGCCGATCGAGATTGGCGTGATCAGTATTTTTTTGTTCCATTTGCGTCACTTGAGTTACCGCCGGATAGTCGTATTCCACGTTTGTGGAGGGATGCGAGTGAGTGTATTGCTTGACTAGTTAGGATGTCTGCCTTTCATTTTTTGCTTACGCATTCATCTCACACTTTTTGTATCTTTGTTTCGGTTGTCTCACATCTTTCATGTTTCTCTTTCAGGTCGCACGGGCATTTCCTTTAAGTCGAGTAGTGCGGACACTATTCGGAGATTGAGAAAGTTCTGTGACATTGAAGAACGGAGGTGGAAGAAAGTTCTGACTGTGGGCAATCTTAGGCAAAGCCGGTTGTGGAAATCGGTCCCTCCTCCTCCACAAGGTATCGATTGTCCGTCCAACAGTGTGCATCGTGAACTTTTGATAGGTCGTAGAGCTCTTGAAATCTTGTACTCTACCCCTTCTCTATTTTTTCCATCTTTAAGTTCAGGTGAGAGAGCTATTGCATCTTACCTCATGTCTTTACCTCCATACGTTCACTTATCCAGAGATGGTGGTTTGGAACGGCTGCATCAACTGAAGAATGGTCCGTTGAAGAAAAAGTCCAAGGCGAAGCCCTCTGCTGCTCCTGCACCTCCCCCAACTCATGGAGCTCAAGAGGGGGCGAAGAAGAGGCACGTCGATGTCAATGAGTATGCCCTCGAGGATCGTGACATTTGCTTGACTTTTCCTTCGACGGCACATGCCTATTCTGATTTTGCCCCCTACTTTGAGGAGTCAAAGAAGCTATTGTTTCCTTCCGATCGTGAGACATTCAACCAAGTTGGTCTCGCTACTGTCGGTCAGATTGGCTCTTCTAATTTGGTCAAGGTATACTTAACTTTTTTATTTTTATATGTCGTTTTTGTTGATTTTTCGTGGTCTTTCTATTGTTTACATGTTTATTTCATCAGGGCGTGCAGGCGCTACTCTATTCAAACGAGAAGGCTTTGGAGTTTGATCGTGAGATCAAGCAGTTGAAATCTATGCGAGGTGGACTCCAGAAGGAGATAGCGTCGCTCAAGTCTGCTTTGGCCGAGGCCGAAGCGCTAGCTGCTCAAAGGTTGAAGGAGCTGCAGGCGAGAGAGCTTGATGAGTCTCTCTTGAGATCTGCTCAGTCAGAAGTTGATGACCTTCGAGCTCAGTTGGCTTTTGTGAAGGCTGAGAATGAGTCGATTGCTATTCAGACTAGGATCAGGGTGGAGGCTCATCTTATGCGCCAGTGGCAGGAGGGGAAGACCGAGACTTGGGATCTCAAGGCTATTTACGCCCAGGAAAGGGGGCTTGAGGAGATGATCGCCAATGAGGAGGCAGATGCAGCTCAGGCT
Organism: Mentha longifolia; assembly: GCA_001642375.2. Lineage (NCBI taxonomy): Eukaryota > Viridiplantae > Streptophyta > Magnoliopsida > Lamiales > Lamiaceae > Mentha > Mentha longifolia. The sequence continues at coordinate 24,674,807 of CM038117.1, forward strand.
AGTGGGCTCGCTGATGATTTCGATCATATTTCGGTAGGAGAGTTCTTAGAGGATGAGCAGCCGGGTGTTGGGATCGGTCACCCTGGCAATTGAGGGTCTATCTTATTCTAGTATTTGTGTTTTGTAGTATCGCTTTTGACGATAACTCCTTTGATTTGGCCGGGTGTATGTGCCCGAGACTTATGCCTGTATCTTATTATCTGACTTTTTACTATCTTTGTTTAGTTAAGGCAGGGTAGGTTTACCCCTTTTTCCCTTTAGTCTAAGTCAAGTTGGTTTACTCGTCTTGGACTAACATTTTGTAGTTCCATTAGCGACGTGATCGCTGGGTGCATGACCTTTATGAAATAGCCTTCTGTTATATTATCATTGAACCTATCTCCTTATTATGTTCCTTCTTTGTTGATGGATGTGTGATGACAGCTATGGTGTGTAGTTTTTCTTCTATCCTTCAACTCTACCTTGTCGATGGGTATAGTCGTGACATGAACAATTGGGTTGTGCTCCGTAGAGCTGCCTACATACCCATTTTTGGGATCAAGGCCGAATGTAGTTCTGACAAGTCCTGCATAAAATTGTCAGAACCGCTGCAAAGGTGGAATGATTTTACATAATTTAATGCACAACAAGATGATAAAAGTAGTTGCGTTACTGTTCAAGTAGAGCATTGGTGGTGTAGAGTTGTTTGACTACGGTGAGCCTTCCTCCCGTCGCGTTCACCTCCTCATCTTGCAATTAGAGTTATGCTCCGGAGAGGCTTTTTGATCGATATCATATGTAGAAGTGTAAAAAGTATTGGCTGCGCTCCGTAGAGCTGCCTACATACCCGAAATTGGGATCAAGCCAAGATGTAGTTCTCGAACTATCCTTCATATGGTTGTCAGTACCAGCGTAGTGAAAGTGAAACAAAATGAAATGAAAGATTGAGTTTAGGAATGATACTGTCTGAGGTGGATGGCGTTCCAGCTATTGGAGATGTCGCGTCCATCCTTTGCTTGGAGTTTGTACGCTCCATGTCCAACTACTTTGGTGATTAGATAGGGCCCTTCCCACGTAGGGGCGAGTTTTCCAGCGCCTGCTTCTTTCGTATTTTGAAAGACTCATCGGAGTACCCAGTCACCTACTTTGAAACCTCATGTTCGTACGTGCTTGTTGTAATGTCTGGCAATACTTTGCTGGTACGATGCAAGCCTTATCTTGGCTCTTTCCCTTTTTTCGTCGAGTCTATCCAGCTCATGACACATTTGTTCCCAATTTTGATCGTCCGTTGTGAGCTCAAATCTGGCCGTAGGTACTTCACTTTCAACCGGAATGACCGCTTCCACTCCGTAGGCTAGGGAGAATGGAGTTTCTCCTGTTGAAGTTCGAACGGTCGTTCGGTAGGACCAAAGGACTCCAGGTAGTTCGTCTGCCCACATACCTTTTGCTTTCTCAAGTCTCTTCTTCAGAGTGTTGATTATCGTCTTATTTGATGATTCTGCTTGTCCATTCGCCTGTGGGTATCTTGGAGTTGGGAAGCTTAACTTAATGTTCCAGAAGTCGCAAAATTCTTGGAAGTCGGCACTTATGAACTGAGATCCGTTGTCGGTCACAATTTCTATTGGCACTCCAAACCGACATATAACATTTCTCCATATGAAACCTTTCACCTCTTTGTCTCGGACTTGATGAAATGCTTTTGTCTCTATCCACTTGGTGAAGTAGTCGGTTACGGCCAACATGTACACTTTTTGTCCGGGTGCGGTTGGAAGCTTTCCTACTATATCCATTCCCCACTTCATGAACGGCCAAGGCGAGCTGATCGAGGTCAGTGGCTCCGGTGGCAAATGAGATACTTGGGCATATCTTTGACATTTGTCGCATCGCCTTACGTAGTCTGATGAATCCGCCTTCATGGTAGGCCAGTAGTATCCGCTTGTTAAGGCTTTGTGAGCTAGACTTCTCCTGCCGGAGTGGTTTCTGCATTCGCCTTCGTGCAATTCGGCCAGAATATACTTTGCTTCTGCAGGGTTAACACATCGTAAATATGGACCAGAAAATGAACGTTTATAAAGTTTACCTCGAATGACAGAGAAGCGGGCTGCTTGAGCCTTGATGCGGCGAGTTTCATTTTTGTCATCCGGAAGCAAATTATTTTCCAAGTACTCCATTATGGGTGTCATCCACGTCAGAGTACTTGAAACGTCGCACACTCATTCTTCATTTTTCCAGACGGCTGGCCACTGTAGATAAGTAACGGGTATGGCCTTTGGCTCCGTTGTTTGGATGGAAGATTCCAAGTTAGCTAAAGTGTTAGTACGGTCATTGTTTCCTCTTGGAACTTGCGTGATAGTGAACTCGTCGAAGTGGGACTACAGTTCTTTTGTTTTGTCAAGATAGGCGGTCATCTTGCTATCTCGGGTTTGATAGTTGCCTTGCATTTGATTTACTACTAGTTGAGAGTCGCTGAAGACGTTGATTTTCTTAACGCCCAACTCCTTAGCCAGCCCCAATCCAGCTATCATAGCCTCATACTCAGCCTCATTGTTTGTGGCTCTGAATCCACATCGGACCGTTTGTTCGATCGTGTCCCTCAATGGTGAAGTTAAGACTAGACCGAGTCCACTTTCTTTATTGTTTGTTGAGCCATCCACGCTAAGTTTCCAGACACCGGCCGATTGACCTTCCGTTAAGCAGCAAAGCTCTTTCTCTGCTTGCACTTGCAAGTTAGGAGTAAAATCAACTATGAAATCAGCTAATACCTATGACTTCAAGGAAGTCCTTGGCTCGTAAGTGATGTCGTATTCACTCAGCTCGACTGCCCACTTGGTCAGTCTACCGGAGAGCTTCGGCTTGTGCTGTATTGATTTTAATGGAAAGGTGGTGAGGACTACGATCGGATGGCATTGGAAGTAGGGGCGGAGTTTCCAAGCTGTGTGGACAAGCGCCATCGCCAACTTTTCCAGCTGGGTGTATCTAGTTTCTACATCTAGTAAGGATTTGCTCACGTAGTAGACATGGAATTGTTTTCCCTCATCTTCTCGAACAAGGACTGCGCTGACCGCTGCATCCGACACGGCTAAGTACACATACAAGGTTTCCTTGTCCATAAGTTTGGACAGTAGCGGTGGGGTAACCAGGTACTGTTTGAGTTGCTTTAAAGCATCTTCGCACTCCGTTGTCCAGTGTGTTGAAGAAAGGATGGCAACGCTCCGATGATTTGGATATGAATCGGCTGAGGGCGGCAATTCTTCCTGTCAGCTTTTGTACATCCTTGACGTAAGTCGGGAAAGTTATCCTTTGGATTGCATCTATTTGGGCCGGATTTGCCTCTATTCCCCTTTGTGTCACCAAGTAGCCAAGAAACTTTCCTGCAGTAACACCAAAAGAACACTTAGTTGGGTTTAATTTCATGTTATATTCTCTAAGAATATCAAAAGATTGTCGAAGGTGGTCGATGTGATCTCCCGCGTGGAGGGACTTGACAAGCATGTCGTCAATGTAGACTTCTATCATTCTCCCAATCAGGTCTGTGAACATTTTGTTGACCAGGCGTTGGTAAGTTGCTCCCGCATTCTTAAGTCCGAAGGGCATGGCTTTATAACAGAAGATGCCGAGGTTGGTCATGAAGGCTGTCTTCTCTTGATCATCCGGGTGCATCAAAATTTGGTTGTATCCTGAGTAAGCGTCCATGAAGCTCAGCAGCTCATGTCCGCGTAGTATCAATTCCAGTCATGTCCGCAAGGACCAAGCAAAACAATCATAATGATCAGCTAAGAATTTGATAAGCTCTTCTCTGAGGATTGGAGTGAGTTGAGCTCCAATCCGGACGGTGTGGTCAGGAAAGTCTGGATGGATTGAGACTTCATCCAACTCGACCATGTCTGGTTCGACTGGCTATTGCGACTTGGGGTCGGACGGTCCCTATTGCTGTAATTGCTATAAGGAGGCTGGCTTGGCTTTCATGGTCGTCTGGTAGCATGCACGTGAATCTTTTTGGTCTCCTCTTGTCTCCCGTATCCCCCATTTAGTTGGGAACTTCAGCACTTGATGGTAAGTCGATGGCACCGTCTCCATCTCATGTATCCAATGATGCCCTAGGATGACGTTGTAAGAGGAAGTCGGACCGGAATCCACCACCAAGAAGCGAGTGCAAAGGTTAACTCCTTCTGCGTAGACTAGCAAGTCGATCTCTCCCACCGTGTTCTTTTTCTCTCCACTGAAGCCGATGAGCCACGTCGTTTTCTTGACTAGCTTTGTTTCATCGATCGCCATTTCCCTGAGAGCATAAAGAAATAGGACATTGGCAGAACTGCCGTTGTCAATTAGCACACGTTTGGTAAGACAGTTAGCAATATAGAGAGAAATGACTAAAGCATCATGATGAGGGTTAAGAAGCCTGGTGGACTCAAAAGTAGTGAAGCTGATGGTTTGAGCAGGTTGGTCGATCATGTCCTCTCTCGCACTCTGCTCCGTACTGATTCCGCTTGCTCGCCTCGTATGTCTCTTAGCTGCTGAATGAGTGATACCGCTTACTTCGGAACCACCCGATATGACATTCACTGTTCGCTCATGCTCCGGTGGTTGAGGGGGAGTGATCTCTCCTTGGTTGTCTCTTCTATCTCTTGCTTCTTGAAGGGTTTGTTTCTCCTTATCGGTCAAAAGGTCAGTCAGGTGACCTTCCTTCAGCAGCTGGGCTACTTCCAACTTCAGGGAAATGCAGTCGTTAGTTCGGTGTCTATGGTCAGCGTGAAAGTCGCACCATTTTGATCTATCTTTTTGTTCCGGCGGTGCTCTCATCTTTTCTGGCCACTTGACTCTATTGCCCAATTGCTTAAGGGCCACCATCGCTTCAGCGGGCGAAATGGATAGGTTATACTCCGGCACTTTTGCTCTCTCTCTTGGTCGTGTCTCCGAGGTCTGGCCGTAACCTCTCCTTTTGTTGTCAAACCTCTGAGGCGGTGGGTATGGTTTAGAATGTCGGTCACTCGACCTCTTGTCAGATCCGGTCGATTCGGTTCCTCCCTGCAACACCCTTTTCTGCCTCCGTCGAACGTCGCGATTGCGACTCTCTCACTGCTGGATTTGATAGAGCATCTCTCTTCTATTTTAAAAAGCTTACAGCATGTTGGTGGTGGAAGAGATGACCGAATCGACTGTAACCATTGAATCGAAGTAAAGCTTTGAGAAGTCTATACTTAAAAGTGACTGCAGCGGCTGTATCAACTGCAAGAGAAGGCTTTATTCTAATTATTTCTTTACTTATCCTAAAATCTACTGACTTGAACGGGGGAATAGTTGCATGAGTCGACCATTTTGCTAAATGTTGACTTGTTGTAACGTTTCAAAAATTCATGTCAGAAAAGGTAGCAGCCGAATCTCCCTAAATATCTTTGAAATCAACTGCAGCAACTAGCTTCTACTCTATACCATAGGTCAAACAAAGCTGTAAAAGCAACTCATCTAGAGTTGAACTCATTTAATTTCACACAAACTCTCCAATTTTTGGAGATTATCAGATTCGACTGCGTCGATAGCATCGATCGTAACGACTGCATATTCTTCTACCTCCCCCAAAATCGACTGCATCGACCGCAGCGACCGAAAGGCTACAACTGCTATCCTAATTTCAGTCGGATATTTGATGGCAGCAGCTATGGACCATTGGTTCTTATATTTCCACAATAGAGGGCCCCTTGTCCTCCTCTCCCTTCATTTCGTACTTTTCCTCGAATGGATTAGCACTTGTATTGACTGCATTAATGAAACCTGCTACATTTGAAAATTTTAGGAAGTAAAACGTCTATAAGACTGACTGTCCTACTGTTCTTGCTTTGAAAAAATGTTAAATGTGGTTGTAGCGACTGTCACAGCTGCTTCAAAGAATCACGCATGCTCTTATTCTACCTTATGCATACGACTGAAACCTCAAATAATGTACGAGGAATATTTTTCTTTTAATATTATTGGCTTCCAGCTAAGGGTTCCTCAAACCTCAAAATTTTGAATATATAATACATATATATAATATGGCGCTAGAAGGAGTTGATGCCAACCAGTGAGTTAATTTAAATGACAAAAGTGGTGGAGTATTCTGGCCCTTTGTCAAAATTGAATAAGTTGAATCCACTAACGTGGAATTTGTCTTTGTCTTTATCTTACATCAATTAAGGCCTATGGGCCCATCATAAATAAGATTTCCCAAGTCTCGCTATGTATTCAGACAAATCTAGGCCTCGCCTATGAGGTACATAATGCGTGATGCTCTCAATTTATTTAAGTTGGGGTATAATGTATAATATTTATACGAATGCTTGAAATTTTAAATGGGTATAATTGTTTATATTCTCCGGTTAAAATTATTTTAACTAGAGAGTGAGAGACAAACTGTAGTGGGCAAAATTCGTAAGCCCAATTAATCCGGCCCACAAGTCCGGCTTGTCGGACTAAACAGTCGAAACGGCCTAATAACAAAGGCAACAAGCCCAACGTTACAATTTGGGCCACAAAATACCTACCCGGATCAAGATGCCAGGCACATCGGCCGCAACAGTCGATATGGTCGAAACAAATGACTGACTGCATCAGCGGGGGACCGAGTCAAAGGAAGATATCTCGTTCTTGGAAATCAGAACTGACGGAAGATGTGGACGTGACCGATACGGTCGTGCGAGAGGGAAACCCTAAGGGGCAGGACGGCGTATAAATATCGAACGCTAGGTCAAATCACAGTCAATTCTATTCTACACTCTACACTATGCTGTCACCGCACTTTCTGCACTCACTCTACGTCAGCTGCCATCGGAGTTAGCCAATCAAGCTTCCTCCACTGTCGATCCCTACCATCTTGAATTCTTTAACATTATCTCCATCTTCCGAACGCTCTGAATCGCTCGCGATCTCCATTACTTACGAATTGCTCTTTATTTATTGTGTTTACGTTCGATTTATTTCTTACTCACTATATTAACTTGAGCGTCGAAGGCCCTACGGCTGACACACCCACCAATATTCCCTTAGGGCTCTAACGTCTCTGTGTTGTGTTGGTTATAGGTTGCTAGCACCCGAATCGACCGGATCGACGAAATCGACCGGACAACCGTAATAGTAGATTCTAAACCATACCCACCGCCTCAGAACAGGATCAAACCGGATCAGATAGGAGGTCGAGTGACCGACGTTTTGAACCGTACCCACCGCCTCAGAAGTTTAACAACAGAAGGAGAGGTTACGGCCAAACCTCGGAGATACGACCAAGAGAGAGAGCAAAAGTGCCGGAGTATAAAATATCCATTTCGCCCGCTGAAGCGGTGATGGCCCTTAAGCAATTGGGCAATAGAGTGAAGTGGCCAGAAAATATGAGAGCACCGCCGGAACAAAGAGATAGATCAAAATGGTGTGACTTTCACGCTGACCATGGACACCGAACTGACGACTGCATTACCCTGAAGTTGGAAGTAGCCCAGCTGCAGAAGGAAGGTCACCTGACTGACCTTCTGACCGATAAGGAGAAACAAACCCTTCAAGAAACAAGAGACAGAAGAGACAACCGAGGAGAGATCACTCCCCCTCGACCACCGGAGCATGAGTGAACAATGAATGACATATCGGGTGGTTCCAAAGTAAGTGGTATCACTCATTCAGCAGCTAAGAGACACACGAGGCGAGCAAGCAGAATCAGTACAGATCAGAGTGCGAGAGAAGACATGATCGACCAGCCTGCTCAAACCATCAGCTTCACTACTTTTGAGTCCACCAGGCTTCTTAACCCTCATCATGATGCTTTAGTCATTTATCTCTATATTGCTAACTGTCTTACCAAACATGTGTTAATTGACAACGGCAGTTCTGCCAATGTCATATTTCTTTCTGCTCTCAGGGAAATGGCAATCGATGAAACAAAGCTAGTCAAGAAAACGACATGGCTCATCGGCTTCAGTGGAGAGCAAAAGAACACGGTGGGAGAGATCGACTTGCCAATCTACGTAGAAGGAGTTAACCTTTGCACTCGCTTCTTGGTGGTGGATTCCGGTCCGACTTCCTCTTACAACATCATCCTAGGGCGTCCTTGGATACATGAGATGGAGGCGGTGCCATCGACTTACCATCAAGTGCTAAAGTTCTCAACTAAATGGGGGATACGGGAGATAAGAGGAGACCAAAAAGATTCACGTGCATGTTACCAGACGACCATAAAAGCCAAGCCAGCCACCTTATAGCAATTACAGCAACAGGGACCGTCCGACCCCAAGTCGCAATAGCCAGACGAACCAGACATGGTCGAGTTAGACGAAGTCTCAATCCATCCTGACTTTCCTGACCACACCGTCCAGATTGGAGCTCAACTCACTCAAATCCTCAAAGAAGAGCTTATCAAATTCTTAGCTGATCATTATGATTATTTTGCTTGGTCCCATGCGGACATGACTGGAATTGATCCTAACATTATTGTTCACAGGTTACAAGTCGATCCAGACTACCCTCCCAAGAAGCAAAAGAGGAAAAAGTTTGCTCCTGAAAGAAACAAAGTCATCGACGAAGAAGTCCAGAAGCTGCTTGACAACGGGTTAGTTAGAGAAGTCCACTATCCGGAGTGGCTTGCTAACGTAGTGGTCGTGAAGAAAAAGAACGGAAAGTGGCGCGTGTGCATAGACTTCACCGACTTGAACAAAGCATGCCCAAAGGATTTATTTCCATTACCTCACATAGACATGCTGGTGAACGCAACTGCCGAACAAGAGCTGCTGAGCTTCATGGACGCTTACTCAGGATACAACCAAATTTTGATGCACCCGGATGATCAAGATAAGACATCCTTCATGACCAACCTCGGCATCTTCTGTTATAAAGCCATGCCCTTCGGACTTAAGAATACGGGAGCAACTTACCAACGCCTGGTCAACAAAATGTTCACAAACCTGATTGGGAGAATGATGGAAGTTTACATTGACATGCTTGTCAAGTCCCTCTACGCGGGAGATCACATCGACCACCTTCGACAATCTTTTGATATTCTTAGAGAATATAACATGAAATTAAACCCAACTAAGTGTTCTTTTGGTGTTACTGCAGGAAAGTTTCTTGGCTACTTGGTGACACAAAGGGAAATAGAGGCAAATCCGGCCCAAATAGATGCAATCCAAAGGATAACTTTCCCGACTTACGTCAAGGACGTACAAAAGCTGACAGGAAGAATTGCCGTCCTCAGCCGATTCATATCCAAATCATCGGAGCATTGCCATCCTTTCTTCAACACACTGCAAAAATAAAAAAACATTCGAGTGGACAGCGGAGTGCGAAGATGCTTTAAAGCAACTTAAACAGTACCTGACTAGCCCACCGCTACTATCCAAGCCTATGGACAAGGAAACCTTGTATGTGTACTTAGCCGTGTCGGATGCAACGGTCAGCGCAGTCCTTGTTCGAGAAGATGAGGGAAAACAATCCCCTGTCTACTACGTGAGCAAATCCTTACTAGATGCAGAAACTAGATACACCCAGCTGGAAATGTTGGCGCTGGCGCTTGTCCACACAGCTCGGAAACTCCGCCCCTACTTCCAATTCCATCTGATCGTAGTCCTCACCACCTTTCCATTGAAATCAATACTGCACAAGCCGGAGCTCTCCAGTAGACTGACCAAGTGGGCAGTCGAGCTGAGCGAATACGACATCACTTACGAGCCAAGAACTTCCTTGAAATCACAGGTATTAGCTGATTTCATAGTTGAATTTACTCCTAACTTGCAAGTGCATTCAGAGAAAGAGCTCTGCTGCTTAACGGAAGGTCAATCGGCCGGATTCTGGAAACTTAGCGTGGATGGCTCAACAAATAGTAAAGGAAGTGGACTCGGTCTAGTCTTAACTTCACCATTGGGGGACACGATCGAACAAGCGGTTTGATGTGAATTCAGAGCCACAAACAATGAGGCGGAGTATGAGGCTATGATAGCTGGATTGGGGCTGGCTAAGGAATTGGCGTAAGAAAATCAACGTCTTCAGCGACTCTCAACTAGTAGTAAATCAAATGCAATGCAACTATCAAGCCCGAGATAGCAAGATGACTGCCTATCTTGACAAAACAAAATAACTGCAGTCCCACTTTGACGAGTTCACTATCACGCAAGTTCCAAGAGGAAACAATGACCGTACTAACGCTTTAGCTAACTTGGAATCTTCCATCCAAACAACGGAGCCAAAGGCCATACCCGTTACTTATCTACAGTGGCCAGCCGTCTGGAAAAATGAAGAATGAGTGTGCGACGTTTCAAGTACTCTGACGTGGATGACACCCATAATGGAGTACTTGGAAAATAATTTGCTTCTGGATGACAAAAATAAAGCTCGCCGTATCAAGGCTCAAGCAGCCCGCTTCTCTGTCATTCGAGGTAAACTTTGTAAACGTTCATTTTCTAGTCTATATTTGCAATGTGTTAACCCTGCAGAAGCAAAGTATATACTGGCCGAATTGCACGAAGGCGAATGCAGAAACCACTCCGGCGGGAGAAGTCTAGCTCACAGAGCCTTAATAAGCGGATACTACTGGCTTACCATGAAGACAGATTCATCAGACTACGTAAGGCGATGCGACAAATGTCAAAGATATGCCCAAGTATCTCATTTGCCACCGGAGCCACTGACCTCGATCAGCTCGCCTTGGCCGTTCATGAAGTGGGGAATGGATATAGTAGGAAAGCTTCCGACCGCGCCCGGACAAAGAGTGTACATGTTGGCCATAACCGACTACTTCATCAAGTGGATAGAGCCAGAAGCATTTCATCAAGTCCGAGACAAAGAGGTGAAAGGTTTCATATGGAGAAATATTATATGTCGGTTCGGAGTGCCAACAGAAATTGTGACCGACAACGGATCTCAGTTCATAAGCGCCGACTTCCAAGACTTTTGCGACTTCTGGAACATCAAGTTAAGCTTCTCAACTCCAAGATACCCACAGGCGAATGGACAAGCAGAATCATCAAATAAGACGATAATCAACACTCTGAAGAAGAGACTTGAGAAAGCAAAGGGTATGTGGGCAGACGAACTACCTGGAGTCCTTTGGTCCTACCGAACGACCGCTCGAACTTCAACAGGAGAAACTCCATTCTCCCTAGCCTACGGCGTGGAAGCAGTCATTCCGGTCGAAAGTGAAGTACCTACGGTCAAATTTGAGCTCACAACGGACAATCAACATTGGGAACAAATGTGTCATGAGCTTGATACACTTGAAAAAAGGCAAAGAGCCAAGATAAGGCTTGCATCGTACCAGCAAAGTATTGCCAGACATTACAACAAGCACGTACGAACACGAGGTTTCAAAGTAGGTGACTGGTACTCCGACGAGTCTTTCAAAATACGAAAGAAGCAGGCGCTGGAAAACTCGCCCCTATGTGGGAAGGACCCTATCTAATCACCAAAGTAGTTGGGTACGGAGCGTACAAACTCCAAGCAAAGGATGGACGCGACATCTCCAATAGCTGGAATGTCATCCACCTCATACAGTATCATTCCTAAACTTAATCTTTCATTTTATTTTGTTTTACTTTCAGTATGCTGGTACTGACAATCATATGAAGGATAGTTCGAGAATTACATCCTGGCTTGATCCCAATTTTGGGTATGTGGGGCTGACCGGATCGACTCTATTAGTCAATGGAAGTAAAGATTATGAAAAATATATGTTCAAAAGTAACGACCGTATCGACTGCATGAAGAGAATCCATTATGTTTATCTCATTTCCAAAGTCGACTACATCGACTGCAGCGACCGAAAGGCTGCAGCCGCTCTCCTAGTTTCAGTCGATATTTGATAGGAGCAGCTATGGACCGTTGGTTCTTATTTTTCTACAACAGCGGGCCCCTCATCCTCTTCTTCTTTTGTTTTGCACGACTGCTGCATTTGAAATTCTTGGAAGTAAAGCGTCCAAGACAGACTATCCTATTGTATCTGCTTTGAAAAAACAATAAATGTGACTGTGGCGACTGCATTGACTGCATAACGGGACCTTACTCTATTCCTCTCTCTGCCCCAAAATTGGCTACAGCGACTGTAGTAGCGACTGCAGCAACGTCTTCTATCTAAGAAGAGTAATAACTGTGAAATCGACCGTAACGACCATATCGACTGCGTTAGAAGGCCTTGTTGCGTTTTCTTGCTGCTCCAAAACTCTACCCTATTCTACTCTACTTGCCTTGGAAGGATTCAGCTGTAGAGACTGCCTAAAATATATATATATATATATATATATCGACTGTATCGACTAAAGGAGGCAATGGCTACGAAAGGTCTATTATTTTTGTCGAAAAAATTGATTGTACCGACTGCTAGAGCAGAGGTTGCGCTGACTTAACTTGAGGAGTTGTTGCACTGCACCTTCTTTTTTAAATTCTCAAACAGTTGGAAGTGAGAAAAAGTTATATATCCTAGTCTATTTGTTTCAAAATGATGTAGGATAGACTGCTGCCCCTACGCCTGCTTCAGTAAAGGGTTTGACAGCCACAATAAGTAATGCTCCATGGCAGTACTAACTCCAGCTAGAAAGCTTCTCAAACGGGTAAAAGCTTGCCCCTGCTTTCTCTCATAAAACAACGATCATACATATGCAAGTATACATATTACATGTACTTGTGTATATATATATGAATGGGAGCACCTTGGTAAAAAAAAAAAAAAAGAGGTGACGCCTCCTGAATTCAACCAAGTGTTGGAATTTTTAATTCATTTATTAATATGTGCTTGAATTCTCATGGCCCAAATACGTGACTCTAAGTCATTTAGATAGAGATGTCAATAAATATACATGCACGTATATGTATATATATATGTTATTCTGGATCTTGTTGAAAAATCGATCGATGAACGGATTTGTGATAGGATACGGCCTACCTCCTAAGCCAAAACATCACGCCCAATATAATTGGGCCCCGACAGTTAAGCTCGGCCTACGCAGCTCGGCCCAACTAAGAGAAACTTTTTCACCAAGGCAATCAAGACTCCTACATTGATTACAACTCAAGCTCCAAGAGAGATATAAAAGCTCGGTGTCTATCCCTAATAAGAGGATCAAGCCAGAGTCCAAATAGGAAAATACTTTGTATTATAGCCAAACTCTATGTAATTACCTATAAATAGGGGTTTAGAATAGATTGAGAGGGGAGAACAATCTTGTAATCACTACTCATATAAGCAATAAAGATCCATACTCTTTCCGCCCGTGGACGTAGATCTATTCCAATAGATCGAATCACGTAAACCCCTTTGTGTTCCGTTTGCTTTCGTGTTCATTAATTCCTTGTCTACGTGCATTAATTACCTTACGAAAACAAGTTCGATCAACAACCATTACAGGAAGACCAACGCGATCCCCCCCAAACGTGAAATCGCGATTTATTCGGAGCAGCTTCTGTTATTCGCCAATTCCGGACTGAAATCACCACCAAATCGGATGAAACCACCCGGAAACATGTTCTACTCGTCAAGAGGATTCCAACGGTAGGTTGCCCGTCAAAAACTGATCACCGGTGCGGCAAGAATCGCGTCTGGAAGTTCGTGCTGCTGCACGACTCGTGAAATCGCGATTTGTTCGGAGCAGCTTCTGTTATTCGCCAATTCCGGACTGAAATCACCACCAAATCGGACGAAACCACCCGGAAACATGTTCTACTCGTCGAGAGGATTCCAACGGTAGGTCAGGAAGACCAACACGATCAATTGCCGCTGCTACCGACGCTGCTGCCGCCGCCAACAAGGAAAAGGATATTTCAGCAAACCGGACAAGGTCCGACAGCAAATCCACCGGTTCAGGAAGCTAAAATCCACAAAGGCGAGGCAAGCCAGGCGCAAGATCTCAACCCGGCAACATACCGGCAATCTAGAAAGGAACATGCCAGAGGCCAGACTCCGGACGGACACGTTAAACATGTTGGATAAGCATAGCAAGATTTTCTCCAGCTCGCCAAAACCAACACAAAGCTCAGCCGTGAAAAAGGACAACCCTCACGCAAAGATGGTGGAGAGCACGAAGCTACCTCCGGATCGCGGCATCGGCAAAAGTCCCCTAGCGTCAGGATCGTAGACGCACGGGACGCCAGGATCCACCAACGGGGCCACCATCGTATCTCACCTCGCCGCAACGTCATCTCATCTCGGTGCGACACTATCTCACCTCGGCGTGGCACCATCTCACCTCGGCACGATGAGGACAATTACCTCGCACTACGAAGCCATTATGGATCATAGCAGATCGGTTAGCAAGAGCCGACGAAGCTGACGGGTGCAAGCGCGAAGCCGACAAGGCCGAACTATCGGATCGGAAGGATGATCAGAACGACCGAGGCCAAAGTCGACAAAGTGCCTTCGACAGGCTCCAGCGTGCACCCCTGGAATCCAGCCTCGGACTGCGTCATGGAGCAATTGGTGCGCGATGGCACCCTTAAGAGGTACCAAAGTCACGGCCGACATTCTGACCAGTACGAAGCCCACACTCGCAAAGCGCAATGAAGACGACAAGGACAAGGACCAACCTCAGTTCGACAGAGTCATAATAGCCATTACAGGGCTCCCTCAAGGTGCTACGAAGTCCTCTCTCAAAGTTGAGGCCCGAAGTCCTCAAACGGACAAGCCCCCACATAAGAGGTTCAAAAAGGACGAGGCCATCACCTTTTCCGATAAAATCCGGTACCTGCCTCTAGGAAAGATTGCACTGGCGTTAGTAAACGCTGCAAGGAGGCTGCGACCCTATTTCCAAGCACACCCAAACAGGTCCTCACCGACCTGTCACTTCGGCAAGTGCTAATGCAACACCGAAGCCATCTGAGCCTACCTCGAAAAAGCCGAAGCCGAACCTGCAAAAGAACCGCCTAAAGATTGGTGGAAAGTATACGTGAACGGGGCTTCGAGAAATTCGGGAAGCGGGGCAGGCATCATACTCCTCGGTCCAGACGGACGAGACAACCTATGCACTTCGGTTCGACTTCCCTACAACAAACAACGAAGTGGAGTACGAAGCATTGATCGCCGGACTTCGTCTAGCTCAGGCTCTCCAAGTACGAGCTGTACAAGTTCACAATAACTCCCAAGTCATAGTGAGCCCCATGCTCGGCAGATACGAGGCTAAAGGCGATTGGATGAAGAAGTATCTCCATAAGGCTAAAAGCTTGCAAGAAGGCTTCACCTACTTCGAACTAGTGCGAATCCCGAGGTGAGAAAATAATCGAGCTGACGCCTTAAGCAAATTAGCATCGTCATCTACAAGCCCTCCTGTGGAAGAAGTCAAACACCGAAGTGTAGACGAATCTGAGGTCAACCCAGTAACTGACAACGAGCCTAACTCGATGACCCCTTCAAAATTACTTGGAGAAGGGCGAACTACCCAGCGATAAGCTCGAAGCTAGAAAAATCTTGAGCAAGTCTCCAACCTCACCAGCATGTAAAGCCCGTGACCGTTCATATAACGGGGGATAGACATCGTCGGTCCAATAGACAAAGCTCTCGGCCAATTCCAGTTTCTCATCGTAGCCATCAACTTTTAGGCTCAAATGGTTGGAAGCCGAACCCTTGGCAAAAATCACGAGCAAGAACGCCCTCAACTTCGTCTGGAAGAACATAGTATGCCGCTTTGGCATACCTCATATCCTCATCTTAGACAATGGGACGCAATTCATAGACAGAATATTTAGGGAATGGTGTGAAGAACTTCATATTCAGCAGAAGTTCACCTCGGTAGCACATCCCCAAGCAAACGGCCAGACCAAAGTCACAAACCGGACGATCGTCAAGGGACTCAAAGCTCGCCTTGATAAAGCCAAATGAGACTGGGTAGTGAACTTACCCCAAGTTCTTTAGTCATACCGCACAACTCCCCGGACCTCGAAAGGTGAAACACCCTACAATTTGGTGTATAAATCCGAAGTAGTGATCCCGGTAGAGATCGGCCTGCTGAACCCTTGCTGTATCAATTTCTCAGCTGAAGACAATGAAGAGAATCTCCTAACCGGCTTAGATCTGGTGGAAGAAAAGCGAGAGTTCGCCTACATAAGGGAAGCAAGGTACAAGCAACAAGTAACTCGGTATTACAACCAGAGAGTCAAGTACCAACAATTCCAAGTAGGCGACCTCGTTCTTCGAAATAACGAAGTTAGCAAGGCTGCAAGGCTCGGCAAGCTAGAAGCCACATGGGAAGGACCTCACCGAGTTGAAGAAGTCCTCGGCAAAGGGTCATACAAGCTCGCCCACTTATCCGGTAAGCAAATACCTCGTGCATGGCACATTACTCATTTAAAGAGATATTTTGCATAAGTGGTCGAGAGTAAGGTCCAAGTTCATATAGTTCATTTAGGTCATTTAGGTCGTCTTTTTAGGGTCTTGCATACATTATCTTGCACATTTCTCTTCTACTTATGCATATTATCTCGCCCTTATAATTAAAAACCCTGACGAGGGTAACTTAATATCCTTTTGAGGATAAATAAGCTCTAATTATGGAGTAATACCTAAACGCGCGTAAGGGGACCACCCCTATCGATAAATTCGACAAATAAGGAACTTTGAGCCTACCTTAGTTAAAAACAAGGATGAACTACCTTTGTTTAAAACGAGGAGGCACTACCTTCGTTAAAAGCAAGGATGAATTACCTTTGTTTAAAATGAAGACGAGCCTAATGATGAGGTCGTGCTATCTAAAGCCAAAACTTCATCTTATGACAAAGTGAGCTACTTAAAGCCGAAACTTCGTCTCATGATGAAGTGAGCTACTTAAAGCCGAAACTTCGTCTCATGACGAAGTGAGTTACTTAAAGCCGAAACTTCGTCTCAGGACGAAGTGAGCTACTTAAAGCCAAAACTTCGTCTTATGACGAAGTGAGATACTTAAAGCCTAAACTTCGTCTTGTGACAAAGTGAGCTAATTAAAACTAAAACTTCGTCTTATCACGAAGTGAGCTACTTAAAGCCGAAACTTCATCTGAATACGAAGTGAGCTACTTAAAACATCGTCCTACGACAAGGTAGAGCTATCTAAAGCCAAAACCTCATCTTATGATGAGGTAGAGCTATCTAAAGCCTAAACCTCGTCTCATGACGAGGTCGCGCTACCTAAAGCCTAACTTCGTCGAATTTATTTTTCGACAGGGCAAGGCAACTTTTTTACCTCGTCTTTTGACGGGACGAGCCGAACTTGACTTTGTCGAATTTATTTTTTGACGGGGCAAGGCTTTTCTTCGACCTCGTCTTAACGACACGGTACATGATTGACTTCGTCGAATTTATTTTTCGACGGGGCAACATACTTTTCTTCGACCTCATCTTAACAAGGCGGTACACGATTGACTTCGTCGAATTTATTTTTCGACGGGGCAACGGACTTTTCTTTGACCTCGTCTTAACGATCAATTCTACTTTTGACGGGGCAACGTACTTTAGACTACTCATACCTCAACAATTTCCCCTATGTCACACCCTCGCTTCTACATCTTTTTGGGGAGGGATGTGATAGGATACGGCCTAGCTCCTAGGCCCAAGCATCACGCCCAATATAATTGGGCCCCGACAGTTAAGCTCGGCCTACGCAGCTCGGCCCAACTAAGAGAAACTTCTTCACCAAGGCAATCAAGACTCCTACATCGACTACAACTCAAGCTCCAAGAGAGATATAGAAGCTCGGTGTCTATCCCTAATAAGAGGATCAAACTAGAGTCCAAATAGGAGAAGACTTTGTATTATAATCAAACTCCATGTAATTACCTATAAATAGGGGTTTAGAATAGATTGAGAGGGGAGAACAATCTTGTAATCACTACTCATAAAAGCAATAAAGATCCATACTCTTTCCGCCTGTGGACTTTCCAATAGATCGAACCACGTAAATCCCTTTGTGTTCCCTTTGCTTTCATGTTCATTAATTCCTTGTCTACATGCATTAATTACCTTACGAAAACAAGTTCGATAAGGATTAAACTCTCAAGTTAAACTAATTTAACTATAGACAAATGACTGACTGCCTCAGCGGGAGACCGAGTCAAAGGAAGATATCTTTTCCTTGGAAAACGGAACTGACGGAGGAGGTGGACGTGACCGATACAGTTGTGCGAGAGGGAAACCCTAAGGGGCAGGCCGGCATATAAATATCGAACGCTAGGTCAAATCACATTCAATTCAATTCTACGCTCACACTCTCCACTACGCTCTCTCGTACTCACCGCACTCACTCTACGTCCGCCGCCATCGGAGTTTGCCAATCAAGCTTCCTCCGCTGTCGATCCCTACAATCTTGAATTCTCTAACATCATCTCCGCCCTCTGAACGCTCTGAATCGTCCGCAATCTCCATTGCGGGCGATTCAGAGTGTTCGGAGGGCGGAGGTGATGTTAGAGAATTCAAGATGGTAGGGATCGATAGTGGAGGAAGCTTGATTGGCTAACTCCGATGGTGGCGGACGTAGAGTGAGTGCATAGAGTGCAGTGAGTATGAGAGAGTGTAGTAGAGAGTGTGAGCGTAGAGTTGAATTGAATGTGATTTGACT
The DNA here is from genome assembly GCA_001642375.2 of Mentha longifolia. NCBI lineage: Eukaryota > Viridiplantae > Streptophyta > Magnoliopsida > Lamiales > Lamiaceae > Mentha > Mentha longifolia. The sequence continues at coordinate 24,693,301 of CM038117.1, forward strand.
TAGCAGTCAATATTTATACGCCGGCCTGCCCCTTAGGGTTTCCCTCTCGCACGACCGTATCGGTCATCTCCACATCCTCAGTCAGTTCCGATTTTCAAGGAAGAGATATCTTCCTTTGACTCAGTCACTTCCTTTAGTGATGAGTCGTCCATATTGACTGTATCGGCTATAGCGGCTGACATCATCAACCCTTTGATCCGGGTAGGCTATTTGAGGCCTAAGTGGTGATGTTGGGCTTATTGCCTTGGTTATTGGACCGTTTCGACCATCAAGTCTGACTCGTTGGACTTATGGGCCAATTAAATTTGGACTTATGAAATTTGCCCACTACAATGACTTTTGTTGGGGATTCTTTGTTGTTATCTATAAGATTTGTGGGGAAACAAAAAGTTCTGTGTTTTGTAGTTTACTACTTTATTTTTTTAAATAAGAGGAAGAGTGTTTTTGGCTTTGGGAGATTTATTTCAATATATCTTAGGTAATCAGTACAAATTGAACTATATTCGTACTGATAATTATATAATAACTTGTATAATTCATACTATATCATAGGTAAGCGGTACGAATTAAATCATATTCGTACCAATAACTATATACTAAATTATTCCTGATTGTGAGGGTTGGGATTCTTTGAAGTTCGTTATTTTTATGCTCGGTTTTCAATTCTGCTATTTGTGCTTTTTTTATTTTTTGATGGATTGGTGTATGTCTTCAGAAATGGCACAAATCTCTACAAAACAAGCGTAATTCATAATATATCGTAGGTACATGGTACTAATTAACCTATATTCGTACTAATAATTTCATACTTATTTATGTAATTCATACTATATTATAGGTAATCAGTACGAATTGATCATATTCGTACTGATGGAAATGCCGATTGAAGGCGATCCGATTCTGCCCTCGGATCTGAATTGGTTGTGATAATTAATGCATTTACAACAGATATAAGAATCGAAATATACCTTCAGATGCGCCGATGGAGAAGGACTACAGGTCTAGCCTTCTAAACTGTAATCCCACTTCTCGAACCCGGCGGATCAGTGGTCTCCGGTACGGATTTAGAATCTCGGATCTTGTACTCCGTCGAAGAAGAAATGTTCTCCCTCTCTTCCTATGTGGCCGCCGCCTCCTCCTCTCTTCTCTTGATAAAGAATGATCAAGTGATTAGGGGATTTGTGCACTTAAGTATTTATAGTGCACAAGGTGGGGGCCTGAAGAGAGATGGGCGGCCACTTAAGCTCAGTAAGCTTAAGTGGCGCCTCACTTATAGCCCAGAGCTATAAGTGGCGCACCATAGGGACCCAATAAAAGCTATTGGGCTCTTATTGGTGCACTAATCCATTCATGATAATATTGGGCCAGTCTAGGGATCAGATACCAGACAGAGTTGGGTCTTACCTAATTAAAATTAATACTGTGCTATCCCCTGTAGCACTAATTTAATTAGAGCTATAACTCATTCACTAAAGATTTATAACTGATTCACCGCTATGTCCCAATTATGTAGTCGGGGTTGGTATTTTGCTTAAAGTAATCCCCGTATTAAGAATCCTGATATCTGTTAATTAATTAGAGCTTGTCTGACTGCTCATAATTAATTAACCTCTTATGCTTCCTTAGGTAGTACCCGCTCAACCTTATTATTATACTTGAACTTAATCAGCCTGCATGACTTAGTATAATAATCCTTGGGAGCTCCCTAAGGGGATATCTCAACCTTTACGGACACGGTTTCTCGATACAACTAACTAAACATCATATATGCCACCATGTTACCCAAGATACAAGGAATTAAGGTGCCGTACATAAAGCCCATACCGAGTAAGTCAAAGCAACAGTGAAGAACACATATATGCCTAATAGCTTATCAGGATTAAGATCAAGCTACTAAGACCTGAGATCTCTTAGCTCTTCACCTACTAAGTAGGGTCAGTCTAGAAGAGCAATATCTCACTATGATTCTATCAGTACGTTCCTAGTGTACCAGCAGTAACTAGTGATTGAGACCTATCACCACTGTTAGTGCTGTAGTCTAAACCGATAACTTTGCCAGAAGTTATCTCAACTGTGATAATATTTATATCTCATGAGTCACCGTTAATCATGATCTCCTCTAGTATCCTCTGACACGTTAACACTCTCATGAGATAATGGACTTATTCTTTCTCAACTACATACTTTCATATAGGTGATTGTAAGCAGTGGAATAAACATTGCATACACTAAAACATAGGTTTTGCTTTAGGTATACAAAATTACAACAATCTCCCACTTATACTAAAGTAAACCTTTTAGTATACAAATGTGTCTACAGGAAAAATACTTTATGGCTATCCACTGTTACAAACAGCTTATAATCTTCTCCCACTTATACTCAAAGATTGTACTGTGGGAGGTTCACCAAGACAATGCCAGCCGCGTGCTTTAAGAAGCTCTTGGCATGTAACACTTGGTGAAAGGATCTGCCATATTATCTTCCTCTAGTGATACTCTATAACATCCTCTCGCCTTAAATGGTTATTTCATAACCATGCAGTACTAGCTTCTATGTGCTAGCTGGCCTTGTAAATCCACGGGTTTAAGCAATTTGCCACTACACGTGAGTTATCACATCAAAATGTGAAATGTTTGGCAAATTTGGGTTTACAGCCAGTTTCACTTAGCAAAGTCTCGAACCATATAGCTCCCTTAGTGGCCTTATTAACTGCCACAAATTTAGCTTACCATGAAAGAGCTCTCAAATCGCGTTACCGATTGAGACTTTTCAAGATATAGTTCCACTTTCTAAAGTGAACACATAGTTCAAGGTCGATGTCCTCTCTTCTCGGTAAGCCTGATTACCCGTGTCCACTAACTCTTAAGAAAGTTGGACTATATCTCGCTACTATGCCCTTGGCAAAAGCAGATATATGGCCTTTTATTCAGCACTAGTATATTACTGAACCTTGCCAAAAAAACAGTAGTCTATGTTAGAAACTTGAATAAAGCACAACATCCGTTTCTGGAAATCCTAGAAACCATGATTCCTAGGATGTATCCCACATTACTCATATCCATCATTCTAAACTATTTGGATAATCAACACTTTATGTTTGATAATATTTTCACATTGTCGTCAATGTTAATGATATTACCTGCATAATGTACAAGAAAAAACCATGCTTACATCTATACAAAGATGATAATCGGAACATTCGCTAACATATTCCATAAAATCGAATGTTTTATATGTGTTATTCAAGTGCATGTATCATTGTTTGGACTTCTGCTTAAACTATTTTAAGCTTCCAAATCAATATGCTAATCACTGATTCACACAATACTTCTCAAGTCATCTCCTTTAGATGTCATTACCATGTTCATGGTAACCGGATTGGAATTCAGCATACTGGCATCTACTTGAAACGGTTAGAGATTCAAATGTGTAATAATGGACCATTGGTTCGTCGTTTTACACCAAAAATAATTCTGACTTTCGGTCGGTATGCCCACACTGCTCAGACAGTGGTAAGCAAGATTGTGTCCCAAGGGATCGGCGAGATTTCTTCTAAATTTCCAACTGCCAAAATATGAATTTTTATTAAACTAATTACGAAAATAAATTAGAAAAATAAATAAACAAAGAAATTAAAAGACACTTTGATTTTTGTTTCAAACAAATTAAAAAACGATTCCGGCAGCAGACAAGTTCTATCCTAGCTCAATTATTCTGATCCTCGATGCAAAGATGACTCTAATTTAATGCAAACAAACCAGTTATGACCACCGAAGACGCTTCTGACGTGATCTTATTTCTCCATATATTCTCGATAACTAGGAAGACGCTTCACCAGCTATTTCCCTAATCGACTGACACCCGTAAGAGACGCTCTATAGATTTAATGAGTCGACAGCATTAAAAACTAGAGAAACCCGATTCAAAACCGATAAACTCTGACGCAGGATTATCGAATTCAGACTATTATTCCCTTGACTTAAACAAGTCAATTTACCACTAATTAAATCTAACCACGATTACGTATGGCCGATTCAATTGGCTATAAATTAATTCCAAACTACTAAATATTGCGCACTACCTAGCATCATGAAACAATTCATAAAAATAAACACGGAGAATAACAGATGCAAGCATATAAATCAAAGTATGAAAACATATTAGATCTCACAAAATAATCTCGCCAAGGCTTCACTGTCTTTGCTGGAATAAAGAAAACTAGCTATTATTCATACACAAATTAAAAGCAAAAATAAAATAAAATAAAGAAGAAAAGAAAAAAGAAGAATGGCGTGAGGCTTAGTCCCAGCCGCTACTCCTTCTCCAATTGCGTGTGTCTCCCCTCCAAGAATTAATAAGCTCCTATTTATATATCTAAAGGATTTTCTTATTTAACAAGGAAATAAATCCCCTAAACCTAAACTACTTAGGAAAGATATCTAAATAAATTATTAACTTAATAAAATCCTAAAAACCGAAATAATAATAATTAATTCTGCAGGAATTAATTAAATGTCTTCTAAGTCTTCAAAAATCCGAAATTCCTTCTTTTCTCGCCATTAACAGGGCTCCACAGACGGTATGGGCACGCCGCCTGAATTTCCAGCAGACCACATCTTCTTTTGCTCTGTCCCAACTTCGAGAATATCTTCCAAAACTGCTCCAAAGTCACCAAAAATCATCTTTCTCCTACAAAAACATATTATTTTACAATTAATCCAAATCAAGGCATTATCACTCAGAATGACATCAAATTCTATCAAAATATTCAATAAATAACTAGAGAAATAACGCCCTATCAACCATAGAATACAAATGGATTTAAGCCGACAAAGCTGCAAAATGGGCCTCAATGCCCTATTTCTCCATTTTATCTATGTTTCACTTGTATATCCATTTACTGTCTATGGATTTGACTCCAATAGTAGGATCATACAAAACCAAAGAACTTCTATGAATTCCAAATTCATAGATAGAAACAGTGATTTGTAATGTTTTCATCCAAATGCCTCTTTACTGTCAAAGTGGTTGTTTCCTTTCCTTGTTCCTTGTCCAAGAATCTTGATGAACATGAAACGATTAGAGGCTTACTCAAGGCATTCCCACTATGACGAGGATTTGTAAAGATGATTTGTGCAACAAACTGTAGTTTTCTTTCTTGTACTTCTTGGCTTTATTTCTTTATTCTGGACTTGTCCATCACTCTTGAGTTTCTCAAGAACGATTTCACTACGATTCTTATAATAACTCATATAGTCTTTTTCTAAGAATCTTACGTTACTCGAAGTAACTGTTTAGTGTGTTTTTGTGTGTTTTTATATCTTTTGTGTGAGTTTATTTTCATCTACTTTGTTCGTTTTTCTTGTTTGGTTTTATGTGTTTTAGGTAAGTTGGACTCATATGGTAAATAGAGTGTTCGAGTGAGGAAAAGATGCAAGAAACGAGAGGAATAGAAGCGTCAAGGGAGATACAAAGAAGGAGGAAAGGTTGCCAAGAGTCCGCGACTACGAGCACCTTCGCAACCGCGAGGACGGACAGGATCGGACCCGTCGCGGCCGTGAGGGGGTCCACGATCGCGAAGCCCTGCAGATTTCTATGACTTTGTTTCCTAGTTTACCTAGGATTTTTCCATCTATAAATATGTAATAGCTTTACACAAAAAATACCTTTTGACACATTATTCTCTCTTTAGTTTTTAGTTTAAAACGCTTTAGGTTTAGTTTGAATTTTGTTTGAAGAAGTTTGTGATCCGTATTCGAGTTCTTCGTTCTTTTGTTCAATTCAAGTTTTTAATTCCTTTTAAGTTCTTCGTTTTCATTTATTTTTGGTTTCGTAAGTTTAAATTAATTTCGTAGATTCGTTTTTAGAGTTCCTTACATGTTCTTTGCTCTGTTTATTTATTTGTTTTCTAAGTTCTAATTAATTGCTTTAATTTCCTTAGATTTACTTTTACAAGCATATTTAGATTCCTTTGTACTAGTTTAGTTTTAATTGCTTTCTCAATTGCTTTCTTTCCAATTCATGCCTAGGTAGATTCATTGTTTTCAATTTAATTTTAAGTTTAAGTCTAAGTTTAATTGTTTTAACTGTTTATTTGCTTTAAGTACTTTCAAGTCTAGAATAGATTTAATTGTTTTCATTTAAATTAAAGTCTAGGAAGTAATTAAAAAAACCCTAAATCTTTATTTGCTTTCGTAGAGTATTTAGCGCGTGTGTTCATATGATAAATCATCCTGTTAAGCTGTTGTTGAGATTCGACATTTGGGTTAAACTTACTAGTTCTACGATAGGCCTAGTTCTATTGCTAGAACTTTTAGGTGAAATAAATTTTAACACCATTGCCGGGGACAACTTTAGGTGATTAATTGTGTGATTGAGTTTTTATTTATATTTATTTTCGTTTTTCTCTAATAATAAAAATAAAACTAAAACAAAAAAAAAAAAAACATTTTATTTCCTTTTTTATTTTAGTTGGGTTTTTCCTTTTTGTGCTTTCCATCGGTGCTTTTTGCCTGTTTGTTGAGTGTTGTGCATGCATGATCGCCGAAGTCTTCAAGGAGAGCTCTCGCCGTTCATAGACAACATCAACCGAAAGAAAGCGATTTTGGCATGCACAAAAGGAGGAGAGATTAGTGAAGGTTCAGACAGTGGATTAGGCTTCATTGCATCACCAATCTTTGAGAAGTCGCCTAGTCCGGAGTTCCTAGCGCAAAGGTCCATTCAAGCATCGGAGAGAGTAGACGTGGTGAGCATAGACGAAGGCTCAAGTTCTAGATCTGACAAGTCAGCCGATTCTGAGCAACCAAGAGATATGGCAGAGTAACCACTGAATCAGTATGGCCGCCCCACTATTACCGATTCCACATCGGCAATTGTCCTGACCAAGGAGGTTAGGGATCATGAACCAAAACCATAACATCAGCAATTGTTGCCTTCTTATCATGGCATGGAAAATGAGGATGCCCTTGATTTCATCCAAGAGTTATGTTCGATCGTTCAGAATTTCCAATTGGAAAACATCTCGGAGGAACAATTGAGGATGAAATGCTTCCCTTTCTGCCTAAAGGATAGAGCAAGGATGTGGTACTGTTCCATCTTAGCTGGATCAATGACTACATGAAAGCAAGTTTACGAGAAGTTCATGCTGAAATACTACCCCAATCGAAAAACTCAAGAGGTTCGATCGAAGATAATGCATTTTGTCCAAGATGCTGATGAGATGTTTCATGAGGCTTAGGAGATATTTCAGTACTTGTTGCAGTAGTGCCCACATCACCAATTTGCCAGTGAAATGTTATGGTAATTTTTCTATGATGGACTCAATTCATTAATCAGACGCTGGTAGATAACACTGCGGGAGGAGATCTAGGATCAAAGACTGCAACTGAATCGAAGGTGATATTCAAGACTGTTGCAGTAACTTCACAACGCAAAACATCTCGACCCCAACTAAGATAAGCTAGTGCAATCGGTGCTAGCTCGGAGATGAAAAAGCAGTTGACAATGTGATGAGAAAACTGCAAGAAATCGAGATGAAAGGTAGAATCACCTACCCCTACTCCTCCGGTCAAGGTGCTCAAGTGACAACAAGTTCAAGTTCAAGGACAAGAGAATGATCTGAAGGCATGTGAGATCTGTCAAGCACCTGACCATTTTGCTGATTGTTGTCCGAACATGGGCAATTTTATATATGAGGGAGGAGCTGAAGAAGTCTACGCCGCCCAAGGATATGTGCCTCAACAAGCGCCACCTCAACAAAGTTACACTTGGCGAAACCAACAAGGTATAGGTTACCGACCTCTGCAAGGTCGAGGAGGATGCACGGGTTATCCATCTCGTCGTCCACCCCCTCAAAATTACCAATATCCTTCATACTCTCCACAATACCCAGCCCAACCTTACTACCCTCCACAAAACCCATACTATCCACCACCACCATCATCTTATTACCCACCTATACCATACTATCAACATCTGCCATATACACATCCACCATATACACCTCTACAACAACCATATTACCCTATACCTCCACCTCAACCATACCCTCCTCAAAATATTCGCCCTCAAAACTAACCTCCTCAAGTTTCACCGCCTAATCCTCAAGTACTGTCACCACATCCTCAAGAGTCCCAGGAAGCGGTCAACAAACGCTTTGAGTTGCAAATTGGGCAAATGGCGGGCACCGTGAATCAACTTCAACAAACCATGCAGCTCAATAAGATTCTAGCCCAAGGAATGCAACCTCATCAAGTTCAGGCCATCGTTGTACTGAGAAGTGGTAAGGTTGTGGACAATGGGGTGAAGATGCCTCAATTTTAGGAGAATTTTCAAGAGTCTCGCATTTCCCAGGGTTCGCGGCCGTGAAGCCCATCGCGACCGCTGAACCCTACAGTATCGGACCCCTCGCGATCGCAAGGGAGTCCGTGACTGTGAGGCCTAGAGGACTCTAAAGAAGCCGCCGATTCAAAGCCTAATTCCGAGCATTCCCTCCACAAGGCTTCGAATCCTTATATTCCACCTATTCCTTTTCCTAGGAAAGTAAAGACGGAGAAGCAAGATCACAAAGTCATTGGTCATCTGTAGTCGTTACCCAAACGAAGTGATCCGAGGAATTTTGAAATGAATGTGATTTTGGATAGTGGAGAGATTGTGTTGGGGATGATGGATTTAGGAGCGGCAGTGAATTTGATGCCACATTCTATCTTCGAGAAAATAAGTTCAAAGAACCTCAAAGCATCCAATATTCAAATCGAGTTAGCAGATGACACTATGAGTCATCTGTTGGGAATTGCAGAAGGTGTCGCTATAATTATGGGTGGCATAAGAGTGATTACTGACTTTGTCATTCTTAATATGGGACTAGGAGCGAGCAGTGTGAAAGGCCATCTTCTTTTGTTAGGACGACCATTCATGGCGACTACTTAAACTCGTATAGATGTTGCTTCCGGTACATTGAGTATGGCTGGGAAAGGAGGTTCGGTAACATTTTCGGTCTACGGGAAGTCACCTTCTACTTCTACTTCTAATTCATTGATCCATAAATGTTCTATGTCATATTCCTGACAAGTTGGATGAGGATAATATTGTGCAGGATATGAAGGAGGATAATAGAGATGAAGAGCCCATTGTAGAGGAATTCTTGAGTGATGAGGAAGATGTTATCATAGAGAAATTCTTGAACAACTTGAAAGAGGTGGAGGAAGTGAAGGAGGCTTGTATGGTAAGCATGCAACAAGAAGAAGCCATTGTCGATGATTTTCTCGCTAACCTGCAAGGTGAAGCTTAAATTCCAAAAGAACCTCGGCTTAAATTGCATGATCAAGAGAAGTTGTATGAAGAGTTTCGAATAAGTGTGGGGGGGAAATATGTCAAAGATGAATCGATTTTTGACTCTCAAGCCAACTTAGAGGAAAAGCCTGAAGTTCAATCGAGAATGGTTAATGGATTCCTCGGGTTTGAGATTGTTATAAGAGACACATTGCTCAGTGCGACGGGTTTTGGTTGAAAAAATTTTGCGTCGATCTAACAACGTTAAACAAGCGCTTTGTGGGAGGCAACCCACAGTTTCGTAATTTTTCTTTATAATTTTTGTTAATTGTATTATTAATTTTTTGTTTTCTCATGTAAGCATAAGAAGAGTTTCCAGATCTGAGAGCTGGCAGCCGCTCAGACACCCTTGGCGATCACCTAGCCTTCCACAACTCGTACTTGGCGGCCGCCCAAACCCCTTGGCGCCCGCCCAGCACATGAATTAAAAGGGGGAAGTCGGGAATTTGGAACCCTATTTCTCTATTCCCTCTTTCCAAACATCTTCACTCTCTCAATCTCGCTTCTCCAATCCTACCCGACGCACCATCAATCTTCTCCACTCTTCCCGTCATTTGTGGGTATTATGCTTTGGTTTGTTTTATCTTTGTTGTGTAGGTACTTGGCTTTGGAGTTCGTGTGGTTCTTGAAGTTGGTACTTTGTCGCGTCGTATTTGTGAAGTTTTTTATATCCCTCTCTTTTAATTTTTGTGCAATGAGGACATTGCTTGTTCTTAAGTGTAAGGGGGGGTTTAGAAATTTATGTGTTTAGGTGTTATGTTTGTGTGCGCTTAATCCTTTGGTTAGTGTTTCAAGTGCTATTTGATTGATGATAGTATGGCTAAAGATGTGATTTGATGTGGCTAATGATGAGGTTGTTTTGTTTTTGGAAAAATTCGTACTTGCAAGCATGACACATCTTGATGAGTTTTGATTGGTATGTTCTAGACTTTTGCCTCTAAGTCTTGAATCACATTGAACCTACTTTGTGAGACTTGAGCTTTATGACTATTACATCTTCATAGTCTTATTTTCTTCTTGAGTGTGGATGTTCAAACATGCTTATTTGTCTCTAGAACTTGCCTTGGTATCTTCCTTGAGATTGCATAGTGTGCTTGATAATGATGAGATGATCTTACGCCGTTTTTTTTTTAATCTTTCTTATCCCTTTTTCCTTGTCCAAATCTTATATGATCCTAATTAAGCCCCTTTGAGCCTTGAAGATCTATTTTAGATCTATTTTTCTTTGCAAAACCTTGGGATGAGAGAATAATAATGGATTCTTGGTTTGGAATGATTATAGTAGAGTATCTAGTGAAGAGAGAAAAGGAAAGGAAAATATGTGAGTGCCAAAAAAGAGAAGTCTTTTCTACCACATAAGCTCTATTTTGAAATTGTATAAAAAAATAAAAATAAAAATAAAAAAGAGTTGTTGATAGAGTATAAGTGGTAGAAGGTGAACTAGGCATTGAAAAAGGAATGTTTTTGGTTGGGAGTTGTTGAAAATGTGGATTAAAGTAGTGTGGGAGAGTGAAGGGGAACAAAGAAAAAAGAGGGTGGGTTGAGTGTTTCATATTTTGGGAATTACCTCACTTAGCCAAAATTCTCCTACCTACCAAAGAGCCTACATTACAACCATTAACAAAGTCCTATTTGATCATTGTTAAGAGCACACATGAAGCAATGGAGAGGTAAGACGATGGACAAGCTTATGGTAGACTATTTGCATGATTTGAATTGACTGATTCTCTTTTGACCCAAATGATGCACTTGAGAGTTGAGAGTTCACATTAAATACTTCCCATTTTGTGAGGATTCTTGTTCAAAGAGGTGATGTAACGCCCCGTATTTTCTATCTACCTTAAAATTGAAAATAGGATAATCATTCGCTCTTAGCAATGTAATATCGCTTGGGTATAGAAGAATTACTTAAAATCGAGTAGACACTTGATCAGATAATAATTCTTAGTTCGCTATTAAATAATCGAGTAGCTACTTGACCCCCTATGTGTTTCAGTTAACTGGCAAATAAATAGAGTAGACACTTGAATTCAGTATTTTACCAAGTAGTAAATTATTGCTTTGTTTAATAGTTAAACAATTAAAGCGATTCTAGAGTTTCAATTAAGAAGTCACGAGAATATATATATATATAATGTTTGATAACGGGCCGAGGCCATTTACAAGTTTGACTGGGCCGAGCCCATTATGTAAATACGCATAAAATATTGGACCAAGCCCAATTAAAATAAAAGTGACCTAACAGCTGAACCATTTACAAATCATAGCTATGATTTAATTAGCAAACAAAAAGGATTTAATTTACAAGTTTTCCCAAGTCAACAATTGTTGGCTACTCTGGGACTTTTATTAATACTAATACAAAAAAAAAAAAAAAAAAAAAAAAAGGGAAGTCTACATGCTCCAAATCTGAAAGGGAACACCAAATCTTTCCTTGCAACAACCCATCCCCTCTAACAATAGTAGCAGCCCCCTTTAACAACAGCAGCAGGCAGCACTTTAAGTCCCCAAAAATTTGTTGCAGTAAGAAGGTATGGAGCAGCCACTTTAAGCCCCAAAAACCTGTAGTAGAAGAATTAAAAGCAACCCTTATTAAAGGAAGATTTGGGAAAAGATCTTGCAGAGAATTAAACCAACTACACAGCTTATATACACCTCCTTACTTCAATTCACTATCACACTCCATACACACCAAATTTAAACACTTAGAGAGATAAGAGATAAATTGAGAGAAAGGAAGAAGCTGCAGTAGGAGGAGGAAAGTAAGAGGCAGAGCTCTAACCATTCTACCTCAGCCACAACTCTAGCACAAGAGTTATAGACTACTAACTTCCACTTGATTAAGGTAACATCACCAATTACTAGATCATTCAAGTCTTAGAAGCATGTTGTCCTTCCTATTCAGATTTGAGCTCACAAGCATGTTAAGAGTGATTAGTTGAGCAAAAACTACTATGCTTTCCTTACGAATATCCAAACTAGAAACATAAGGAACACACACAAAGCATGCTGTTGTACTCCTTTCTAGTAATAAACCTATTGAGTATGAGCTAGATAAGCATAAGAACATGAAACAACAATCAAAACCCAGAACTTCGTTCAAGACTAAAACAGAGAACTAGTTCCTTTAACTCAGTAAAGAGAAGAGAAAGAAGAGCATAATCGAACTCCAAAATCAGAATGTGTATTCGAAGGAATCCATAATCTCAATTCATACAAGCAAGTACTTAAGAACTCCTAACTTAGAACTAAGAACAGTAAGCATTCATAAAAGTTCACACCGAAAATCCTAAAATCTAAGCATAGATTTAAACTTGAGGAGCACGTTCTTTTGCATTAAAGACTCGATCAATAAAAAGAGAGAAGACGAGAATTCGAACCTCCGTCGAGGGTCGAAGCCTTAACGGCACAGATAGATTGGTCGGAGAGAGAGACGGCAACGAACAACAGCAGTGGTGGTATCATCCTCGTCGCATCGTCTAACCTGCAAAAACAGAGAAGGGTCCGAAGAGTCGGTAGCTTCCTTAACATTAACGTGTTAATAAAATAGAAATAGGAAGAGAAAGGAAGATGGCGAAGTGCAGCCGCCATCACCTGGCGCCGGCACTGAAATAGCGCAGCCATCAACGCATCGGCAACCTCGATGCTGCTGGAAAGGAAAGATGTGAGTAAGGGACGAATGTCCCCTAAACCATAGGTTTAGGGATTTTGATTTTTGGATCGAAATCCGAAGGGAGTCGGGTCTACAGGAGTTGCGACGAAATGGCGTCGTCTCACCGCAGCCGAAGGAGCACACCGGAGATAGAAAAATGCCAAAAATCAACCATGGAAGCCGGAGATGGCATTTTCTAGTCAGAAATCGAGAGAGGAGAACTCTTCCCCAATTTCGATTTAGGGATTTAAAATTGGGGCGAGTTAACCAAGAACGTGAGGGAGGTGATGAACAGAGCCGTCGCACACGACGACAGCTCGAGAACGGCGCCGGCCGTCGGTACAGCGAAGGGGGTGACCAGAGAAGATGGTGAAGAATCGCGAGAGATTTGAGAGAGAGAGAGAAACGAGCCCCGATCAAAAATGGGGAAGGAGGGGGGGTTTGTTTCTAGCCGGGTCGGGCTCCGGTGGTCGGTCGGATTTAGGATCCGGGCCGAGTAGTTGGGCTGAAGGGAGCTGGACTGGGCCGGGTCTTCCATTTTCATGGGCCGGATTAAATATTCACTTGGGCCGATTTTATGATTTCCTTGGACCGGATTAATTCAGTTAATTAATTCATAAACACAACCTTAATAATATTGTGGTTCAAGAATCACTAATTAAATTATATTACAACTGAAATTAATAATTCACGAGTGAATTATTGTACGAGCTTAAAAGAATCAACTTATAGAAATAAGTTATTAACCAAGATATAAGTTTATTAACTAAAGGTTAATAATCAAGACTTAATTGATTAAGCTAATCAATTATACAATTAGAATTAATTACTAAGAATTGTCTCAATTAATTTTAATTCTAAGTAAATAAATCAATTAATTGATTTATTAAGAAACAGTCGAACAAACCGTTCGTATAACTTGAATAATAATTTGAGCTTAGTGCCGACGTCACTTAAAAATTTAGAATGACCTCCGAGGAGACATAGAGCTAGAATTATTTCGATAAGCTATTATCGTTCGAGTTAAGAATCTTACTGTATTCTTTCATCAAGGTCGAGCGAAGAAGGAACAGTAGCCAAGACGAAGCTAGAATTCAGTAACAGTTAAGCAGAGTAAAAGAGGTGGGCTTTCTTTTAAAACAAAGCATGTTTTATTAGTTGATATAGCTCTTTTAAAGTATTGTCATGCCATAAAATGTTTTGTTTTTGTATGATGCATATCTGCTATTGGCTATGCCAATGTTATTTAATCGAATTCGGGTCCCTGTATGGCCAGCTGCTATACTTGGACTAGTGTACACAGTGGTCGAATCGTCTAGTGTGATGATCGATCAGGTGACGAGTGAGGTGGCCACTCCTCGGGCACCATAGGTCGGATATGGTGGATTACTAAAGAAATTGGACTGCGCAGTCACTTTTGAGAACTAAGAGATTTTAGTGAACATAGACTTTTAAGAAAAACCCTATGTTTCACTCAGTATATGGATGACAATAAAATCAGTTTTGGGCAAAGTGTTCACTGTGTACAATTTGTACTTAGCCCTGTACATTGTTTTTAATGTGCAGGTTGAGCAGGTTGAAGAGGAGTGACCGATGAAGCTTTTATCAATTTAGTGAAGATTTAGTTGTTGATACTCTTGGTAATACATGTCTTCATACATGTATTTATAGCCATATTCCGCTGTGTACCCTCTGATATTATTAAGTCCTTTCGATTTAGATGTAATCGGAGTCAGGATTGTGACAAACATTATTCTTCTTTATCAGTTATAAATATCAGTTTATCCAGAAATAAGATTGTATTGAGAGTTGATTCAAGAGATGTTCTCCATTTATCCATTATTTCATATTCATATTTATAGTCACGAATTTACCAAGCTTAGCTAATTATTTAGCAAGGTGCGGTCGTGACAGGTGAATTGTTGAAGATGTATCATGATGGCTTGTTAAGAATGTGAATTGTCTTGTTTAACTTGTTTAAAAAAAAATTTGAAGCCTTGTACATTGTCACTCTTTAGCTTATCTTGATTCTATCTTGAATATAGTTTGCTTGAGGACAAGCAAAGGATTAAGTGTGGGGATTCGTTTAGTGTATTTTTGTGTGTTTTTATATCTTTGTGTGAGTTCGTTTTCGTCTACTTTGTTCATTTTTCTTGTTTGTTTTTCTGTGTTTTAGGTAAGTTGGAGTCACATGGTAAATAGAGTGTTCGAGTAGGAAAGATGCAAGAAACGAGAGGAATAGAAGCGTGAAGGGAGAAGAGAGAGATGAAGAAGGAGGAAAGGTTGCCGAGAGTCTGCGACCGCAAGGACGGACAGGATTGGACCCCTCGCGGCCGCGAGGGGGTCCGCGATCGCGAAGCCCGGCGGATTTCTATGACTTTGTTCCTAGTTAGGATTTTATACATCTATAAATATGTATAAGCTTTAGATAAAAATACCTTTTGACACATTTATTCTCTCTTTAGTTTTTAGTTTAAAACACTTCAGGTTTAGTTTGAATTTTCCTTGAAGAAGCTTGTGATCCGGATTCGAGTTCTTCGTTCTTTCGTTCAATTCAAGTTTTTAATTCCTTTTAAGTTCTTCATTTTCATTTATCTTTTGGTTTCGTAAGTTTAAATTAATTTCGTAGATTCGTTTTTAGAGTTCCTTACATGTTCTTTGCTTTGTTTATTTATTTGCTTTCAAAGTTCTGATTAATTGCTTTAATTTCCTTAGATTTAATTTTACAAGCATATTTAGATTCCTTTGTACTAGTTTAGTTTTGATTGCTTTCTCAATTGCTTTCTTTCCAATTCATGCTAGGTAGATTCATTGTTTTTAATTTAGTTTTAAGTTTAAGTCTAAGTTTAATTGTTTTAATTATTTATTTGCTTTGAGTACTTTCAAGTCTAGAATATATTTAATTGTTTTCATTTAAATTAAAGTCTAGGAATTAATTAAAAAACTCTAAATCTTTATTTGCTTTCTTAGAGTGTTTATCACGTGTGTTCATACGATAAATCACCCTGTTAAGCTGTCCTTGAGATTCGACATTTGGGTTAAACTTACAAGTTCTACGATAGGCCTAGTTCTATTGCTGGCACTTTTAGGTGAAACAGTAACGACTTTCTAATCCTTAGGACTATAGAAAAGACCACCTTTTGTTCCCTTAGGATACCCTATGAACAGTCAAACGTCATATCTCCAACTTATCTGTACCTTTATCTAGGATATGTGCAGATGAACTCCATATCCGAATATGCGACAGACTAAGCTTGCGCCATGTCCATAATTTATATGGTGTCTTTGAAATTGATTTCAAAGGAACTAGATTTAGGACATTTGTTGTTGTTTCAAGAGCACATCCCAGAATGAAAGGGTAAAGACCCGTAACTCATCATCGAACGAACCATCTCGAGCAGAGTTCCATTCCTTCTTTCTGACACACCATTCTGTTGGGGTGTACCAGGTGTAATCAATTGGGAAGCAATTCCTTTTCTGACAAGTATCCCAAGAACTCGTTGCTGAGGTATTTGTCATCGCGGTCAAATCGCAATGGCTTGATACTCTTACCATGTCGCCTTTCGACTTCTGCCTGATATGTTTTGAATTTCTCAAAGCATTCAGACTTGCGATGCAACAAGTAAATATATCCATATCTTGAGTAATCGTCAATGGAAGTGATGAAATACTCATAGCCTCCACGAGCTTGGATAGACATAGGTCCGTACAAGTCAGAGTGAACCAGTTCTAACATATCTTGCGACCTATACCGGCCGAGTCATCATCTTTCCTTCTAAACATGATTCGTAGACTGGGAAGGACTCAACTTCCGGTAAAGGGAATGTCCCCTCTTTAACTAGTCTTTGGATCCTATTCAGATTGATGTGACCCAATCTAAGGTACCAAAGATATGTTTGGTTCAAAGAAGAAGAAACCTTTCTCTTTTTATGGTTTGAAGAACATGATGATAAATAAGTGGAAATTTCATGTGGAGCAGAGATAATGTAAAGAGAGTTAACTATAGTGCTAAATAACATTATTGTATTTACCAATGGTCACACGACCATCAAACAAAATGTTATAACCATCTATATGAAGTCTCGAAACTGAAATTGAATTTCTACGAAACTCCAGCACATATAAAATGTCTCTTAAAATTACTCTACCACTTGAAAAGAATGTACTATATCTCCAACTGCAACAACTGCAATATGTGCTTCGTTGCCCAAGGAGATGGCGATCTCGCCTTCATTCACTGCTCTCTTTTGCAAGAAGCCCCGCAAAGTGTAACAAACATGATCTGTCGTGCCATTGTCTACTACTCATGAAAGAATAAAACTAGCCACGAAATATGTTTCTGTTTCTAGAGCTGAATGTGTACCTTCCACTTCCTTTGGACATTCCGCTTTCCAATGTACCCTTCTATTACACTTGTGACACTTGCTTTAGGCTTTTACCACGCTTCTCTACACTCCCACTGTTGTCGCCCACCTCCTTTCGTTTAACGCATTTATGTTCCTTATTGTTCGAAGACAATGTAACAGATGCAACCTTAGTGATTGGAACATCAATCAACATCGGACTCAAACCTTCTTCAACAATAAGATCGTCACTCTCAAAGAGTTCTTCGAAATGCTCTATTAGCATCTCATTCCGTTTGAGATACACTTCCCTTTAGGGTAGGAGGTGCGGGAGTGTTAAGCACGAAGTCATAATCAAGTAATTTTAGAACATTGAGAAAGTTTTGCTTCCACTAAAGGAAGCTAGATCCCGTGAGAGGATTAAACATGAGTTTGTGAATAAGAGTAGCAATATACATATCTGAAAAATATAAACAAGTAGACAATTAAGTACTTGGTGAGAAGAATAATTTTATGTTAACAATATTATAACCCTTTGATAAAAGTAACATTGACTAACAAATGAGTAGCCCAATGATTTTACAAGCAGGCCACATTCATGTGGATGTCTACTCATGAAACCCTCAACCAAGACACGACGGTCACTTTATTTCCTTTCCCATTACACAGATCTTTGTGACACAAGGAAATAACAACCCATTTTATTCTGGACCCTGCTATATTGAGAAGTGACCTCTAAGAGGATTCATCACTAAGCAGCTAAGCTTGACCAAATTATTAATCCAACTGAGTTTGTTAAGCGAATTAGTGCAATTTTGCGAATGGCACCGCTTGCAAAACGCCCTCTTGGCCTATCTCACCAGATAATTCCACAAAGGCCTTGAGTGTAATCCATACGAGTAAGCCAGATTCGTGTGGACATTTACCGCATAACTCCTAGTCGTCTAAGGAATTATAAAGCTTTTGAGAGATTTTACTGACGTTTATCTCGTAGAGAAGTAGAATCTACGCAAGCCATGTTCTTGTGGACGTTTACATGACCCTATCCCCTATCTATGCCTAAAACCAAATATGGAGGTCCCGATTAATTCATTAAAATTAATCGTTGTTCTACTTAGACATTTTGATTCAAAGGGTTTGTTTGCGATTATAGAAGCACGTTAGCATTTAAAGTCCTAATCGCATGATTTCTAAGCGCATGTAATAAACGTGCTCACTGAAATCATAAAACTTGCATGCTTTCGACGCCCTATGCATGTTTATTTCTATTACGCAATTAATAAAAGCAAATATAACATGCAATTCATACTTTTCATCCCATTGCGTAAATTAAAACATCCATAGCATGCTATAAAATTAAATTTAAATAAATAGGCTGGTAACCGGGAGGAAAAAAACCCTATCTATTATATTTAATATTAAATCCGAAACATTCTCCAGTCTTCTTTCTAAATATGGAAAGTCCACTCTTCGTCTTCAAGTCCGCTTTCCAAAACTGGCATGGTGGTTGGATAAGGATAAATATATCCAAGATGAAATCAAATCTCTTAAAGATAGAAATATATCTTTTAGATATGATCAAATCTTTCTTGATAAGAATAAATCTTATCAGATAAGATCATATCTCTTAAAGATAGCAACATATCTTTTAGATATGTTCAAATCTTTCTGGATAAGAATGAATCTTATTTGATAAGATCATATCTCTTAAAGATAGAAATAAATCTTCTAAGAGATATCAAAGATCTCATACCGACTTGCCGAGCAAGTCGGCCATAACCACCACCGCCATCAGCACCGCCATCGCCGGCGGCACCGCCGAGCGCCCCGACCGTGGCTCGCTGGCCACCGCCGCCTCCCACTGGCCTCGATACCTCGGGATGGTGTCGGACTAGCTGTTGCGGCCGTTGGACTCGCCGGCTCACGCGCGTGCGGCCGAAACCTTAGGTTTCGCCGCCACCATTATAATTTCCGCCGCAACCGCCTTCGATTTCTGCGCCGCCTCTGCCGTTGGCGACGGCCCTGGAACCCTAATTTTAAAACTAGGGTTCAGCCGTCACTCTCAAAACGGTGAGGGGACGCCTAAAATTGTGCAGCTGGAGTTGATCCTGGCCAAGCCCGCCGATGCGTGCGCGCGACACGCCACCCCACGCCGCCACCACCGGCTCCCATTTTTCATCTCGATCTTCGTCTCCTCCTCTTGT